>JAJLLZ010000020.1:0-336725 GCA_021188095.1 Diaporthe vexans
CTCAAGCCTTCCAGTTTCGCGCGCCCAATCCACTTGTGGGCCGGCAGCGTGCCAAATTGGTCCTTGTAGCCGGACTGCTCGACCATGGGAAGGACGTCCGCCATCTCGACTCTCATCTCGCACCGATGGTGGACATACAGTGCTGAGTTCTCACCTGATCTCGGATCAGAGGCCGCGGAGTCAACACTGGCAGTGGCGATGCGTTGAGCGAGGGGTTCCACCTGGATAAGATCAAAGGCGCCCTCCCAGCCTGATTGTGACGGAAGGAGTTGCAACTTCTTGGTAATCTCCTTGAACTGGCCAACGAGGTCCTCAAACATGGCTTCCGTCGGCTCAGCGTCCTTTCCAGCAGGAACGACACGGTGGATGGTGACGGGGACCCCGAGCTGGGACGATGCTTTCTCGAGGTGCCTTTCGCTGGCCCACTTGGAGGATACGTAGCCTTCGGACCCATCCTCTGGAGGTTGCGCTACGACAGGCGTCGCGTCGTGTGTGGTAGCGTCGTTGTTCCCTTCTTCGTCGGAATCGAGGTTCAGGACGCCACCAGACGAGATGAAGTGCACCGGTATCTTGCGAGACGCTGCAAGTCGTACGACGCTGCGCGTGGAAGTGTAGTTGGATCCCTTCAGGAGCTGGAAATAATCAAAGAAGGACCGATTGGCACCGCTATGCACTATTATGTCAACCTCCTCAGCAAGCTGTTCGAACTCCGCCTCGGGCATGCCGAAGAGAGGCTCCGACATCTCGCCTGGGTGAACGACAATCTTCGGCCCGGAGGGTGCAGCACGGGTGGGCTTGTCGCGCACGGCGACACAGTGGATTCGAGCGACGCGATCGTCAGCAGCGAGGCTGTTCAAGATATGTTTGCCCAGGAATCCGGTTGTACCCGTCATTAATATTGTCGCACCATCACCGACCCTCCTAGGCGCATGTTTGATGCCGGAATCCACCTGATCAAGAAGGTCCTGGTCGATGGCAATCTCGCCTTCCCAGTCAATAGTCTGATCCACCTTCTCTGACGAAGTGATCTTCGCAGCCATGGCACCGAGCGTATTGTTCTCGAACAATTCCACCAGCGATAAGGCGGCGGCGAAGCGCGTGCGGATCATGATTTGCAGTTTCACAAGCAGCAATGAGTTGCCGCCAACCTCGAAAAAGCTGGTCATATCGCTGACAGGGACCAGCTTGATGATGTCTTTGGGCACAATATCCCTCCAAAGAGACTTGAGAGCCGCCTCCGTCTCAGTAAGAGTGAAAGTCGTCTTGTCGCCCGAGGCAGTCGGTAGTGGTATCTCGCTGACGGCTCGACGATCTGTCTTGCCATGAGCGTTGAGCGGGATCAAACTCATGGGGATAAGCATGTTCGGGATCATGTAGAGTGGCAGGGGCAGTTGATATCGGAGGTCACGTAGGAACCGACTGCCATCCTCGGGTTCGGCGCCTGGAGCGAACTCGACGTGTCCCACCAAGAGCTCATTGCGAGCGGAGACGACAGCCCGGTGGATGACGCCGGCAGCAGCCTGAACGATGGAGCTTTCGATATCCTCGAGCTCGATTCGGATACCGCGCAGCTTTATCTGCGTGTCCCCGCTGATTCGTCCTTGGAACATGACGGCTCCATCTTGTCGGAGGCGGCCGAAGTCTCCCGTGCGATAGACCATTCTCCCGTCTTTGGCGGCAAACTCGGCGGCGGCAAAGTAATTGGGTAGAAATTTGCTGCTGCTCAACTTCTCGTTATTCAAGTAACCTTTGGCCACGCTGGGGCCTCCGATTATGATTTCCCCGGAAACACCAACCGGGACGGGATCAAGGTTCCGGTCAACAATGTACACTGAATAGTTCGGAAGCGGAATGCCGACGGGAATGTCGGGTGAAGTTGTCTGGTTGAGTGAGCCTTCATAAGGTATCTCCATCTTCGTGCAGGTGATTGTCTCTCCAGGGCCATAGGAATTGTACAGCCTAAGACCTGGCAGACGCAGCTCTTCGATACCTTGTCGCAGAGTATTTGTCATGATCTCACCGCCACCCCAGGCGAATCTCCACTGCGAAGCCGTCTTGAGATATTCGGAGCCATAAGATAGCCAGCTCGTATACTCCGAGGGCGTCGCCCGAGTATAGGTGATATCTTCGTTCAGAATGATCTTGGCAATCTCGACAGGGTCACCTCGACTAGCTTTAGGGACGATATAGACGCAGCCACCATTGACCAGCCCGCAGAGGATCTGGTCAAGAGAGAAGTCAAACGTGTACGCACTTTGCTGGAGTACCTTCTCCTGGCCGATATTGTACTGTCGTGTCAGGCCAAAAATGGTGTTTTTGAAGGCTGAGTGCCGCAGTACGATGCCTTTTGGCGCGCCAGTCGAGCCACTTGTGTATAAGACAACAGCGTCTGACTCTAGTCGTGCTCTGCTGACGTTGAAATTGGGGCAAGAAGCGAGTTGAGAGACGTTGATTACTTTCGCCTTCGACTTAAGTTCAGGAACCATTTGCTCGGTGGCGTCGTGGCACAGGATAGCAGTCGGCTTAGCAGAGCCAGCCACGGCCGCCAGTCGAGGTAGAGAACTTCGCAGGTCCATGGGAACGTAGGTCCCCCCTGCGTGCCAGATTCCAAGTAGAGAGCACACCCATTCACTGGTGGGCTCCTGGAACACAGCCACTCTGGACCCTGACTTGATACCAGCCTTGGTGAGAGCCTGGCTGATCGTGTTGATGCGCTGCTGCATGGTTGAGTAGTTCAAGTCATTGTTAAAGCCATCCTTGACTGCAATACTGTCTGGGTGCTGAGCTGCCACCGCCGCGATGCGGTGAGAAAGAGTGTCGGGCCAATCTAGTGCCAATTCCGGCCCACGCCCAAGGATCTTGGCGTCTTCAATGGCCTCTGCGCTCCACAGAGGCACCTCATCGACTTTTGTGTCGAAGTTCGTGGCGAATGCCTTGACTAGACGCATGTAGCTGCTGAACAGCATCTCGGTGGCCGGCTTCGAGTATAGGTATCTTTGCATCCTGAAGGTGACGTGCATTGAGGTACCGGCGACCTCGTTGACGTCAACAACGAGGTCGTAGCCGTTGCGTCCCACCGAGTGTGTTCCCACCGCCTCGCCCCCTAGGAGCTTTGGCTGCTCGGCATTTATCTGACGGTAGTCCATGAACACTTGGAAGAGCGGGCTGTGGCTCGCGGAGCGGGGTATATCCAGAGTCTCGAGGAGGACGTCGAAGGGTAGCTTGGAGTTCGCCAGGGCAGAATACGCCTTGTTGCGCGCCTCGATGACGGAGTCTTTGAAAACCTCTCCCTTGGCTGACTTGAAGCGAAGAGGAAGTAGGTTCAGTAGGAAGCCGACGGTGCCGGTTACACTGGCGTCTGCGCGGTTGGCGTCGGCGACTCCGATAACGAGGTCGTCCGTGTCGAGATGGCGGAACAGAAAGACCTTGAGTACTGCCAGGAAGAAGTGGAAGGTGGTAATCTTGTGGCGCTTGCACTGCATCTTGATTTGGCGGACGAGGCGAGCATCAAGTTCGCAGTCGGCTGGCTCGAAGTTGTAGTTTGTTTGATTACCTATTGCGGTTTGAGTAAGTTGTCAGTCTGGGAACGCTTGATACCAATGACATCGAGGGTGGCTAGGTGGCTCCGACTCACGCCTCTTGCTTCCATGAGCAACCGGAAACAACGGCAACGGCTCTGGGAAATCAGGATACTCCCCCCTCCAAAACCGCATTTCGCCGTCCATCTTGCCTTCCTCCACGGCTCGCCTCTGCCTCTCGGCAAAGTCACTAAATTGGCAGGTCACTGGCGGCAGTGCTTCGCCGTCGTACATTTTGTTGATCTCCGAAAGTAGAATGTTGAATGAGAACCCATCGATCGCTATATGATGGAACCCAAAGATGAGATAGTGGGTTGTGTCAGACAGGGACAGCAGCTTGATGCGGATCGACTCGCCGCGGTCAAGCCTGAAGACATACTTCATCAGCTCATCTGTCTCCTTTTCTACCTCGTCTTCGCTTGTGATGCGCCGTTTCTCCAATCGCAAAGGGCTATTCTCTTCAGCAAGAACTCCTTGCATGGGCTCGTTTAGTCGGCCGGGGTCGGAGAAGAAGGCCGTGCGGAAGGCCTCGTGGCGGTGGCCTAAGTTGGCGATGGCCCGCTCGGCGTCAGGCTCTCGTATATGGCCGGTGAACTGAAGTCGACAGGTGAGATTAAAGGTGGTTGGATCCTCTAGATACCGCATCAGAAACCAGAATCGAGAAGAGGCATAGGACATCTTTGTGGTCCGGGAAAATACCAACTGTGTCTCAGGAATTTCCACTTTCACCTCTTCTGCTTCATCTGATGCCTTGATGGGCTCTGAGTCAGTTTTCGAGGTTTCAGTGTCCTTGTCCATGGCCATTGCCTCATCCTGCCGCTTGGCTTCTTCGCTCTCGTCGTCCGACAGGTGAGTCTCAGGGGTCTCAGCACCGGAACTCGAGCCATCGCCGCTGGAGACAGGAGACTCGGACCGAGCTGGCTCCTCTAGTGGTGATGGCAGTGGACTTTCGGCTACTTCTTCGACAGATGTTGCCTCTGATGTCTCTGTTTCTTGATGTTCTCTTGGCAGGCCTTGCATGGCAGCCGCCTGCGCAGCTTGCTCTTCTTCTTCCGCTGCTGCCGCCTCATCAGGAGCTTCACTCTCGCTCGTTGGCCCATCGGGCCCGGCAGGTGCCTGGACAGCAATCCAAGAGCCAGCGTCAGAACGATCCGAAGTATCATCCACACGATCCTCGTTAGGAGCCGAGCTATCTTCGGGCCCCAAATTCGCCTCCGCATCGATGGCATCCGTCGCCTCGCTGGGGTCACGAAAGGACTGGTCGGCCTCAGCCGGAGCTGATGCGGGAGCAACCTCATCCTTCTTCTCGTCGTCGGCAGCCTCGTTGGGGGCTGCCTTCACAACATTGGGGATGAGATCTGGGGATAGACGCTTGACGGCGTCTTCGACCAGGTCAGAGACCGTCGCGCCGCCCAGTATTTTCAGAACGGGCATATCAAGGTCGAGCTCCTTGGTGAACCAGGTCCGCATGTCGACAGCGAGAAGTGAGTCGACACCAAGCTCGACGATGGTCGTCTCGGGAGTGATTCCCTGCTCCTCGGGGGCCATATTGAGCCTCTGATACAGTGTCATGAGGAGCCCATCTAATATTCAAATCGGGTCAGTAGGCGCAACTTTTATAACCATGAATTCGCCATAGACCTACCAAGCAAAAGCTCGTACACATCTTCCTCCTTGGTCAACTCCTTCAACTTGTTTCTGACACTGACCGTGCCCTTACCTGCACCACCGGCGTTTTGCTCCTGGGGCTTGACGAGTCTCAGCCACGCGAAACGGGGTATGTTGATCCAGGCGGGAGGACTGTCATTGTTTTCGATGTCGATCTGCTGCAGCCCGGCCGTGATCTCTGGGTTGCGCCCAGATTCGGGGCGGCCAGCCATAACAGCCTCGGAGAAGAATTGGTAGAACTCCCACTCATTGATGTTAGCGTAACCGACAGACCGAAGTCTCTCGAGCTTGCTTGGGTCACGGTTGAGGTATCCCAGACCCACAATACCCGGCATGTTGATGACCGAGCCCACGAGGCCACGCTGACGACGTCCTGCGATTAGTGAGCACATGAACGCGTTGGCTGCCGCATAGGCAGTCTGGCCCATATTACCCGAGACAGATGCAAGCGACGAGAAGCACATGAAAAAGTCAAGATCGTTGTCCGTGAAGATCTCGTCCAAGAATCGAGTACCGTCCACTTTGGGTCTCAAGGTCTCCAGGAACACCTCGTGGCTCTGATTGGCAAACAGACTGTCCTTCAGGATCATAGCACCGTTGGCAACACCACCGATTGGCGGCATTTCCTTCTCGATCTGTTTGACGACTGCTCGGATAGACTCACGGGATGTGACATCCATGGCGTACGTCCTGACAATCGCGCCCTCGGCCTCGACGAGTTCCAACCACGCTTGGTCAATCTTGGGGTTTCGTGAAGACAAGGCAAGGTGACGTGCACCGCGCTCAACCATCCAACGTGTGAGAGCAAGACCGACTTCTCCAGTAAGACCAATCATGAAGTATGTACGGTCGGTGCGGAATTTGATAGACTGCTCAGCAGGAAGGACGCGCACAGCCACTGACTCATCCCTCTTCCAGTCGACGATGCGCAGGCCCTGGCGGTAGATATTTTTGCCCGATATGTCAGACAGCGCCACGCTCTCTGTGAAAATATGGCCCTCCCGACCTTTCACCAGGGTCTGAGCACTCGCGGTGGCAATCTTCAGGGTCTGTGAAACGAGGTCGGAATCGTATACCTTGGCCACAAATGCACGAGCGCTGTACAAGTCCGCACCGCTCCTGGCTGTGCAGCCGAGGGGCAGGTACTTTCTGATACGCGCCCCAACATCCATAGACTCCTGGCTCTCGGCGACATCGAGGAAGAAGGAGGCATCTTTGGGAAGGGATTGAGAAAGGACACGGTCGGGGATCGAAGGGTGGAAGTACTTGACGCCTGGGCACGGCGTGGCAAGGGTGGAAGTGAATGTCACCTTCTTGCCGGATGTCTCAGACATCCGCTTCAGAACGTGGGCGACTGCGGAATTCGGCTCATGGACGAGTATGGACTGGCTGTTCGGACTCAGTGCGAGTATAGAATCCGCCAGTAGCGCCGCGGCGGTGGCGACAAGCATGGTCTCTTCGTTGACTTCCGCATGCTCTGCAGCCCAGGCCATTGGTACAGATACGACTGATCGGTTCTCTTCGGACAGCGCAATGACCTTCTTCCCAGCCTCTGTGGTTCCGGCGACAATGTATAAGCAGCCAAGCCCGGCAACGGACACAGCGCAGAGAAGTGACTTGCTGACTTGGACGGTGATGGTCCCATCAGCTGTTACCCCCGCCTTCACGCAGTCCAGCAGGTCGTAAGAGGAGCCAGAGCTATTGATTTCAATGACGGAATCCAAAGACGAGACATCTTTCGTGATCAGCCGTCTCTCGGAATTCAAGCGTGTGTTGATGTCGGTAGCTGGTAGATATCGCGGGATGAGCATGGTGCCGTTGTCGAATGATATCTCTCGCTCGAAAGTCCAGAGGGGCTCATAAGTCTTTGAGAGGCCTTTGCCCCATGAGTCCGAGATCTGCAGGCGCAGAAGATGCTCGGCGATGGTCTCGGCATTGGGCTTATCGCTGGCATCGAAATTGAGGAATTGCAGGCGAAGTGAGGGCATCTCACCAACCAGGCAGCGACCCGTGCCCACCATCATGTTCATGTAGGGCTCCTCGCCACGACTGCCAACAGTCACCCACAAAATGTTGCGCGAGTGGTCGCACAGGCGGACAATTGCTCGGAACTTTTCCAGGCTGAAGTCTTTGAAGAGCAACTCGTCAAGCTCCATCAAGCTGAGGATGGTGGGTTGGGAGTTGATAGTCTCCTCGTCGATGTCAAGAAGATTCTCGACGTTCTGAATTTCAGAAAAGAAAGGCCCAAGAGAAGCAATCAGGCCCCGCACCAGACGAGAAGTCTGGACCTTTTGACCGCCAAGGATGAGCAGCCTGTCGGTAAAGGTGGTCTTTCCGGTGAAAGTCATGGGCTCTCGGATCATGTCCATCTGCTTGTCGACAGCCTGCGAGACCATAACACTGAAGGGTACAAGGTAAACTTTCTCCTCGGGGGTGGCAGTGTCGACTCCAGAAAAGCCGCTCCTACGCAGAACGGTGTCCCAATCCTTCTGGCCAACCAAGGGAGAGTAGACACGGCCATCGTCTCGCCCAGCCCACCAGCCGGGGAGGCCGCAGAACCCGAAGCCGATCCGGAGTGGCTTGTTATTAGTGACCTCGAGCAGACACAGGTATCCGCCAGGGCGGAGCAGCTTTCGGATGTTCTTCAGGGTAGTCTCCAGATGAGCTGTGGCATGGATGACGTTACCCGCAATGATCAGATCGTAGGTGCCCTCTTCGAAACCTTGCTCCTTGATATCTTTCTCGGCATCCAGTGTCTTGAAGATCATCTTTTCCGCGGAGGATTTGAACATCTCCTTGGCGTCCTCGAAGAAAGCCGCTGAAATATCGGTGTAAGTGTACGTCGCAAAGCCGTCACCGAGGCACTCCAGCGTAGCGGCAGTAGAGGAGCCAGTTCCAGCACCAATCTCCAAGATCTTCATGTTGTGGTGGCGATGCGAGATCTGCTTGACGAGTTTTCCAAGGTACACATTGTACTCTTTGTATCCGTAATGCCCGAAGTAGAATTCGCTCAACTTGTCGTCCTTGCGGAACTCGTCAAGCATGGACAACTCGCCACGTACAAACGGCACAAGCATCTCGCCAATGAATACCAGTGTGTGGAAGTGAGGGTGAAGCCTGGACCAGTGATCAAAGTCGTCCTTGATATCAGCCCAGGTATCGTCCAGCCACTCTTTCTTGCAGGTTGCGTGCTTGCCACCCAGCGCAGTCTCATGGACGAACTGTGCCCAGTTGAGGATGCACAGTTGATGCCAGTCACACTTCTCGCGCTGTTCAGGGGTAATTTCTCGGTACAACTGGTTCAGATAGTAGAAGCACATGCGCTCGCAGAGAGCGGCTCCCTCGGTCTCATCCTCGGTGAGAGCCCACTCGCTCCAGCCCAGAGCACCGTCGGGCTGTGCAATATCCCACAGTGTCTCCGCAAAAGTTTGTCTGTCATCAGCGGCAGTGGGCTGCGTGAGAGGCGTGACGTGTAGACCTTCGACGTAGATGGCGGCGTTCTTTTCGTCCTCGGCGAAGATATCCACGTCGCCGGTCATGCCATCGTCCGAGAGGGAGAGGGTTGCATCGAAGGGCATGGGGATCTCAAGGCCAGAGGTAGACTGGCAGATGTCAGGGTTCACAGCGATGCGGCTAATAAGAGTTGGGACGTGCAAAGTCCACAAGCGCCCGTCACCAGGGGCCCCGATGGCAGCAAATATGGACTGGAACGCAACGTCCAAAGTCGCAGGGTGCACAATCCATGGGTGATTGACAGAGTCAGGGTCACGGGCAATGATCATCTCGCCTGATGCATGGCCTGCGCTGCGCTTCATCTCGGTGATGCCGTTGAACATGCCTGTGTATCCGTATCCAAGCTTGGCAAGCTCCTTGTAGAAGAACTCCGTGTCGACCGGCAAAAGGGGGACCTTGGACTCAGTCCGCTCCGGCAGGGCTTCCAGAGACGGCTCACCCGTGGTCAAGCGGATCTGACCACTGGCCATGGAGGCAAAGCCACCTGTCTCCTTATTCTGGCAGGCATGGATGGAGAAATCTGCGGTGATGGTGTCCGCGAGCTCTTGGACATTCGACATGATGTAGATGGTCTCCACGCCGGTATTATCATCCATGAAAGACAAGGCCTTATGGATGCTAAAGTTAAGCAACTCAACCAGCCTGACGTTCTTCTCGTAATCAGACACGAGTTGCTTGGATGCTTCGAGCGCCATGACCGCGAAGCCCGCGGCAGGAAAGACGGTCTGGCCCTGGATAGCGTGACCCTTCAGCCAAGGCATCTCATTGGGCTTGATGTAATTGCGCCATCTGAACTCGCCCTCGCCCTCGTCGGTTGCGCGAGCACCGAGAAGCTCATGTGTTGGGTTTTCACGGAGACGGTGAGCCTTTGACAGACGGGTCTCGTTCCAAATGATCTTCTCGTGGTCCCAAGCGTAGCAGGGGAGGTCCTTGGATACGGTATATGTGGCGTCCCGGACGAAGAGTCCATCGTATGCTTTGAAGTCGACGGCAGATGTGCCGAGGACCGTCCACACAGAGCCTATGGTGCTGGAGAGAGCGATCGAGTCGTTCATGCCTCGAGAAAGTGTTCCGAAGTATGGGACCGCGCTACCGCCAGCCTCTTCAATCGTAAGGCTGGCAGGACCCTTCAAAGCAGCGTGAGGTCCGACTTCAAGAGCCAGGCCCGGAGTTCCGATGTCTTTGACGGCGGCAGTCAAGGCCTGGGAGAACAGCACAGGCTGTAGCATGTTATCCTTCCAGTAGGCGTTGCTGAGCAGGTCGGAGTGCGCCATGGTGACCTTTTCACCGCCAAAAACGGAAGAGTACCACGGGCATGCCCCCTCGCCAGGGTTATTGATCTGGATACCGCAGGCGCCAAGGGCTTCGAGATAGTACGAGGAGCAGGCTTTCATGTGGCTGGAGTGGTAGGCAGTGTCGACCTTCAACTTGCGGGCAAATTTGGACTCGTCCTCGAAAATGAGCTGCACAAAGTCAACCGCATCCTCATCACCTGAGATGGTGACACTGGCAGAAGAATTGCTCGCCGCCAGCTGGACTCTGCCGTTGAGCTTGGGGAGGCCGCACAAGTCATTCGCATCGTCCATGGAAGTGCCGGCGGCGATCATAGCACCGCTCTTGCCGTTAGGACCCTTGGCGAACTTTGTGTATTTGCCGCGGTAAAAGGCGATGCGGATAGCATCGCGAGCCGACAGGAAACCTGCAGCGTAGGCCGCGGCGATCTCGCCCGATGAATGGCCAACTACGGCACTGAAGTCGAGGCCGGCAGCGCGGAGCATGTCGACCAACATCACCTGGACGGCAGTGCAAAGGGGCTGTGAGATCTCACCGAGCGCGATGCGCGACACCTCCTTATCCGCAAGCAGCTCGTCCTTGAGTGACCACTCGGGCGCATCGGGAAGCTCCGCAAGCGATTTTTCCAGCTTGTCAATGACAGATTCGGCGGCGAAGGAGGACGTCACCAAGTCCCGGCCCATCGTCGCCCACTGAGCACCCTGCCCGGTGAAGACACCCAGAATCTTGCGGCTCGTCTTAGCATTGACACGAGTCGCGATGGGCTCTTTCTTCTCCTTGCTCTCTGCAAGCTTGGCCTCGATTGTTGAAGCGAGGTTTTCGACAGATGGAGCAGAAAAGGCGGCGCGGAAGTTGAAAGCCGTGCGCTTGGAGAGCGACCAGGACAGAGTGCGTGGGTCAAAGTCGGGGTTGTCCTTCAGGAACGATAGGTAAGAGTTAAGCAGCGACACCAGAGACCGCTCCGATGCTGCAGAGAAGACGAACGGTGTCGAGGCGGCGAGGTCGGTCTCGCTCGTAATCTGCTCCGGCGCATCGTAGCTTTCGATGATGGCGTGGGCGTTGGCACCGCCAAAGCCGAAGCTATTGACCGAGGCGCGACGCGGGGTGCCTTCTGGGAGCTCCGGCCACTCGATGGCCTCGACAGGGACCTTCAGATTACCATAGTATGGCTCAATATCGGGGTTCAACCTCATGAAGTGCATGTTGGGCGGAATGGTTCGGTTCTGGATAGCGAGAGAGGCCTTGAGCAGACCAGCAATGCCGGCAGTGCCTTCGGTGTGACCGATGACAGTCTTGATGGACCCGACGTAGAGCACGTCATTGTCATCCTCTTCGGAGCCTCCAGCAACCTCAGCCTTCTCGGGGAAGAATGCACGGAAAATAGCGCCAGCCTCTTGTGGGTCGCCAGCCTTGGTTCCGGTACCATGGGCCTCAAAATACTGGCACCGGTCCTCCTTCTTGAGGGGATCCAGACCGGCCCGAGCATACGTGTCGGCGATGAGCATGCCTTGAGCAGACGCGCTAGGCATGGTGATGCCAGGGGTACGGCCGTCCTAGTTGAGGTTTCAGTCAGCATTTGAAAGCCCGACTGCAGATGAATGAGGTCCAATTACCTGGTTGATGCCGGTCTCGCGGATCAAGCACTCGATGTGGTCACCGTCGCGGAGTGCAGCAGAGAGCGTCTTCAGGACAACAGCACCCACACCTTCACCACGGGCGTAGCCATCTGCACCGGCGTCCCACATGCGGGAACGGCCGGTGGGAGACAACATGTTCAGGTTGCTCTCAGCAATGTACATGGCTGTTCTACGGGTTAGCAAGGCGGAGGGAGCAGGAGGCCAAAATGGCAGGGCGAAACTCACTGGGCCCAAAGATCAGGTTGGTGCCGGCAGCAATGGCGACAGGGCACTCGCCGCTCCTCAAGACCTGGACGGCCTGGTGGACGGCAATGAGAGAGGAGGAGCAGGCAGTGTCAATGGTCATGGAGGGGCCGTGCCAGTTGAAGAAGTACGAGATGCGGTTGGAGATGATACTGCGGGCAGAGCCGGTGGCAGCATATGTGGGGACGTTCTCCCCGTCGCCGTAGACGATCTGGGAGAAGTCGTCACACATGACGCCGACGTAAGCAGCGGTGTTGGAGCCAGAGAGGGACTCGATGCTCGAGCCAGAGGCCTCGAGAGCCTCGTAGACGGTCTCCATCAGCAGGCGCTGCTGGGGATCGATGGCCTCGGCCTCGGAGGCGGAGATGCTGAAGAACTGAGCATCGAAGACACGGGTATCCTCGGCCAGGAGGTACGAGTCGAGGACGTTGCTAGCACCGTGGTGGTGGCCGTCCTGGTTGTACCAGTTATCGGCGCGGAAGCGGTCAATCTTGCGGAGGACATCACGGGGGTCGGAGAGCAAGTCCCACAGCTTGGAGGGCCGGCTGGAGTCGCCGGGAAAGCGGCACCCACTGCCGATGATAGCGATAGGCTCGTTCTTGTAGGAAGGCATCTTGACCACGTTGTAGTTGGAGATCAGGGGCGAGCTCCTTGTGGGCTGGAGACTGGCGGATGTTGAGTCCGGTCTCAGGTTGCGAGCCCAGGGATGAGCTCCTGTGTGTTGATGACAATGTTTTGGACGGTGGCCGATGAGTATATTGACTGGGAGACTCTGTTTTGTCCGGATCAGCAGCAAAGGGATTTGAGTTGGAGACTTGAAACCTTTGAGTAGATGGACGTGGTAGGTCTATCCTATCGAGTGATTCTTTTTGATATCGACCAACTGATGGTTATTCTTTTGTGGTTGTTTTGTGGTTTTTCGAGGGGACACACGCAAGCGGTGAGACTGAGGCAGAGACCGAAGCAAAGGCCTGCAACAACTGGCGCGGGAGGTGTGGTAAAGTGGTGAGAAAACAAGATGATAACACAGACGGTAGACCCAGAGAGCTGGTGATGGATATCATTTTGACGTCTGAAGGGGCGCGTTGCACGACATGATATACAGGAACTGGAGGAAGGGCAGGCAGGAAGCGTCTTTCCCATTCCGGAATACCTGACTGTTGACAGTCATGATCTGGGACGCGAAGATGGCATACATCACCGGAAAGGTTGGATAGGTGAGCCCGAAGACCAGGCTGGCCGACGACATGGAGCCGCAGCTTACCAGAAGGATTGGTCAGGGCCAAAGATGCCGAAGAGCTACAGGCACGATGCTTACACCCGGGCAGGGTAGCTAGGCGGGCTCAGCTGGGCACGGATGGGACTGGAGATGGGACTGCCACAAGGAACAGTATGTCGGGAACATGGTGGAGTGGGCTGTCATATCGACGGGGTGAGCAGGGAACGGTGACAGATCCTGCGAGAAGCTTGACTGGAGGAGGAAGTAGATGATGCCAAGAGCCATGAGGGGCTGTTGATATGTGGGAGATCAGAGCCATGAGGACGTTCTGGAAGGGCCCGATCGGGATGAAATTCGGGATGCTGCATTAGGGTGCGACTATGGACGATGAGGCTGATTGGAGGTGATGGCCAGAAGGAGCAATTGACATTGCGAGGTAAGGAAGTCAGCCAGGGGCCAGCCTCGCGCTGCTGATTGGACGGGGCTGACGCGGGAGCTGACTACTTGCTCGCTCTTTCCTGTGGTCGCAGGCCAAAGGTCCCACCCAGACTGAGGTCCCAAACTTTGGTCCCTTGCGTCGGCAGCCCAGGCTAGTAGTAGTCCAGGCAGTCATGCCAACTGACAGACAAGCAGACGGGACAAACTCAAATATCCCAGACATAGCACGTGGGATGATGCCCGTCTGCACAAGTGCATGCATGCATGAGAGACATCAGCCACGTGGGAGCTGTCACCGAGCCCTATTGCAGTCAACCCCTTGACATGATTGAGAAAGGAGTTGTGGTAATAAATAGGATGCATGTTCATTCGTATATCCCCATCAGGGTGTCTCTCTCTCTCTGTCGTCTGTCCCCTTCTCTTTGAGCATGATATCACTTGACGACCTTTGACGGCGCCGGACGTGAGATTAATGCTGGACAAGACAAATGCTCAAGACCACCGGCAAGGGGAGGGGGAGGGGGAGGGTCCCAGGCTGTTCCAACAAGGGTTGGGGGAAGTGGCAGGCCGCAGAGACGGACCGACCCCAACCCGTTTCTGGGCGAAAGACGCGAGATAGGGAAGGCGCCTGATGGTAGATAAGATAACAGGCAGCTGTGGTTCCCCCGACTCGGGCTTACACAGCGCTGCACAGCTACCAAGATGGCTGATCTCAGCCACAAATCAGCCAAGCTCCCCTCCCCGCAGGACCCCCAGCAGTCGGCTCAATCCTGTGTGACAGGCAGCTGCCGATCCGTCCACTCAACCCAATCAACCTAGCCGGCCCAACTCGTCCCCGACTTGCGATGCGATCCTTCGTCCTGCATTCTTCCTCCAGGCTGTCTATCCCTCCAGCCATGGCCAGTCAATGCTAACCACCAGACTCAGCCACTCCACTCGGAGCAACTCGACGACGGCCGCGTCCTCGAAAGTTGTTTCCAATTCCTCCGCCATGTAGAACCATCCCAAGAGGTCAAGAGGATAAGTATCCTCGGACCTGCTGGCTCGACGTGAACGGTGATGATGTTGATATCCATGCTAACAAGACATCCCACACAACAACACTCGAACCATTACTGAACAGGCCGACACAGCACAACCAAGACATACATACGCTTGTCAAATACCTTACCAACCCAACAATGTCGGCACCCACCCAGACAATCCTCTTCCTCGGCGCCACCGGCGGCTCTGGCTTCTCCGCCCTGCGCAGGAGCATCGCGGCCGGCCACACGTGTGTCGCCCTCTGCCGCACACCCTCCCGCCTGACCGACAAGCTGCCCGAGTCTCAGCGCAACGCCCCCAACCTGCGCATCGAGCAGGGCAACGTCGTCGATTCCGAGGCTCTCGCCCGCTGCCTGGTCCGCAAGGACAACCCCGCCTCCCTCGTCGACGCCGTCGTCTTCACCATCGGCGGCGCCTTTGACTTCAAGAACATGTCCAACGACCAGCCCCACGTCTGCGAGCACGGCATGAAGGCCCTCGTCGCCGCCCTGCACGACGCCCGCTCCAAGGCCGGCGCCACTGGCAACCCCACCATTATGGCCGTTAGCACCACCGGCATGTCCGACCACGGCCGTGACTACCCGCTCTCCCTTTGGCCCATCTACGGCATCATGCTGAAGCAGCCGCACAAGGACAAGACCGCCATGGAGGCCCTGATGTTCGGCAGCGGCGAGGCCTTCACCGTCGTGCGCGCCAGCCTGTTGACCGACGGCGACGAGACCAACAAGCCCATCCGCGTCGGCATCGAGGACCCAAAGGCCCACAAGCTCGAGAGCAAGGAGGTCGGCTACACCATCTCGAGGGATGACGTGGGCAAGTGGATCTTTGACAACCTCCTCGCCGGCGACGCACGCCGCTGGAAGGACAAGGTCGTGTCCATCACCTACTGAGTGCGGGTAACACGGTTTGCCAGTCAATATGTTTGTTCTGTTTCGCGCGGCTAGATACCTCCCTGCATGCAGGGTTTTTCTCCTTTTGGGTTCCACTTCCTTGCCTGGCTTTGTAGCTCCGACACGGCATTGTCATTGCGTTTACTAGATTGTTCCCTGACGAGTTAGATCAATATGACAACGACGAGATGAAATAACATATCTGTTCGCTTTGAAGACATTGGCTTGATTGAGTAGACGATATATGAGAATCCTCTTGTTTTCGATCACAAGGCACAGGAAAAAGGCAGGAAACAGTGGCCAGCCAGACCCGACCTGGGACCGGGCCATCTTGGGCCATCTGTGTGTTACCGCCTGCGGTCCCTTCTGCCTTGTGCTTTGATCTGTAATACGTATGAAATGACATATATGATCTGTCTTTTCACGGATTTCCTGTGCATCCTGCCCTGTTTGTCTCGCTGTTGTCGGCGGCAGGTTGCGGCGGCCCCTGTCACCGCGCGCAGCCGCAGCCGCAGCCTCAGTCAGCCCCAGCATATCCCGGGCGCCAAGGACAAAGCGCGGCTGTGGATGCAGTGCTCCGTGGTCCCTGTCGCCGGAGTGGGCTGCTGTGGGACAGAGCAGCTCGAACCGCCAGCACCGCTCGGCCGTAAGAGCTATGGATGTTGGTGTTACTTCAGCTCTGCCGGGCTAGCAGGCCAACTCCAAACACCAACAACTGCTCCCAAAGCCTCGCACCGTCACATCACCACCAGTTGTTTTCACCCAACTGCCCATCTGCTGCAGGGGTGCCTACCGGATCAGAAGATCCTGTCTTGTCATTGGGCCGTCAGTTTCAAGACCCTGAACGGACCCATAGGCAGTCACCAACAGGTCCCTCCAAGACGCGCTGAGGACCAGCAGTTCGTCATGACTGCCGCCATCAAGACCAAGGTGAGTGAGGAGCAGGCGGGCGAGTGAGTGGCTTCGGACCGTTCCTCTCCACACTGCAGGATGTTTGTTGGTTGTACCCTGCACGGCATGCAGTCATGTTTCAAGACGGGGTGAATGGCAGCGCTCCCGACAGGCTGACTCGTCGCATCTCCTGAACTCTATTCTGGAATTAGGAGTGAGTGAGTGAGTGAGTGTGTGTGTGTGCATGGTGACGGGTTCCCTCGTTTTATTCATTCACTGCGCTCGCCACAGCCTCGTCTATTTTACATATACCCAGCAGACAGCTCTCTCCCCTCTCCTATCTGTGCCTGTCTGTCCTTCATCTCCAGCACACTCAGCCCAGTCCTTTCCGATTCCTCTCAGTCTCTTTCGTTCTTCTTCTTTTTTGCTCCCCCGTTCGTTTCCCGCACTCGCCACACCACAAAATCCTCCGTCTTTCGCATAACACCCCTGCTTGGCCATGATGCCATCCATGTCCCCCCGGGCTCTCCTTACCATGGCGCTGGCCGCCACTGCCACTGCCACCACCGCTCCTGGCGGCCCCAGCCTGAGATACCGGCGACAGAACAGCTCGGCGACTGACGGTGCCAAGAAGCTGTTTGTAGGGGGTGGGCCCTCGGGCATCGTTGCAGCTGCCGACTTCGATGGCGCCTCCTTCAACATCGTGGCCAACGACTCCACCGCCGGCACCTCGGCCAGCTGGATGGTGTTCAAGGAGCCAAACCTCCTCTATGCTGTTGAGGAGAACAGCAACGACACCAGGCTCTTCAACGTTTGTCCCCCCCCCCCCGGCGGGCCTATTCCATTTCGAGAGCCCATCCGCTGACCTCTGATCCAGTTTGATGCTGCCACCAACGGCCTGAAGTTGGTCCAGACGGCTGAAGGATCTTCCGGGGTCGTCTCCCTAGAGTTCAACCAGGACAAGACCGTCATGGTTGGTGCTGCCTTTGGTCAGGGTCAGATCGACGTGTGGGATGTCTCGGCTCCCGACGGAAGCATGAAGGTAATATTGCAGCCAGCCCACCTATAATATCACACTCGGTCCGCGGCCGTCAATGGCTGTTGCACAAATCCCGGGCCACTTTCTGACAAATTGTACAGCTCCTCAAGCAGATTCCCGCGGGTGGCACGCCGGGTCCTGTCGCAGGACGCCAGGACAGCGCTCGTAAGGCCCTCCTTTTTTATCTTCTTTCTGTGTGCACAAGCCCCGTTTCCCCGGCTGACAGCACATCGAGACCCTCATCAGGCCCTTCTTGACCCCAGTGGCCGCTTTTTCGTCGTCAATGATCTTGGCACCGACTCTATTCTCGTCCTCGACAGCCAGAACGACTTCAACATTTCCAACCGTGTCACCGTCGAGGCCGGCAACGGTCCGCGCCATGGGGCTTTTGCCCCTGCAGGCGCCGAGAAGGCGACTCACTACTTCCTGGCCTGCGAGATCACGTCGGTGGTGAAGGCCTTCGAGCTGACCTACACGGGGGACAACCTGGAGCTCAAGGAGGTTCAGTCCCTTTCCTCCTTCGGCGCCGACTTCCCACCTGCCGACGCCGAGGCCGCCGCCGCGGGCGAGCTGGTGACCAGCTCGTGTGGCAAGCACCTGTATGTCTCGAACCGGCTCACGGGTAACGCCACGGATAGCATCTCGCACTTTTCCATCGACACGAGCAACGCTGCCGCCCCGCTGGCCTTTGTGGACCAGATCAGCTCCGGCGGCCTCATCCCGCGCATGTTCTCGCTGTCTGCCGACGAGAGCGTGCTGTTCTCGACCAACCAGGACGGGGAGAACGGCTTGCTGGCGCTGGCCAGGGATGCAGGCACGGGCAGCCTGACCGAGGCCCCCGTCGCCAGCCTCACCGTGGACAAGTTCGGAGGACCCAGCTTCGGGCCTCAGTTCGTGATGGAGCTCGGCGCGACGGGAAGCAACTCCTGAGAGGGGGAGGTGATACAGGTTGCTCTTTTTGCCGGGCTTATAATATTTTTGGTAGCATAGACAAGCCGTAGAAGAGGGGCCACAAGGCTTTGCAGGCAGATATCCCCATGAATGCGCGAGCTCATGCATACACTCTGGCCTGATTCTTGAGTGACATGCCTGGCGAAATTGGCGCCCGCGACGTTGGGGGATGTGGTTCGACAGCGACACCCTCGGGAAGACAGATTAGGAAATGCCGTAGATGGGCACGGTGGAGAGTCAGGCGTGCCAGCTGCAGTGACGGGGTCCCCATGCATCGTCGCCTAGTACAGCAGACCTGACATAGCAGAACCCCTGCTTTTCTTGGCTTACACTGTGGGGTCCGTCTGCTACTGGTTTCTGGGTATCTATCTATCTAGTACGCTTCGTTCTAAAGATTGCACATTAAGTTTTCAATTGTGTCGCTGCCGGATAAGCTGATGCCCCGTCGTATTTGTCCCCCGAATTACCAAGGCGTGCCGATTGGTAGCCGATCACGGAGCCGGGCCCGAGTCTACTCGCCAAGCGCCGGCCGACCTTAAACATCCACGGCATGGCCTCGCATCTCACTCACATCAGAGACAATCAAACAATCATTAACTCACCAACAATCAACCACCGCCACACAGGCCAGACCGCGCAAAAATGTCACCCTACGCCCCAAAGGTGGGCGACGCCATCTCCACCCTCGACACCCCGTCCATGATCGTCGACCTCGACCTGATGGAGGCCAACATCTCCAAGCTCATGTCCCAGCTCCTCCCCACCGGTGTCAACATTCGCCCCCACCTAAAGACCACCAAGTCCGCCGCCCTCGCCCGCCGCCTCAATGCTGCCGGCGCAAAGGGTGGCTGCGTCGCCAAGCTCTCCGAGGCCGAGGTCATGTGCGCCCTGGGCTTCGACGACCTGTTGATCACCTGCGAGATCGTCGGCCCCCAGAAGGTACGGAGGCTGGTGGACTTATTTTCTCGCCATCGCAACTTGAGGATCGTGGTGGATGACGCCGGCGCCGCGACCGCAATCGACGATGCCCTGCGGGAAGCAGGATTTACTGAGGACGACGCCATCACGACGCTGATTGACCTTGACGTCGGTCTGCACCGCACCGGTGTCAAGCCAGAGGGCGCGCCTGATCTGGCGAGGCATGTCGCCGGCTTGAAACACCTACGGCTCATCGGCGTCCAAGGCTACGAGGGCCACCTGCAGCACGTGCACGGGCTCGAGGAGAGGAAGCGACTGTGTCTCGAGAGCATGGCCATCCTGACCGGCACGGCTGACGAGCTACGGGCCCAAGGGCACAACATCGAGGTGGTCACGACCGGAGGTACTGGCACTGCCGAGTTCTGTGTCACCGTCCCCGGCATCACCGAGGTGCAGCCTGGGAGTTTCTTGTTCATGGATACCGACTACCGCAATGCCGTTGGCTCCTTCTATGGCAACAGCCTGACTATCCTGTCGACCGTCCTGAGCAAGCAGGGGCCTCGCGCCGTGACCATCGACTCTGGGCTCAAGTCTTTGACCACCGACAGTGGCCTTGCCGAGGCCAAGGACAGGCGGTACGCCTATGGCGTCCTGGGCGACGAGCATGGCAGCCTGAGCTGGGAGTCCGGCACCCCCGACCTGAATGTTGGTGACCGGGTCGAGATGATCCCCAGCCATATCGACCCCACTGTCAACCTGCACGACGTATATTACGCTTACAGGAAGGGTGTCGTGGAAGAGATCTGGGCCGTCGACTCCAGGGGCAAGGTCCAGTGATTCCAATCCGAAGCAACTATGAACCTAGCCTCATGAAAACCGTCATTATGGCGCAAACGGCAGCACATAATTTATGGTTCTTGGTTGTTTGATTCGCGGCCCCATTGGCATCCAGGAGGCAGCGGAGCCGGGCCAGTTTGTGCAGGAAACGATGACAACCAATGCCTCGGTGGGGCTTTCAGTACAGAGCATTTCGACCACGTTTCACTATCAAACACCCAAGGAATGTGCTTACCCTGGCCTTGGGTCGGAAATGGGTAGAGTGCCCGGGTTCTCAATCGACACTGGGATCGTCGACAGAAGCCTTCACCACAGCTGGCAATCCTGAATTCCCAACGCAATTGCACTTATGGTGGGGTGTTTGTTGAAGTTTCTGACGAACATCCGGAAGGAGATTCAGGTGGTCTTTAATTTTTGGCAGGAGGGAGGAGGCTGGCGTGATGGAATGGTTCACGAGACAGACTCGGCTGGATCGTAAGTGGTGCCCTGCTCATCAATGCGACCAGACAGGATTTCCCAGTCATCCAGTAATACTTGGTGATGCTCATGGATGATCTGGGCTGGGGGTTGACGAGTATTGGCAGGCAACACAAACCTGCCTGGGCTTTATGGTCAAACAGCGGCAACCAAATCACACAGAATTGTTGAATCATCATACTTTGATATTTGATAGCACTCGGCGCCTCTAGCAGTGACTTTGTGGGCAACGTGACAACTTTAATATAAAATAACCCTATACTACTATCCCTCACTTATTATAGGAGTTACTCTAAGGTATATTTAAGTAGTAGTATAGTTATATAATATATTAAGCTATAAAGAGTTATAAATAAGGTCTAAGTATATAATATAGCTAACTAATCTATAGTCCCTTATTTATTTACTATAAGTACTAAGGTATAAAAAAGTATTATAATATCCTTATTATTTCTAATTACTAAGTTATTATAATTAGTAAATTCTTAGTAATAGTTTAGGTAATAATAATTTAGACTAAAAATTCTTTCTTAGTTTATCTTATTTTTTTAAAATTAAAATTATTATATTAATAGTTTTTATAATAAACTTAAAATAAATAATCTTATATATCTTTATTAATTCTATATAGTTAATTAGTTTAATTAATATTTTCTAGTAGTTATATTAAGTAAACTAACTTTTTAATAAACTAAGTATTTTAAGATATTTTTTATTAAGTAATATAATCTTTTTATTAAAGATTTTTTTAACTTATATAAGTTACTTTTAATAAAATTATCTAACTTTTATAATATATTAAACTAAGTTTAAATAAAGCTTATCTAAATAAGTTATTATAAGTAATATATTTATTTAAATATTAAATATTAAGTATAAAGTAAACCTATATATTAATAATTTAATTACTAGTTTTTAAATAATATTAATTAAGTATTTAGATAAAAAGAAATCTTAAATCTAAATAAAAACTTATAAAGACTAATATTAATTAAATATTAATAAACTTTATTTAAGTTTTACTATAAAGTAAGTAAAATATCTACTTATAGTTTATTAAAGTATTTAGTAATATAATAATAAATTACTATCTTTATATTTTAATTCTTTTATTTAAAAGTACTATTAGATTATAAGAAGGAATAAGTTATTAACTATTTATATTTTTAAGTTCCTTTATTAAGCTAGAATTAATAATAAAAGAAGATATAGTAAAAAGATATAGTAAAAGAAAATATAGTAAAAGAAAATATAGTAAAAGAAGATATTCTATACTAGTAGCTATAATATATTAGGCTATATTTATTTATACTAGTATTATTAATAAGTATTAAAGTTAAAGCTATTATAAACTATAAGTAATCTAGTCTAATACTATTAAGTACTATATAAGTACTATTACTATATAATTTAAGGAAGTTAGCTAAAATAAATAATAATATAAAAGCTATTATTACTCTAACTAAGGTTCTAACTCTATTTAAATATATATTTATTATAACCTTTTATATAAAACTACTTAAAAGTAATCTTTTAATCTATTATACTTATTACTAAAGTTAAAATAACTACTAGATAAGATAACTATAATTTATTATTTAAATATATAAAACTAATAATTTATAAATAATTATAGAATAGTAATTAATAACTAGATATATCTTTATATAGAAAAAGTTCTTAAATTTAAAGTTATAAATATTATATTTATATTAAAAACTTAGTTTATTTATTAATAAACTAAAGAGTATAATATAGACTCTAATATTATTAAAATCTATATATTTTTAAAATAAAGTTATAAAAAGGTATAGATTTATTATTAATAGAAAAGAAAATACTTAAAAGCTTTAAGAAAAGGTTTAGCTAAAGCTAGATTAGGTTATAAATTTAAAATAATTAAATAAAATTAATTAAAAAAATAATTATAAATCTTTTAACCTTATACTTAGAAAGGAAGAAATAAGTTATAGTTATAAATAATTAAGTTTTAAAGCTCTTTTATATATTAATTTAAAAGTAAAAAGTAAACTTAATATCTTAGTTTAAAATAATAAATTAAAAGTAAAACTAGTTATTTAATAATAACTATTAACTTAATATTATATCTTATTACTTAGCTAAATAAGTTATATAATAAGGAATTAATAGTATATATTTAAAAGTTTTATATATAATTAATATAAGTTAATTAAAGGTTTTAAATTCCTTTAACTATTATAATATATTAACTAATAATATTTTAAAAATAATGATAAAGTTTAGTAATATTATATATATTAATTCTTATAAAACTTATATTAATTATAAGTTTTTTTTTAAGTATTATACTAATAATAATAATATAAATAAATAATTACTAAGTAATACTTTTTATACTAATATATTTTATTTAAAATATATATTATTTAATCTTTATTACTTTTTTAAATATAAGGTTAAAATATTTATAATTAATTTTTTTAATTAATTCTATTTAACTATTTTAAATCTATAATTTAGTTTAATATTTAAATTAAAAACTAATTCTATTTTAAAAAGAACCTCTTTAAATAATAATTCTTATCTTCTTCTTTTATTTTAATAATAATATATTATTCTTCTACTTAGCTTTAAGATTTATAAAAATTAATAATATTAGAATTTATATTAAATTCTTTTAAATAATTTATTAAGATATTAAAAATTTTAATATAAAAATTATTTTTAGAAACCTATTTGACTTCTTTATATAATTAAAAACTTATAAGTTAATCTTTATTTTATAGCTATAAAGTTATTAGATTTATATATTTAAATAATAAAATATAGTTATTTTACTTATTTTAACTTTAATAATATAAGCTTAAAGATTACTTTTAAATAGTTTTATAATATAATATAAAAAAGATTATAATAAGTATATATTTAAATAAAGTTAAAACTTTAATTAAAATAATAATAACTTTTATTATTACTTATTTTAACTAACTTTTTTAAGTTATATAGTAATAATATTTATATATAATATTTAATAATATTAGATTAATCTATAGTTTATAATAATTTTAACTTTAATACTTATTAATAATATTAATATAAATAGTATTAAAGACTAAATATAGCTTAATATACTATAGCTATTAATATAAAATAGTAACTTTTAGTTATAAATAAGTTATAAAGAATTATAAAGAATTATAAAGTTATTATATTTTCTTTTATTATATCTTTTTACTATATCTTTTTTACTATATTTTCTTTTATTATATTTTCTTTACTATATTTTCTTTTATTATTAATTTTAACTTAATAAAAAATTTAAAAAATATAAATAATTAATATTATATACTCTTAATTTATCTCTTTTAGATATAAAGTTAAAAACTTATAGTTATTTTTTTAAAATAATTTTATTTAACTATTTTAAATTTATAACTTAGTTTAGTTTTAGTTTTAACTAAATCTTTTTTAAAGTTTTTAAATACTTTTTCTTTACTAATAATAACTTTATACCTTTTATAGCTTTACTTTAAAAAATATAAGTTTTAATAGTATTAAAGTTTATATTATATACTTTTAGTTTATTAATTAATAAACTAAGCTATTAATATAAATATAGTATTTATAGTTTTAAATTTAAAAGCTTTTTTTATATAAAGGTATATTTAGTTATTAATTATTATTTTATAACTATTTATATAAGGTTATTAGTTTTATATATTTAAATATATAGTAATAAATTATAATTAATTTATTTATTATTTTAGCTTTAATAGTATAATAGGTTAAAAGATTACTTTTAAATAGTTTTATATAAAAGGTTATAGTAAATAAATATATTAACTATTTATATTTTTAAGTTCTCTATTAAGCTAGAATTAATAATAAAAGAAGATATAATAAAAGAAGATATAGTAAAAGAAGATATAGTAAAAGAAGATATAGTAAAAGAAGATATAGTAACTTTATAATTCTTTATAACCTATTTATAGCTAGAAGTTACTATTCTATACTAGTAGCTATAGTATATTAGGCTGTACTTATTTATACTAGTACTATTAAGGTTAAAGCTATTATAGACTATAGGTAATCTAGTCTAATACTATTAAGTACTATATAAAAGTATTATTACTATATAATTTAGGGCTTTATAAATATAAGTTAGCTAAAATAGGTAATAATATAAAAAGCTGCTATTACTCTAACTAAGGTTCTAGCTCTACTTAAATATATACCTATTATAATCTTCTTATACTATATTATAAGACTACTTAAAAGTAATCTTTTAGCCTACTATACTTACTACTAAAGCTAAGATAATAGGTAAGATAACTATAATTTATTACTATATATAGTTTTAGATATATAGAACTAATAGCTTATAAATAGCTATAGAATAGTAATTAATAACTAGGTATACTTCTATATAAAAGGAGCTTTTAAATTTAAAGCTATAGAGACTATATTTATATTAATAAAGCTTAGTTTATTAATTAATAAACTAAGAGTATATAATATAGACTTTAATACTATTAAAACCTATATATTTCTTAGAGTAAAGCTATAGAGGGGTATAAAGTTATTACTAGTAGAGAAGAAGATGTTTAAAAACTTTAATAAAAGGTTTAGCTAAGGCTAGAGACTAGACTAAGTTATAGATTTAAAATAGTTAAATAAAATTATTTAAAAAAAAATAACTATAGATCTTTTAACCTTATACCTAAAAGGAGTAAATAAATATATATTTAAATAAAACTAGAATTTTAATTAGAGTAATAATAGCTTTTTATATTATTATCTATTTTAACTAACTTATTTTAAGTTATATAATAATAATACTTATATATAATACTTAATAGTATTAGTTTAGTTTATAATTTATAATAGCTTTAACTTTAATAAGTTAATAACTTATTAATAGTACTAATATAAATAATATTAAAAACTAGATATAGTTTAATATATTATAACTATTAGTATAAAATAATAACTTTTAGCTATAAATAGATTATAAAGTAGAATTATAAAGTTACTATATTTTTTTTTATTATATCTTCTTTTACTATATTTTTTTATTATATCTTTTTTATTATATCTTTTTATTATTAATTCTAGCTTAATAAAGAAACTTAAAAATATAAATATTTAATACTCTTAATTTATTAATTAATAAACTAAACTTTATTAATATAAATATAATATCTATAACTTTAAATTTAAAGACTTTTTATATAAAAATATATTTAATTATTAATTATTATTTTATAATTATTTATAAATTATTAGTTTTATATATTTAAATAATAAATTATCCCTCTTAGATATAAGGTTAAAAACCTATAATTATTTTTTTTTAATTAATTCTATTTAACTATTTTAAAGCTATAACCTAGTCTAAGTTAGAAACTATTTCTATTTTAAAAAGAACCTTTTCTAGATAGTAATCCTTATCTTTATCTTCTATTTTAATAATAGTATATTATTCTTCTACTTAGCTTTAAGGTTTATAAAGAAGTTAATAATATTAGAATCTATATTAAATTCTTTTAGGTAATTTATTAAGATACTAAGGATTTTTAATATAAAGAGGTTATCTTTAGGAACCTACTTAAGGGTATTCTTTATATAATTAAAAACTTATAGGTTAATCTTTATTTTATAACTATTTATAGTAGAGCTATTAGGTTTATATATCTAGAACTATATATAGTAATAGAATATAGTTACTTTATTTATCTTAGCTTTAGTAGTATAGTAGGCTAAAAGATTACTTTTAAGTAGTCTTATAATATAATATAAGAAGGTTATAATAGGTGTATATTTAAGTAAAGCTAGAACCTTAGTTAGGGTAATAGTAGCTTTTTATTATTACTTATTTTAGCTAACTTATATTTAAAGCTCTAAGTTATATAGTAATAGTATTTATATATAGTACTTAATAGTATTAGACTAGGTTACCTATAGTCTATAATAGCTTTAACCTTAATACTTATTAATAGTACTAGTATGAATAGACTAGGTATAGCTTAATATACTATAGCTACTAGTATAGAATAGGGATTTCTAGCTATAAATAGATTATAGAGAATTATAAAGTTACTATATCTTCTTTTACTATATCTTCTTTTACTATATCTTCTTTTACTAT
Source organism: Diaporthe vexans (assembly GCA_021188095.1). Classification (NCBI taxonomy): domain Eukaryota; kingdom Fungi; phylum Ascomycota; class Sordariomycetes; order Diaporthales; family Diaporthaceae; genus Diaporthe; species Diaporthe vexans. The sequence continues at coordinate 26,767 of JAJLLZ010000020.1, forward strand.
ATCTTCTTTTACTATATCTTCTTTTACTATCTTCTTTTATTATTAATTCTAGCTTAATAGAGGAACTAAAATAATATAAAAATCTATATAATTAAAATTAAGAAATTAAATAAATTTAATAACCCTTTTAAGTATAAAGTTAAAAGATTTATAATTATTTTTTTAAATAATTTTATTTAACTATTTTAAATTTATAATCTTCTTTTAATCTTAGTTAAACCTTTTTTAAACTTTTAAATACTTTTATTAATAATAAATTTATATCTTTTATAGCTTTACTTCTTTAAAAATATATAAATTTTAATAATATTAAGGTTTATATTATACTCTTTAGTTTATTAATAAATAAACTAAATTTTTTTAATATAAATATAATATTTATAGTTTTAAATTTAAAACTTTTATATAAAAATATATCTATTTATTAATTATTATTTTATAATTATTTATAAGCTATTAGTTTTATATATTTAAATAATAAATTATAGTTATCTTATTTATATTAAAAATAGTTATTTTTAACTTATAAACTAAAAGATTACTTTTAAGTAATCTTATAATATAATATAAAAAGATTATATTATTAGTTTAGCTAGATAAGAGTATATATTTATAAAGTAAAATTAAAACCTTAATTAAAATAATAATAGCTTTTATATTATTACTTATTTTAGCTAACTTAAGTTTTAAATTATATAATAATAATACTTATATATAATACTTAATAATATTAAACTAGTTTATAATCTATAATAGTTTTAACTTTAATATTTATTAATAGTATTAGTATAAATAAATATAACTTTAATATATTATAATTATTAGTATAAAATAATAACTTAGTTATAAATAGATTATAGAGAATTATAAAGTTATTATATTTTTTTATTATATTTTCTTTTTATTATATCTTTTTTACTATATCTTTATTCTTTTTTTATTATTAATTCTAGCTTAATAGAGAAATTAAAATAATATATAAAATCTATATTCTTTTTATTATTTATTTAGTTAATAGAGAATTAAATAATATATAAAAAAATTAAAATCCATATAAAATTATAAATTTAATAATAATTCTAAGCTTTTATTAATTTACTTATTAATAAATTATTATATATAAGTTACTCTTTAATAAAATTTTATTATTTATAATACTAGTTATAATAAAACTTTAAAGAGAGTTTTTATTAAATTTAAATATAAACTAATTAAAAAGAATTATAAATACTTTAGATTTAAAGTTATATTAATATATATTACTAAGATTATTAAGATTATATTTTATATATTAAAGAAATAAAATATTAATATTAATTCTATAATAAAATATTCCTAATAATTAAAAATAACTTTAAACTAAATATACTATTTAAAAATAACTATAATTCTTTTAATATTCTAATTAACTTTAATATAAGTATTTCTTATTTCTTATTATAAAAACTTTAAAGTTTTATTTATAATAAAAATATTTAAATAAAGATAAATATTATTATATTATTAAAGTAGTTAATTTAAATAGTTATTAACTATAAACTATTACTTTAAAACTATAACTTTATTTTTAATAAAAGTATCTTTTAATAATAAATATCTTTATATTATTTAATTTTTAAAAATTATTTTAATAAAAATTCTATTATAAAGCTTATTAAGATTAATAAATATATAAAGCTAAAAACTATCTTTAAAAACTTAGATCCCAACTTTTTTATATTTAAATTATTTAATATTTAAAAAGCTTTTACTATAACATTAATACTTTTATAATAGCTAATATGACTCTAAGTTAATTCTATTAATTTTTTCTAATATAATTAATTTTACTATTTTTTATAAATTTTATATATTATTTTAGTTTTCTATTAAACTAGAATTAATAATAAAAAAATAAAAAAGAAAGTATAATAAAAGAAGATATAATAAAAAAATATAATAAAAGAAAATATAGTAACTTTATAATTCTACTTTATAACTTATTTATAACTAGAAGTTATTATTTTATACTAGTAATTATAGTATTTTAGATTATACTTATTTATATTAATATTATTAATAAATATTAAGATTAAAACTATTATAAATTATAAACTAGTTTAATACTATTAAATATTATATATAAGTATTATTATAATATAATTTAAAAATAAATATAAATTAGCTAAAATAAATAATAATATAAAAAGCTATTATTATTTTAGAGGACGGATATTCGCGTACCCATTTTTAGATCCCGCACACCTATTGCTAACTAAGCCTTATTTCAACTAATCAGAGTACTTAAAATTCACTAAAAGCACTACTTTACCCCTAGTACTTTTAATAAAGAGTTCTTAAAAAGTTTTATAATTAAAAGAATATTTTATTTAATATTTTATTTAATATTTTATTTAATATTTTATTTAATATTTTATTTAATATTTTATTTAAAATATATAAAATAATTAAAATAAATAAGAATAATATTATAAGTAGAGTTATAATTTTATAACTATATATATATACTATATATATATATAAAAGTTTTTTTTTTATATATATCTATATATATATATATGTATCTATATATATATAGTTATAAAATAATATTATATAATTAAAAATATATATAAAATCTAGGAAAAGTAGATTAAAACTATATTTTTTTCTTTTAATTACTTTATTATATAATAAGATATAAGTATTTATAAACTAAGGTTTAAAAGTTTATTTAATTATAAAAATATTACTTATATATTCTCAATATTTTAAAAATATTAATTCTAATTATTTAATTTTAAATAATTATTATTAATAGCTTTTCTTTTAAAATAATATATTTAATTTTATATATATATATATATATTATATATATATACTATATATATATGCTATATATATATATATATATATATATATAAATATATATATATATATATATATATATATATATAGTTATAACTCTAATTATAAGCTTATATATTAAAATAAAATATTATTAAAATAAAATAATTATTATAAAACTTTTATTAATAGATTTTTAGATTTTATTTAGTTAATTAACTTAAATAATAAGATAGTTTTAAAGAATTATTAATTTAAAATTATAATTATTTAAAAAATTATATAAAAAAGTAATAAAGTTATAATTATATATTATAAGTTATATAAATATTTATTTTATTTATTTTATTTATTTTATTTATTTTATTTATTTTATTTATTTTATTTAAGTATAGAATATAATAAAAGGAATAATAAAATAATTTTAAAAAAGGTTTTAGTACCTTATTTACACTAGGCTAGTGTGCTTAGTCAGTAATGGGTACGCGGGATCTAAAAATAGGTGCGCGAATATCTGTCCTCTTATTTTAACTATCTTATAAAATATATATAAGTTTTAGTTTTACTTTATTAATTATTTATATTTTTTAAGTTTCTTTATTAAGCTAGAATTAATAATAAAAAAATATAATAAAGAAGATATAATAAAAAAAGATATAGTAAAAGAAGATATAGTAACTTTATAATTCTCTATAATTTATTTATAACTAGAAGTTATTATTTTATACTAATAATTATAATATATTAAGCTATATTTATTTATACTAATACTATTAATAAATATTAAAATTAAAAATTATAAATTATAAACTAATTTAATATTATTAAATATTATATAAAAGTACTATTACTATATAATTTAAAAATAAGTTAACTAAAATAATAATAATATAAAAGCTATTATTATTTTAAAGGTTTTAGTTTTATTTAAATATATATCTATTTATTATAACTTTCTTATATAAAACTATTTAAAAGTAATCTTTTAATCTATTATATTATTAAACTTAAAATAATAAATAAATTAACTATAATTTATTATTTAAATATATAAAACTAATAACTTTATATGAATAATTATAAAATAATAATTAATAACTAGATATCTTTTATAAAAAAGTTTTAAATTTTAAACTATAAATATTATATTTATATTAATAAAGCTTAGTTTATTAATTAATAAATTAAAAGTATATAATATAAACCTTAATACTATTAAAATCTATATATCTCTTAAAGTAAAGCTATAAAAGATATAAAATTATTATTAGTAAAGAAGAAGATATTTAAAACTTTAAAAAATTTAACTAAAGTTAAAGATTAAATTAAGTTATAGATTTAAAATAGTTAAATAAAATTATTTAAAAAAGAATAACTATAAATTTTTAATTTTATACTTAAAAACTAGCTCTACTTTATAAATATATACTTATTTAATTAAACTAAATAATATAATCTTTATATAAAACTATTTAAAAATAATCTTTTAATTTATTATATTTATAAAGTTAAAATAACTATTAAATAAAGTAATTATAATTTATTATATATAATTTTAAATATATAAAATTAATAGCTTTATATAAATAATTAAAAATAATAATTAATAAATAAATATATCTTTATATAAAAAAGTTTTAAATTTAAAGCTATAAATACTATATATTTATTAGAAAGTTTAGTTTATTTATTAATAAACTAGAAAAGTATAATATAAATTTTAATACTATTAAAATCTATATATTTTTAAAATAGTTATAAAAAGATATAAATTTATTACTAGTAGAGAAGAAAATACTTAAAAGTTTTAAAAAGGTTTAGCTAAAGTTAAATTAAATTATAAATTTAAAATAATTAAATAAAATTATTTTAAAAAAATAATTATAAGTCTTTTAACTTTATACTTTAAAAAGTATTATTTTTTTATATTATTAAAATTTTATTTTATATAACTATTATTAAATTTAATTATAATTATAATATATTAATTAGTATTATTATTTTAGCTAAACTTATTATTAAAGAAGTTATAAATTAAGTTATAATACTTAAAGTTTATAGATTTTTTATATTATTTTAGTTCCTCTATTAAGCTAGAATTAATAATAAAAGAAGATAGTAAAAGAAGATATAGTAAAAGAAGATATAGTAAAAGAAGATATAGTAAAAGAAGATATAGTAAAAGAAGATATAGTAAAAGAAGATATAGTAACTTTATAATTCTCTATAACCTATCTATAGCTAGAAGTCTTTATTCTATACTAGTAGCTATAGTATATTAGGCTATACCTAGTCTCTAATACTATTTATACTAGTACTATTAAGATTAAAGCTATTATAAACTATAGGTAATCTAGTCTAATACTATTAAATACTATATAAAAGTACTATTACTATATAACTTAAGGAAGTTAGCTAAAATAGGTAATAATAAAAAGCTACTATTACCCTAACTAACTATACTCTTATAAAACACACATAGGTTTTAACTCTACTTAAATATATACCTATCTAGCTAAACTAAATAATATAACTTTCTTATATAAGACTACTTAAAAGTAATCTTTTAGCTTATTATATTATTAAAGCTAAGATAGATAAAGTAACTATATTCTATTATCTAGATATATAGACCTAATAGCTTTACTATAAATAGCTATAGAATAAAGATTAACCTATAAGTCTTTAATTATATAAAGAATACTCTTAAGTAGATTTCTAAAGATAACCTCTCTATATTAAAAATTCTTAGTATCTTAATAAATTATCTAAGAGAATTTAATATAGATTTTAATATTATTAACTTTTTTATAAACCTTAAAGCTAAGTAGGAGAATAATATACTATTATTAAAGTAGAAGGTAAAAATAAAAACTACTATTTAGAAGAGGTTCTTTCTAAAATAGAAATAGTTTCTAATTTAGACTAGGTTATAGCTTTAAAATAGTTAAATAAAATTAATTAAAAAAAAATAATTATAGATCTTTTAACCTTATACCTAGAAGGGATACTTAAAGTTTATAAAAATAATTATATTTTATTTAACTAAATATATTATATTATTTAAAAGTAAGATATAAATATTATTATAGATAATAAATCTTATCTTTAAAATTAAAATATCTTCTAAGCTTAAAATTAAATATTTAAAGAATATTTTATTTATAATAATATTAAAAAAATCTATATTTATAAACTTTATATATTATTTTAGTTTCTTTATTAAGTTAGAATCTATAATAAAAGAAAATATAATAAAAATATTAGCTAGGCTTATAATTGTAAGAAGATAAGATTAGTGTTAAATATGGTTAGTTCTTTGTACCTATAGAGGGTCTGCCTAAAGGGGTCTATATATAGGTCTATAGCTAACTAAGCCTATAAAGCCTTACTATACTAGTAACTTTTTCTTCTTATAAAAATTAATTAATATAGATATAAATTAAACTTATAGCCTCTAGAATAGATATATAGAAGTAAACTATTCTACTATCCTACTATAATATAAAGGTATAGCTTAGAAGTATTAGTATTATTAAGGGTAGCTAGTCTATATATTTTATACTAGGTAGCTAATTTATAAAGTTAGGATAAATATACTAAAATCCCTATATAAACTATCTAATTATTATAAAATTATTTATACTAAATTATTACTTTAGGTATTTAAGGTTTATAAAAAATATAATACTTATACTTTATAATAGTACTATTATAGGTAGGTAATAATCCCTAGATTAGCTAATCCTCCTCCTTAAACTTAGATACTAGACTAGATCTAACTAACTATAGTTAAGGAAAAGACTTAACTATTAGTAAAGGAAATTACTTTAAAACTACTCTTCTTTCCTAATCTAATTACTTTATAAAATCCTATATAGTATAGTATAACTATTTAGTCTTAGACTTAATAGGTATTAATTAAAGGGATATTATTCTAAGGAGTATTATATCTTATAATTATAGTAATTATATATTAGTAGTAGAGGTAGATTAGATATAGAATAGTACTCTCTCTCTCTCTTATTAATATAAATACTATAACTATAAAATTTAGCTAAGGATACTTAATAAAATATAAGCTAGTAACTTAAGTATCTATATAATAATAGATAATATATATACTTTTTAACTCAACTATTTATATTTTTTAAGTTCCTCTATTAAGCTAGAATCAATAATAAAAGAAGATATAATAAAAGAAGATATAGTAAAAGAAGATATAGTAAAAGAAGATATAGTAACTTTATAATTTTCTATAATCTATCTATAGCTAGAAGTTACTATTTTATACTAGTAGCTATAGTATATTAGGCTATGCCTAGTCTCTAATACTGTTTACACTGGTACTATTGAGGTTGAAGCTATTACGGACTGCGGGTAACCTAGTCTGATACTATTAAGTACTATGTAAAAGTACTATTACTGTGTAACTTAGGGCTTTAAGTTAGCTAAAATGGGTAATAATATAAAAAGCTGCTATTGCCCTAAAGGTTTTAGCTCTGCTCTGCAAACATACACCCATCACGACCTTCTTACGCAAGACCACTCGAAAGTAATCTTTCAGCCTACCACACTTACCACTAAAGCCGAGACAACTACCAGGTAAGGCAACTATAATCCATTACTATACACAGTTCTAGATATATAGAACTAATAGCCTATAAACAGCTATAAAATAGTGATCAATAACTAGGTATACCTCTATATAGAAGGAGCCCTTAAATTCAAAGCTATAGAGACTATATCTATATTAATAAAGCTTAGTTTATTAATTAATAAACTAAGAGAGTATAATATAGACTCTAATACCTTTAAAACTTATATATCTTTTAAAGTGAAGCTGTAGAGGGGTATAAAGTTATTACTGGTGGAGAAGAAGGTACTTAAAAACTTTAATAAAAGGTTTAGCTAAGGCTAGAGACTAGACTAGGCTATAGATTTAAAATAGTTAAATAAAATTATTTAAAAAAAAACAACTATAGGTCTTTTAACCTTATACCTAGGAGGGAAAATAAGTTTTATAATTATAAATTAAATTAGTAATTTATTTTAATAAATTTAAAAAGTATATATATTATTTATTATTATATAGATATTTAAGTTATTAGCTTATATATTATTAAATATTTTTTATTATTAATATATAATTACTATAATTATAAAATATATTTTTTTAAAATAATATTTTTAATTAATATTTATTAAATATAAAAATTAAATAGTTATATTATATTATATAAATTTTTATTCTTTAAGTATATATTAAAAACTTAAAATTATTTTTTTAAATAATTTTATTTAACTATTTTAAATTTATAACTTAATTTAGTCTTTAGTTTTAATTAAATCTTTTTTAAAAGCTTTTAAGTATTTTCTTCTTTATTAATAATAAATTTATACTTTCTTATAACTTTACTTTAAAAATATATAAATTTTAATAATATTAAAGTTTATATTATATCTTTTTAGTTTATTAATAAATAAACTAGGTTTTTTTAATATAAATATAGTATTTATAATTTTAAGTTTAAAAACTTTTTTTTATATAAAGATATATCTATTTATTAACCCTCCTAGGTATAAGGTTAAAAGATCTATAGTTATTTTTTTTTTTAAATAATTTTATTTAACTATTTTAAATTTATAACCTAGTCTAGTCTCTAGCCTTAGCTAAATCTTTTATTAAAGTTTTTAAGTACCTTCTTCTCTACTAGTAATAACTTTATACCCCTTTATAGCTTTACTTTAAGAGATATATAAGTTTTAATAGTATTAGGGTTTATATTATATACTTTTAGTTTATTAATTAATAAACTAAGCTTTATTAATATAGATATAGTTTTTATAGTTTTAAATTTAAAGGCTTCTTCTATATAAAGGTATATTTAGTTATTAATTACTATTCTATAACTATTTATAAGCTATTAGTTCTATATATCTAGATATATAGTAATAGATTATAGTTACCTTATCTATTATCTTAGCTTTAGTAGTAAGTATAGTAAGCTAAAAGATTACTTTTAAGTAGTCTTATATAAAAAGGTTATAATAGGTATATATTTATAGAGTAGAGCTAGAACCTTAGTTAGGGTAATAGTAGCTTTTTATATTATTACCTATTTTAGCTAACTTATATTTATAAAGCTCTAAGTTATATAGTAATAGTACTTTTATATAGTACTTAATAGTATTAGACTAGCCTATAGTCTATAATAGCTTTAACTTTAATAGGTTAATAGCTTATTAATAGTACTAGTATAAATAGTATTAAAGACTAGGTATAGCCTAATACACTATAGCTACTAGTATAGAATAGTAACTTCTAGCTATAGATAGGTTATAGAGAATTATAAAGTTACTATATCTTCTTTTACTATATCTTCTTTTACTATATCTTCTTTTACTATCTTTTTTTATTATTAATTCTAGCTTAATAGAGGAACTAAAATAATATAAAAAAATCTATATAATATTTAATAATATTAAATTAGATTATTTATAGTTTATAATAGTTTTAACTTTAATAAGTTAATAACTTATTAATAATACTAGTATAAATAAAACTAAGTATAGTTTAATATATTATAATTACTAATATAAAATAATAACTTTAATTATAAATAAATTATAAAGAATTATAAAGTTATTATATTTTCTTTTATTATTAACTAGGCTTATAATTATAAAAAAGAGTTATTAGTATTAGATATAGTTTATTCTTATACCTTTAAAAGGTCTATCTAAAGGTTTATATATAAGTTTATAGTTAACTAAGCTTATAAAGCCTTACTATACTAGTAACTTTTTCTTCTTATAAAAATTAATTAATATAAATATAAATTAAACCTATAACTCTTAAAATAAATATATAGTAAATTACCCTTCCTATATAAGAAACCTATAATTATTTTTTTAATTAATTTCTATTTAACTATTTTAAAGATAGCTAGTTTAGTTTTAAATAGTAATCCTTATCTTCTTCTCCTACTTTAATAATAATATATTATTCTTCTACTTAGCCTTAAGGTTTATAAAGAAGTTAATAATATTAGAATCTATATTAAATTCTCTTAGATAATCTATTAAGATATTAAGGATTTTTAATATAAAGAGGTTATCTTTAGAAACCTACTTAAGGACTTTCTTTATATAATTAAAGACTTATAAGTTAATCTTTATTTTATAGCTATAAAGCTATTAGATCTATATATTTAAAACTATATATAGTAATAAAATATTATTACCTTATCTATAGTCTTAGCTTTAGTAGTATAATAGGCTAAAAGATTACTTTTAAGTAATCTTATATAAGAAGGTTATAATAGATATATATTTATAGAGTAGAGCTAGAACCTTTAAGGTAATAGTAGCTTTTTATTATTACTTATTTTAGCTAACTTATATTCCTCTAAGTTATATAGTAATAGTACTTATATATAGTATTTAATAGTATTAAATTAGCCCATAGTCTATAATAGCTTTAACCTTAATAAGCTAATAGCTTATTAACAGTACTAGTATAAATAGATATAGCCTAATATACTATAGCTACTAGTATAGAATAGTAACTTTTAGCTATAAATAGGTTATAGAGTAGAATTATAAAGTTATTATATCTTCTTTTACTATATCTTCTTTTACTATATCTTTTTATTATTTTCTTTTATTAATTCTAGCTTAATAGAGGAACTAAAATAATATATAAAATCTATAAAAGTAAATTATTCTATTATTCTATTATAATATAAAGGTATAACTCTAAAGTATTAGTATTATTAAGAGTAACTAGTTTATATATTTTATACTAAATAATTAATTTATAAAGTTAAAATAAATATACTAAACTCTTTATATAAATTATCTAATTATTATAAAATTATTAATACTAAATTATTATTTTAAGTATTTAAAGTTTGTTTATAAAAATATAATACTTATACTTTATAATAATACTATTATAAATAGATAATATTTAGATTAGCTAATTTCTCTCTCTAAATCTAGATACTAGATTAGATTTAACTAACTATAATTAAAGAAAAAACTTAACTATTAGTAAAGGAAATTACTTTAAAACTATTTTTCTTCTTTTTTATCTAATTACTATAAAATTTTATAATATAGTATAATTATCTAGTTTTAAACTTAATAAATATTAATTAAAAGAATATTATTCTAAAAAAGTATTATATTTTATAATTATAGTAATTATATATTAATAATAAAGATATTTAAATATAATAATACTTTTTCTTTCTTATTAATATAGATATTATAATAATAAAATCTAGTTAAAAATATCTAATAAAATATAAACTAATATTTTAATTATCTATATAATAGTAAATAATATATATATTTTTAACTTTATTAAAATAGGTTACTAGTTTAATTTTTAAGTATAAGGTTTACTTTTAAAAGTAATATAAAGCTAATCCTTAATAAACTATATAGTTCTTTAAAGTAAGATATAATATACTTATTAAAAGATAAATTTAAACTTTTATTTTCTTTTTACTATAACTTTAAATATAGTTATATTATATATTCTTTTAAACTTAACTATATATTATACTATTTTAATAAAGACTAAATAATATATTATTTTCTTTTAGTAAATACTAACTTTTATATTAACTTTTAATAAACTTTATTTTTAAATAAGTTTAACTATATTACTTCTAGTAGTTTTCTATTATTTTATATAGAGTTTAATTTATTATAGTTAATATATTCTTAATATAAATAGTTAACTTATTATTAGATATAAGTTTTTTAAGGGACTTATTAAGATTTATCTTAGTTAAAGTATTTATAAGGTTATTATTACTATAAATCTAATTAACCTTATAAATTTTATATTACTATATAATTAATAAAGTATTATAATATTAATTATTAGATACTTTTTCTTTATAGTTTTAAGTTTAATAAAATACTTATAAAATAAAAAGAAATTAATATAAATAATTAATAAAATATTTAAAAGTTCTAAATAGTTAGTAATTTTATATAAAGTAGTTAAGATTATAATATCTATTAAAGTTATTTACTATTTTATAGATTTTAAAAGCTAGAATACTATAGATAATATATTTATACTTTATTAAAAATTAATAAATAGTATTAATAATAAGCTTTACTATTATTTTTAATTTTAATCTTATTAATTATTATAGATTTTTTATATTATTTTAGTTCCTCTATTAAGCTGGAATTAATAATAAAAGAAGATAGTAAAAGAAGATATAGTAAAAGAAGATATAGTAAAAGAAGATATAGTAAAAGAAGATATAGTAAAAGAAGATATAGTAAAAGAAGATATAGTAACTTTATAATTCTACTCTATAACCTATCTATAGCTAGAAGTCCCTATTCTATACTAGTAGCTATAGTATATTAGGCTATACCTAGTCTATTTATACTAGTACTGTTAATAAGCTATTAGCCTATTAAGGTTAAAGCTATTATAGACTGTGGGTAACCTAGTTTAATACTATTAAGCACTATATATAAGTACTATTACTATATAACTTAGGGATAAGTTGGCTAAAATAGGCGATGATAAAAAGCTGCTATTACCCTAACTGTCTTATAGGATACATACAGGTTCTAGCTCTACTCAAACATACACCCATCATAACCTTCTTACACAAGACCACTCGAAAGCAATCTTTCAGCCTACCACGCTTATTATCATCGTTAGACATCTATTATCAAGGGGGTTCCCAGGCTAACTAACCTACTAAAGCTAAGACTACAGGTAAGGCAACCACATTCCATTATCTAAATACATAGACCTAACAGCTCTATAACTATAAAATAAAGATTAACCTATAAATCTTTAATTATATAGAGAATACTCTTAAATAAGTTCCTAAAAATAACCTCTCTATATTAAAAATCCTTAATATCTTAATAAATTACCTAAAAGAATTTAATATAGATTCTAATATTATTAACTTCTTTATAAATCTTAAAGCTAAATAGGAGAATAATATACTATTATTAAAGTAAAAGATAAAGATAAGAACTACTATCTAAAAAAGGTTCTTTCTAAAATAGAAATAGTTTCTAACCTAAACTAGGCTATAGTTTTAAAATAGTTAAATAGAATTAATTAAAAAAAATAATTATAGGTCTTTTAACCTTATATCTAGAAGGGCTTATTAATTATTATAATTATAAAGTTAATTTATAAACTCTAATTATTATTATTAGTAAATAATCTATTTATAAAATTATTAGTTTAATAAATTTTAAATTAAGTAGAATAAAGTAAATCTTTAATTTAAGTTATTAATTTACTATTAGAGATATTTATTAAGTTTTTATAATCTTTATTAAAAGAATTATAAGTTTATATAGTAATAAATAAGTTAAATAAAGTTTTAAGTTAGTAAATAAAGATTAAATATATATCTTAAATATACTATTTAATATATTTTATACTTTATTAAAAGCTAAATATTAATAAAGTAATTTTTACTCTTTATTCTTTTTATCTAAAATAGATATTATTTTTATTTTTAATAATAACTTATTATAAAGATAAAAGAGTTATTAATAATAAAAATCTTATTTAGTTTATAATTAAAACCTTACTTTTATCTTTTTAAAGATATCTTTATAAACTTAAAAGTATTTAAAATAAAGTATTATCTATTTATAAGGTAATAATAGTAAACTTATCTTTACTAAGCTAGAATCTAGTAATTAAAAATATAAATTATATATAGAAGTTTTATTTTTAAATTATTAATATAATAACTATAATATATTATAAACTAATAAAGATTAGACTTTATAATATTATATAATAACTTTACTACTCTTATAATTATATTTTTTTAGTATTTATATTAAATCTTACTCAAAGATAAGCTAAAATAATATATTTAAAGTATAATTTTACTTATAAGTATATTTAAATAATATCTTTAAATTATAGTTTTATATTATATAACTATATTAGTATTATTACTAATATTAGAAGAAGATACTAATTAAATTAGTTTATTAAATAATTAGAGACTATATTAAGATACTTTTTTAATATTATTATTTTCTTAAATTATAATATATAATTTTTATATAGCTTATATTCTTATCTTTAATCTCTTTAATAATTTTAAGCTTTAAAAATATAAATATTATTATATTTAGTAGAATTATATAGTTTAAAGATAAAATACTATATCTAATAAGTTAGTAATTTTTTTATTATTAAAGCTTTAAAAGTTACTAAGAGTAAAGATAACTTTATTTTATTAAAGTTTTTAAAGTAAGTTTATAGTTATTCTTCTCTTTTTAAATAAAAGTTTTAATAAATATTAGTTTTACTTTAGTTTTAACTTATTTTTAAATTTAAAAATATTCTTACTTATAAAGTTAATTAGTAAAAAATAAAATAAAGTTTAATTTAAGTAATATATTAATAAGAGTACTTAGGTTAAAGTAATATTAAAATTAAAATTAGATTTTAAAAATATTTTTTTAAATTTAAATAAATTAAAAGATAACTAAGTTATTTAATAGATTAAAAGTTATATTATAGTTATTAATAGTAAAAAAGCTTATATAGTCTTTATTATTCTTTTTTTTTTTATATAAATATAAATATTATTTTTATAATAAAAGTAAAAAGAATATTAATAATTATTAATTTATTATAAATATTAATATATTCTTAACCTTATAGTTTATATTAAAACTATATAATAATATTATTTTTAAAATAACTTTTATATATTTAATAATTAAAATAAAAAAAGTAAGTTAATTTTAAAATATACTTTAAAAATAAGAAAAATAAAAATTAAAATATTAAAACTAATATATTATTTATAACTTTAAAATTAACTTAAAAAATTATTTTATAAGTATATACTAAAAAGCTTAGTATATAGAATTTTAATAATATATTAAAGAAAAGTATAATATTATTTAACTATTAATAAATTAATAAACTTTAATAAAAATCTATTTATAAATAATTTCTATTAACTAAATAATAATTCTAAATTTAAAAATATAAATTTATATTTATATTATATTAAATATAATTAAAAGTTTTAAATATATATTAATTTATATTAACTATTTATATTTTTTAAGTTCTCTATTAAGCTAAATTAATAATAAAAGAAGATATAATAAAAGAAGATATAATAAAAGAAGATATAGTAAAAGAAGATATAGTAAAAGATATAATCTTTATAATGCTTTATAATCTATCTATAGCTAAAAGTTACTATTCTATACTAGTAGCTATAATATATTAAATATATCTATTATACTATATTATTAATAAGCTATTCTTTAATATAAACTAGTTTATTAAGGTTAAAGCTATTATAAACTATAAGTAACCTAGTTTAATACTATTAAGTATTATATAAAAATATTATTACTATATATAACTTAGGAAATTAACTAAAATAAGTAATAATAAAAGCTACTATTACTTTAATTACTTTAAAGTTTTAACTTTATTTAAATATATACCTATTATAACCTTTTATATAAAACTATTTAAAAGTAATTTTTTAATCTATTAAAACTAAGATAAATAAAGTAACTATATTCTATTATTATATATAATTCTAAATATATAAATTTAATAGCTTTACTATAAATAACTATAAAATAATAAATAATAGGTAATATATCTCTATATAAAAAAGTCTTTAAATTTAAAACTATAAATACTATATTTATATTAAAAAAACTTAGTTTATTTATTAATAAACTAAAAGAGTATAATATAAACCTTAATACTATTAAAATTTATATATTTTTAAAATAAAGCTATAAAAAAGTATAAATTTATTACTAGTAAAGAAAAAGATATTTAAAAGTTTTAAAAAAGTTTAATTAAAATTAAAGATTAAACTAAATTATAGATTTAAAATAGTTAAATAAAATTATTTAAAAAAATAACTATAAATCTTTTAACTTTATATCTAAAAAAGAGAAATTAGTATAAATAATAAATAAAATATTTAAAGTTTTAAATTATTAGTAATTTTATAAAATAATTAAAATTATAATATTTATATTAAAGTTATTTATTATTTTATAGATTTTAAAAATTAAAATATTATATATAATATATTTATTTTTTTATTAAAAATAATAAATAATATTAATAATAAACTTTATTTATTATTATTAATCTTAATTTTATTAGTTATTATAATTTTAAAATTAATCTATAAGTTAAAATTATTATTATTAATAAATAATTTTTTATAAAACTATTAGTTTAATAAATTTTAAGTTAAATAGAATAAAATAAATTCTTTAATATAAGTTATTAATTTATTATTAAAAGTATTTATTAAACTTTTTATAATTATTATTAGATAAATTATCAACTATTTATATTTTTTAAGTTCCTCTATTAAGCTAGAATCAACAATAAAAGAAGATATAATAAAAGAAGACATAGTAAAAGAAGATATAGTAAAAGAAGATATAGTAACTTTATAATTCTCTACAACCTATCTATAGCTAGAAGTCGCTATTCTATACTAGCAGCTATAGTATATTAGGCCATACCTGTTCACGCCGGTGCTATTAACAAGCATCAAGGTTAAAGCCATCACGGACCACGGGCTAGTCTAACACCGTCAAGCACTACATGAAAGTACCATCACCATGTGACTCAGGGATAAACACAAGTTAGCCAAAATAGGCAATAATATAAAAAGCCGCCATTACCCCAATCTCATGGGACACACACAGGTTCTAGCTCTACTCTACAAACATACACCCATCACAACCTTCTTATACAAGACCACTCAAAAGCAATCTTTCAGCCTACCACACCACCAAAGCCGAGACAACTACCAGGTAAGGCAACCATAATCCATTATCTAAATATATAGAACTAACAGCCCTGCACAAATAGCCACAGAATAGCGATCAACAACCAGGTATACCTCCACACAGAAGGAGCCCTTAAATTCAAAGCCACAGAGACCATATCCACATCAACAAAGCTTAGTTTATTAATCAACGAACTAAGAGAGTATAATATAAACCCTAACACTATTAAAACCTATATATCCCTCAGAGCAAAGCTACAGAGGGGTATAAAGTTATCACTAGCAGAGAAGAAGGTACTTGAAAACTTTAATAAAAGGTTTAGCTAAGGCTAGAGACTAGACTAGGCTATAAATTTAAAATAGTTAAATAAAATTATTTAAAAAAAAACAACTATAGGTCTTTTAACCTTATACCTAGGAGGGATTAGATAAATTATAAATTTATATAATAGCTAATAAATTAAATATAGTTTTAAGCTAGTAAATAAAAGCTAGATATATATCTTAAATATATATATTTATTATTAATTCTAGCTTAATAGTGTGACGGTACGGGCTTATAACTGCTGGATTTCTAAGGCGGGGGACTTGGAAATTATGGTCTTTTGGCCTAGCGGTGTACGCCGCTGAAGACTAAAGATGGTCCCTGTGCAGCAGTCAGGGGTCTAACCGTCTTAATAACCAATTCACAGGGCGTAGGTTTGAGCCCCTATGTTCGAAAATCTTAGTGGTGAGGGAGTGGGTAATGCTACTGACTGTGGGGTAAAAACTGTTTGTTTTGGTTAGATAGCTTAATTAAGTTATATAGTAACCTGTACTATTAAGGTTTTCAGGCTATCTATAAGCTGCCTACCTATTTAGTGTGGTGCTGTCTAGGCTTATATAACTAGCCCCTAAGTGTCTTATGAATAGGAAGCTTAAGAAGGCCTTAGGGGGGGAATATAATAGTATAGGCTTATAACTACTGGATTTCTAAGGTGGGGGACTTAGAAATTATAGTCTTTTAGCCTAGCGGTATATACTACTAAAGACTAAAGATAGTCCCTATATAGTAGTTAGGGGTCTAACCGTCTTAAATAGAGGAACTTAAAAAATATAAATAGTCGATATCTTAAATATATTATTTAATATACTTTTATATTTTATTAAAAGCTTAAATATTAATAAAAGTAATTTTTTTTTTTTTTTTTTTATTTAAAATAAATATTATTTTTATTTTTAATAATAACTTATTATTAAAGATAAAATAGTTATTACTAGTAAAGATTTTTTTAATTTATAATTAAAACTTTATTTTTATCTCTTTAAAGATATTTTTATAAATTTAAAAATATTTAAAATAAAAATATTATTTATTTATAAGATAATAATAGTAAACTTATTTTTATTAAATTAAAATTTAGTAATTAAAAGATATAAATTATATATAGATTTTATATATTAACTATTTATATTTTTAAGTTCCTCTATTAAGTTAGAATTAATAATAAAAGAAGATATAATAAAGAAGATATAATAAAAGAAGATATAGTAAAAGAAGATATAGTAACTTTATAATTCTCTATAATTTATCTATAGCTAGAAGTTATTATTATATACTAATAGCTATAGTATATTAGGCTATATCTAGTCTTTAATACTATTTATACTAGTATTATTAATAAGCTATTAGCTTATTAAGGTTAACTATTATAGATTATAAATAGTTTAATAATTAAGTATTATATATATATTATTACTATATAACTTAGGTTTTATAAATATAAGTTAGCTAAAATAAAATAATATAATATTATTACTCTAACTAAGGTTCTAGCTTTACTTTATAAATATATACTTATTATAACCTTCTTATATAAAACTACTTAAAAGTAATCTTTTAGCCTACTATACTTATTATTATTATTAGATATCTATTATTTAAAGAGGGTACCTAGGCTAACTAACCTATTAAAGCTAAGATAATAAGTAAGTTAACTATAATCTATTACTATATATCTAGATATATAGAACTAATAGCTTATAAATAGCTATAGAATAGTAATTAATAACTAGGTATACCTTTATATAAAAGGAGCTTTTAAATTTAAAGCTATAAATACTATATCTATATTAATAAAGCTTAGTTTATTAATTAATAAACTAAGAGTATATAATATAAACTCTAATACTATTAAAACCTATATATCTTTTAAGGTAAAGCTATAGAGGGGTATAAAGTTATTATTAATAGAGAAAAAAGTACTTAAAAACTTTTAAAAAAAAGTTTAGCTAAGATTAGAGATTAGACTAGGTTATAGATTTAAAATAGTTAAGTAAAATTATTTAAAAAAAAATAATTATAGGTCTTTTAACCTTATACCTAGAAGGGATAGATTTTATATATTATTTTAGTTTTTTATTAAATTAGAATTTATAATAAAAAAATAATAAAAGAAAATATAATAAAAAGATATAGATTTTATATATTATTTTAATTTCTTTATTAAGCTAGAATAAATAGTAAAAGAAGATATAGTAAAAGAAAATATAGTAAAAGAAGATATAGTAAAGAAGATATAGTAAAAGAAGATATAGTAAAAGAAGATATAGTAAAAGAAGATATAGTAAAAGAAGATATAGTAAAAGAATATAGTAACATAATTCTCTATAACCTATTTATAGTTAAAAGTTACTATTTTATACTAGTAGTTATAGTATATTAAGCTATACCTAGTTTATTTATACTAGTATTATTAATAAGCTATTAGCTTTAATATAAACTAGTTTATTAAAGTTAAAGCTATTATAAACTATAAGCTAGTCTAATATTATTAAGTACTATATATAAGTATTATTACTATATAACTTAGAGATAAATATAAGTTAGCTAAAATAGGTAATAATATAAAAGCTACTATATATCTTAACTAAAGTTCTAGCCTTACTTAAATATATACTTATCTACTATAACCTTTTATAAAACTACTTAAAAGTAATTTTTCAGCTTATTATACTATTAAAACTAAGATAATAAATAAGTTAATTATAATCTATTATCTAAATATATAAAACTAATAGCTAAATAACTATAAAATAGTAATTAATACCTAGATATACTTTTATATAAAAAGGTTTTTAAATATAAAACTATAAATATTATATTTATATTAATAAAGTTTAGTTTATTAATTAATAAATTAAGAGTATATAATATAAACCTTAATATTCTTAAAACTTATATATTTTTTAAAAAGCTATAAAAGATATAAGGTTATTATTAATAGAAGAAAATACTTAAAGCTATAAAAGATATAGGTTATTATTAATAGAAAATACTTAAAAACTTTAAAAAAGTTTAATTAAAGCTAGAACTAGATTAAGTTATAAATTTAAAATAGTTAAATAAAGTTATTTAAAAATAATTATAAATTTTTAACTTTATATTTAAAGGATTATAAAAAAGTATATAATAAAGGAAATATAACTTTATAATTCTTTATAATTTATTTATAGTTAAAAGTTATTATTTTATATTAATAATTATAATATATTAAACTATATTTATTTATACTAGTATTATTAAAGTTAAAATTATTATAAACTATAAATTAATTTAATAGTATTAAGTATTATATATAAGTATTATTATTATATAATTTAAAACTTTAACTTAAATAAAATAAATAATAATAAAAAACTATTATTAATTTAATTAAAGTTTTAACTTTATTTAAATATATACTTACTATAACTTTCTTATATAAAACTATTTAAAAATAATTTTTTATTTATTAAAACTAAAATAAATAAAATAACTATATTTTATTATTTAGATATATAAATTTAATAGCTTTATAATTATAAAATAAAAATTAATTATAAGTTTTATATTATATAGAAAAGCTTTTAAATAAATTTTTAAAAATAACTTTTTATATTTAAAATTTTTAATATTTTAATAAATTATCTAAAAATTTAATATAGATTCTAATATTATTAACTTTTTATAAATTTTAAAATTAAATAGAAGAATAATATATTATTATTAAATAAAAGAAAATAAAAATTATTATTTAAAGAGACTTTTTAAAATAAAATTAATTTCTAATTTAAATTAAACTATAATTTAAAATAATTAAATAAAATTAATTAAAAAAATAATTATAAATCTTTTAATCTTATACTTAGAAAAGATAATCTTTTTATATAAAATTAATTAAAAATAATCTTTAAATTAAAAGTAAAATAACTATTTTTAATATAAATAAAGTAATTATATAATTTATTATTATATATAATATTTAACTTCTTTCTAAGTATAAAATTAAAAACTTATAGTTATTTTTAACTAATTTTATTTAACTATTTTAAATTTATAATTTAATTTAGTTTCTAGTTTTTACTAAACTTTCTTTTAAAACTTTTAAGTATTTTTTTTTATTAATAATAAATCTATACTTTTTTATAACTTTATCTTAAAGAATATATAGATTTTAATAATATTAAAGTTTATATTATACTTTTATAGTTTATTAATAAATAAACTAAGTTTTCTTAATATAAATATAGTATTTATAGTTTTAAATTTAAAAACTTCTTTTATATAAAAATATATTTAATTATTAACCCTCCTAGGTATAAGGTTAAAAGACCTATAGTTGTTTTTTTTAAATAATTTTATTTAACTATTTTAAATCTACAGCCTAGTCTAGCCTTAGCTAAACCTTTTATTAAAGTTTTTAAGTACCTTCTTCTCTACCAGTAATAACTTTATACCCCTCTATAGCTTTACTCTAAGGGATATATAGGTTTTAATAGTATTAGGGTCTATATTATACTCTCTTAGTTTATTAATTAATAAACTAAACTTTATTAATATAGATATAGTCTCTATAGCTTTAAATTTAAGGGCTCCTTCTATATAGAGATATACCTAGTTATTAATCACTATTCTATAGCTATTTATACAGAGCTATCAGTTCTATATATCCAGATAATAGATTATAGTTACCTTACCTATCATCTTAGCTTCACAAGTATAGTAGGCTGAAAGATTACTTTCGAGTAGTCTTATACAAGAAGGTCGTAATAAATAGGTATATATTTAAGCAGAGCTAGAACCTTAGTCAAAGTAATAGCAGCTTTTTATATTATTACCCATTTTAGCTAACTTAAAGCCCTAAATCACACAGCAATAGCACTTTCATATAGTACTTAATAGCATTAGACTAGGTTACCCACAGTCCGCAATAACTTCAACCTCAACAGCACCAATACAAACAGACTAAGCGCAGCCTAACACACTACAGCTACTAGCACAGAATAGCGACTTCTAGCCATAGATAGGTTATAGAGAATTACAAAGTTACTATATCTTCTTTTACTATATCTTCTTTTACTATATCTTCTTTTATTATATCTTCTTTTATTATTAATTCCAGCTTAATAGAGGAACTCAAAAAATACAAATAGTCAATATTTAATTATTAATTACTATTTTATAGTTATTTATAAATTATTAGTTTTATATATCTAAATATATAATAATAAATTATAGTTACTTTATTTAATAGTTATTTTAGCTTTAGTAATATAATATACTAAAAGATTACTTTTAAGTAGTTTTATAATATAGTATAAGAAGGTTATAGATTTTTTTATATTATTTTAGTTCCTCTATTAAGCTAGAATTAATAATAAAAGAAGATAGTAAAAAGATATAGTAAAAGAAGATATAGTAAAAGAAGATATAATAAAAGAAGATATAGTAACTTTATAATTCTTTATAACCTATCTATAGCTAGAAGTCTCTATTTTATACTAGTAGCTATAGTGTATTAGGCTATACCTATTTATACTAGTACTGTTAATAAGTTATTAGCTTTAATATAGACTAGTTTATTAAGGTTAAAGCTATTATAGACTATAGGTAACCTAGTCTAATACTATTAAGTACTATATATAAGTACTATTACTATATAACTTAGGAATAAGTTAGTTAAAATAGGTAATAATAAAAAGCTACTATTACCTTAATTAAAGTTCTAGCTCTACTTAAATATATACCTATTTAGCTAAACTAAGTAATATAACCTTCTTATATAAAACTACTTAAAAGTAATCTTTTAGTCTACTATACTACTAAAGCTAAGATAAATAAGGTAACTATATTCTATTACTATATATAGTTCTAAATATATAGACCTAATAGCTTTATAGCTATAAAATAAAGATTAACCTATAAGTCTTTAATTATATAAAGAAAGCCCTTAAGTAGGTTTCTAAAAATAACCTTTTTATATTAAAAATCCTTAGTATCTTAATAAATTACTTAAAAGAATTTAATATAGATTTTAATATTATTAACTTCTTTATAAACCTTTAGGCTAAGTAGGAGAATAATATATTATTATTAAAGTAGGAGGAGAAGATAAGGACTACTATTTAGAAGAGGTTTTTTTTAAAATAAAACTAGTTTCTAACCTAGACTAGGTTATAGCTTTAAAATAATTAAATAGAATTAATAAAAAAAATAATTATAGGTTTTTTAACCTTATATCTAGGAGGGGTATAAGAAGGTTATAATATATATATATTTATAAGCTAGAATTTTAGTTAAAGTAATAATAGCTATTTATTATTATCTATTTTAACTAACTTATATTTATATATAAAAGTCCTAAGTTATATAATAATAATACTTATATAGTATTTAGTAGTATTAGACTAGCTTATAATCTATAATAACTTTAACTTTAATAGTATTAGTATAAATAGATATAGCTTAATATATTATAGGTATTAGTATAGAATAGTAACTTTTAGCTATAGATAGGTTATAAAAAATTATAAAGTTACTATATCTTCTTTTACTATATCTTTTTTATTATATTTTCTTTTACTATCTTCTTTTATTATTAATTCTAGTTTAATTAAGGAACTAAAATAATATATAAAATTTATATTTATTATTTAAGTATACTAAAAAGTTTTTAAATAAATTTATAAAAAATAAATTTATTTTCTATAATATTATATAAAGTAAGATA
Source organism: Diaporthe vexans (assembly GCA_021188095.1). Lineage (NCBI taxonomy): Eukaryota > Fungi > Ascomycota > Sordariomycetes > Diaporthales > Diaporthaceae > Diaporthe > Diaporthe vexans. Next base: position 50,459 of record JAJLLZ010000020.1, read on the forward strand.
AGACTTATTAAATTTATAAGTAATATAACTTAGTTTTATTTTAAAGTATTTAATTAAAATAATAATAATTTTAATATAATCTTTACTTTAAAAATAATAATAAACTTAAAGAATAAATTTATTAGTTTATTAGTATATTATTAGTTTTTATAATAAAATTAAAAATAGTCTTATAATATTAGCTTTAATATTATTAATATTATCTTTATTTTTAAAAAAATCTAGTTAATTAAGAAAACTGTGGCTATAGTAGGTGGAATGGCAAGCAGTAAGGCAGACCAACGTGGCCAATCACGTGACAGATAGCACGTATATAGCAGAGCCAGTCTGGCACGCCTTCGGCAGCCAGACCTACAATGAAGAACAGACGATCACCAACCAACCCACGTACGTACGTACAAGCCTAACCAACAAAAACTTTAAATATTTATAAAGATAAAGTTTTTATTAATAATAACTATATTAATATTATTTAGATTATTATATTTAAAGTTAAAAATACTTTTATTTAAAAATTAGTTTAAAAAAAGAAAGTTATATTTATATAAAGAAAGAATCCCTTTTAGATATAAGGTTAAAAGACCTATAATTTTTATTTTAATTAAGTTTATTTAACTATTTTAAAACTATAGCTTAATCTAATATCTAGATTAGAAACTAATTTTATTTTAAAAAAACTCTTCTAAATAATAATCCTTATTTTCTTCTTTACTTTAATAATAGTATAATATTCTCCTATTTAATTTTAAAATTTATAAAAGTTAATAATATTAGAATTTATATTAAATTCTTTTAAATAATCTATTAAGATATTAAGAATCTTTAATATAAAGAGATTATCTTTAAAAATCTATTTAAAGACTTTCTTTATATAATTAAAGATTTATAAATTAATCTTTATTTTATAGTTATAAAACTATTAGATTTATATATTTAAATAATAAAATATAATTATCTTATTTATTTTAATTTTAGTAAACTAAAAGATTACTTTTAAATAGTTTTATATAAAAAAAGTTATAATAGGTATATATTTAAGTAGAGTTAGAGTCTTAGTTAGGGTAGTAATAACTTTTATAAATTTTATATATTATTTTAGTTTCTTTATTAAGCTAGAATTAATAATAAAGGAGATAATAAAAAGATATAGTAAAAGAAAATATAGTAAAAAAGATATAATAACTTTATAATTCTTTATAATCTATTTATAGTTAAAAGTTATTATTCTATAATAGTAGCTATAGTATATTAAGCTATACTTAGTCTTTAATACTATTTATACTAGTATTATTAAAGTTAAAACTATTATAAATTATAGTTATAGGTTAGTTTAATACTATTAAGTATTATATAAAAGTATTATTATTATATAACTTAGAGTTTTAAGTTAGTTAAAATAAGTAATAATAAAAACTATTATTACTCTAACTATCTTATAAAATATATATAAGTTCTAGCTCTATTTAAATATATATCTATTATAACCTTTTATATAAAACTATTTAAAAGTAATATTTTAGTTTATTAAAGCTAAGATAAATAAAATAACTATATTCTATTATTATATATAATTCTAAATATATAGATCTAATAGCTTTATAGCTATAAAATAAAGATTAACCTATAATTTAATTATATAAAGAAAGTTCTTAAATAGATTTTAAAGATAACCTTTTTATATTAAAAATCCTTTATATTTTAATAAATTACTTAAGAGAATTTAATATAAATCTAATAATATTAACTTTTTTATAAACCTTAAAGCTAAATAGAAGAATAATATATTATTATTAAAATAAAAGAGAAGATAAGAATTATTATTTAGAAAAGATTTTTTAAAAAAAACTAATTCTTAATTTAAACTAGGTTATAGCTTTAAAATAATTAAATAAAATTAATTAAAAAATAATTATAAATCTTTTAATTTAATATTTAAAAGGAATTAAAAATATAATTAAAAAATATATTAAAAAATATAATAAAAAATATAATAAAAAATATAATAACTTTATAATTTTTATAATTTATTTATAATTAAAAGTTATTATTCTATATTAATAGTTATAATATATTAAGTTATATTTATTTATATTAGTATTATTAATAAGTTATTAGTTTATTAAAGTTAAAACTATTATAAGTTATAAATAATTTAGTTTAATATTAAGTATTATATAAAAGTATTATTACTATATAATTTAAAAAGTTAGTTAAAATAAATAATAATATAAAAACTATTATTATTTTAATTAAGGTTTTAACTCTACTTAAATATATATCTATTATAACCTTTTTATATAAAACTACTTAAAAGTAATCTTTTAACTTACTATATTATTAAAGCTAAAATAATAAATAAAATAACTATAATTTATTATTATATATAGTATTTAACTATATTAGCTAGATATTAATAATTAGTTTTAATAAACTCTACTTATTTTAATATAGAATTAATAGCTTATAAATAGCTATAAAATAGTAATTAATAAATAAATATATCTTTATATAAAAGCCTTTAAATTTAAAGCTATAAATATTATATTTATATTAAAAAAGCTTAGTTTATTATTAATAAAGAAGAAAATACTTAAAAACTTTAAAGAAAAGTTTAGTTAAAACTAAAAACTAGATTAGATTATAAATTTAAAATAGTTAAATAAAATTATTAAAAACAAAATAACTATAAGTCTTTTAATCTTATATCTAAAAGATATTATTATAAAATATAAATATTATAGTTTTTATAAATTTTATATATTATTTTAGTTCCTTTATTAAGCTAAAATTAATAATAAAAGAAGATAGTAAAAGAAGATATAATAAAAGAAGATATAGTAAAAGAAGATATAGTAAAAGAAGATATAGTAACTTTATAATTCTCTATAACCTATCTATAGCTAGAAGTTACTATTTTATACTAGTAGCTATAGTATATTAGGCTATACCTAGTCTCTAATACTATTTACACTAGTACTATTAATAAGCTATTAGCCTTAATATAGACTAGTCTATTAAGGTTAAAACTATTATAAACCATAGATAACCTAGTCTAATACTATTAAGTACTATATAAAAGTACTATTACTATATAACTTAGGGATAAATATAAGTTAGCTAAAATAAGTAATAATATAAAAAGCTACTATTACTTTAACTATCTTATAGAATATATATAGGTTTTAGCTTTACTTAAATATATACCTATTATAACTATCTTATACTATATTATAAGACTATTTAAAAGTAATCTTTTAGCCTACTATACTTATAAAGCTAAGATAACTATTAGATAAGGTAATTATAATCTATTATCTAGATATATAGAACTAATAGCTTTAGAATAGTTATAAAATAGTAATTAATAACTAGATATATCTTTATATAAAAGAAGTCTTTAGATTTAAAGCTATAAATACTATATTTATATTAAGAAAGCTTATTTATTAATAAACTAAAAGAGTATAATATAGACTTTAATACTATTAAAATCTATATATTCTTTAGGGTAAAGCTATAGAGAGGTATAGATTTATTATTAGTAGAGAAGAAGGTACTTAAAAGCTTTAAGAGAAGGTTTAGTAATAGTTAGATTAGGTTATAGATTTAAAATAGTTAAATAAAATTAATTAAAAAAAAATAACTATAGGTCTTTTAACCTTATACCTAGGAGTAATATATTAAACTATATTTATTTATATTAATATTATTAAAGTTAAAGTTATTATAAATTATAAACTAGTTTAATATTATTAAATATTATATAAAAGTATTATTATTATATAATTTAAAGTTTTAAGTTAGTTAAAATAAATAATAATATAAAAAGCTATTATCCCTCCTAAGTATAAGGTTAAATGTGGTAAGGCTTTGTAGGCTTAGTTAGCTATAGACCTATATATAGACCCCTCTAGGTAGACCCTCTATAGGTATAAAGAACTAACTATATTTAATACTAACAACTCTTCTTACAATTATAAGCCCAGCTAATACTAATTAGTAGTTACAAGGGTAACTATAGATAGTAAGGTTAAAAAGATAGTCTATTACTTTAAAACTTATATACCTACTATAGATATTAATCTTTAAAAGTAACTATACTAAGGCTATTAGTTTATATTAGACTTTATATAACTTATTTAGTATAACTACCTCTAGCTAACTTTAGCTAAGGCTATATAACCTATCTAGAAGAACTAACTCTAATAGAATTATCTTAGTAATTACTTAATATAAAGTCTAGGTAACTACTTAAATACTATTACTATTTAGATTTACCTTTTATAAGTATCTATTATATCTTAAGTAAATAAGAACTCTACTAAGACTTTAGACTTCTTTATTTACCCTATTACTAAGCTCTCTTTATATTCTAGTAATACCTTAAACTAAATAAGTTAACTCTATTAAGTACTAGACTCCTTACCTATTCCTAAATTAATAACTTATATAGTAAAACCTCTATATAACCCTTAAATCTATTATTATAGTAGATAATAATCTATTACTAAACTAGTAGGACTTATTTATTTTATAACTTAGTTATCTTTATCCTTAATACTAGTTAAATATTATAGATACTTCTATTTATATTTAACTTTCTCCTCTATAGATATAACTATTACTACTATTATCTAAGATAGCTTCTACTAAAGAAACCCTAGTACCTCTACCTCCTCCTCTACTTCTACCTCCTCTAGATCCTCCTAAATAAAAACCCCTATCTTATAATACTATTTAAGATAATACCTATCTATAGAAGTCCTATATATACTTTATTAAGCCTAAATATTAGAGAGTAAATATATCTAAGGATAATAATAAAAGGGTTATACTAGTATAACTTAATATATATATTATCTAGTATATATAGATATATAAATACTTATCTACTAAGGAAGTTTTTAAAGTATTTATAGAGAACTTTAAGGGTTAGGATAATATAGTATTCTCTATTATTAATAGAGATTTTATATTAGAACTTAAGAGAACTCTCTATACTAAAAAGATATAGACTAACCTAAAGACCTACTAGAATCTAACTACTCTATTATTTATTCTTAAGATTAATAAGATACTAAAGTAGCCTATAAATTAACCTAAAGAGAAATATAGAAGTAAAGAAGTTATATTTTATAATAATATATATTTAAGTTCTAGTATATCTTTATCTAAGGATAAGATTATTATTATTAAATAGCTAAAGAAAAATAAGAAGAAGAAGAAAACTATTAAAGAAAAGAAGATATTAAAGTATAGTAAATATAGTAAATATAAGAAGAAATTATCCTAATATAGATATAATAATAACCTAGATAATAGTTTATCCTTATCTAATAATAATTAATATAGAAAGAAGAAGAAAAAGAAGGGTAAGAAGAATAAGGACTAAGATATAGGATATAATAAGCCTAGTAGTAAGAATAAGGGAGCTAGTAGAGACCCTTCTAATAAATCCTCCTCCTCCTTATCTTCTAAATCAGACTCTACTTATAGTAACTATTTTAAGGATACTTATAAGATATAACTATTAGAAGTATACTATACTCTATCTCTAGTTAACTTCTATAATAAGCTATTAAACCTAACTATAATAGTAAATATAAGTAAATACTATTATAATAATAAGATATATTCTAAACTATTATATAATATATTTAATAATAAAGTTCTTATTTTCCTTTTAATATATAAGAACTTAGATATTAAGTTAGAATAGTTCTATACTACTTTCCTATATATACTAAAAGGAACTACTAAAACCTTTATCTCTATAATATTAAATATTTAGATATATTCTAGATAGTATACTTTAAGATAAAGTTATACTTTAATAATAATACTAACTATTAGAACTACTATATAAACTAGAATATAATAACTTTTATTAATTTATTAGAAGTATTCTAATAAGTACTTCTAATATTCTCTAGATACTTATTAATAAGCTAAATATATACTACTATATACTTAGATATTAGACCTATAGTAATTAACCTATATAAGATAATATCTTATAAGTAGTTAAAGGTATACCTAAATTTATAATAGTATTATATAACCCTCTAATATTAGTTAAAACTCTACTTTAGCCTTTATACTTTATTATAGCTTATAAGTCTTAATAACCTACTAACTATATATTTCTATAGATAAAGTTGCTTTAATAAGAAAGACTAGTTCTTCTTTAACTATAAGTATAATAGTTATAACTTCTATAGTATATATTAAGGTAGCTTTTATAATAAAAATAACTCTAAGGTAGCTTTTATAACTATAGTATATCTAATAATTATAGTAATTATAATAATTATAGTAGTTATAGATTTAATAACTATAGTAGTAATTTCTAATATAGAGGATAATACTAAAGAGATACTTTATCTATAGTAAATAAGGATATTAGTCTATATAATATCCTCCTACTAAGTAGTAATATTTCTATATAATATATTTTACTATATAAAAAGATAATAGCTAAGAAGTTATAGATATAGATTATATAGTATTCCTTACTAACTTTAAGAAACTAGATATAGAAGACTCTATATAGAACTATAAACCTACTAATAACTTTAATTAGGTATATATTTTATATCTTATAGATTAGATATTTATATACTATATTAATCCTATCTCTAAAATAACTAAAATAATAAAAATAGTACTTATATTAGTCTTTACCCTAGAGGAATAATACTCTTAAGAGTCCTTTTAAAGGATTCTCCTAGATACTAGGGTTATAGTCTACTCTACTACTAGTAATAACTAGTACCTTACTTTATATTAAAGTTAGTCTTCTCTAATCTTAAATACTATAAAGATAGGTAAAATAAGTATTTAATTTAGACTAAGTAATATACTTTATTTAACTAGTATAGTATTATTATTAACTCTAGTTAAAACTATAATATTCTATATTATTAATACCTTTATACTATTCTTACTTTATATTTAAGATATAATAAAGCTAATAATCTTCTTTATAATACTATAGATTAGATAGTATAATATACTAATAATAGAAGTAAGAGAATATTCCCTATTATATAGAAATAGAGTTATCTTTAAGTATTTTCCTCTATTAGAAAATAGTAATATATTACTATAGGTTTATTCTTTATAGAAATAGAACTCTAATATTTATACTACTAATTTAGATACTCTTCTATATTATATTTATAATATTTACTTATAAATACTAGTTATCCTATAGATTCTTCTATTCTAAAATAATTTCTTACTTTTATTACTATTACTAGATATACTTACCTATACTAAGATATTTTAAGTTTAGCTTAAAAGATAAGTATAACTTTAACTATGTTTATTATTAATATCCTTACCTTACTAGCTTACCTATTCTATATATTATAGATATAACTATATTATTCTAAGTAGAATACTTTCTTTAGTTACTCTTAATAAAAGATATATAGAAAGTTTTTAATTAGTATAGATTAATATATATCTAAACCCTCTAATTATATTTAGTATAATATAAGTATAAACTTTATATCTTTAAATTTAAGATTATTACTTAGCTAATAGGAATTACTTATAAATAGATTTCTACTAAGACTTATTAGTCTATTAGTAAAGTTAAATAATATTATACTCTCCTTTAATATACTTTTAAAATCTTATATATTAAGCTTCTAATATATTCTTATAAAGTAATTCTCTAAGCTAGTTTTAAGACTATAAATAATATAGTTAGCTCTAATAGTTTAATTCCTACTCTTCTTATCTTTAAAGTATACCTTAAAATTAACTCTAACTCTCTTCTTACTCTATTAATACTTAAGTATATAAAAGTTATCTAGAAGGTAATAAGCTACTATATACTCTTAATATAAATTATAAGATTAAGGATATATTAAATACTTATAATAAACTAATAACTATTAATATTCTCTTACTCTTATTATAGAGTAATATCTATATCTAGTATAAGAAGGAAGGATAATAAGGATTATATAAACTTTTTATTATTAATAGCTATAATATAACTCTTAACTTACTAAATAGCCTAGTTACCTTCTAATCTACCTAGGTCTAAGAGTATTTCTAAGACTCTAACTCTAATCTTAATATTACTCCTAACCCTAAGAGTACTCCTATTAATATACTACTTAAGCTAAACTCTATTCTACTCTCTACTAACTAACTTTATAAGTAAGGATAACCTTTTAGATCTAAGAATAAGCTAAAGCTTATAAGATATTACGTAAGTAAAATATACTTACGTAATACTAATTTAAATAAGGTTTATAAATATATATAATACTAATAATAAATAAAATCCCTTTAATAATAAAATAAATAAAAAGTACTTTTATAATAATAAAATAATAATAACTACTTTTATAACTTATTAACTATAAGGGCTATTTAGCTATAAGCTATATATTTAGTATACTATTAACTTATACTATAATATAACCCTATAATATATGCTTATGTAATCTGCTTATGTAAGCGGATTTCTAGAACCTTCTATGTGGAAGACTTCTTCGACTATATAAGAACCATGACCTTCCTTCTTTAGGTCTAGCCTTCTTCCACCTACTTTGACTAAATTCGATATTAGCTAATTATTAGCTAATATATTACTAATTACTAGTCTCTAATTAGTAATTAAATAATTCTCGAATATTCTATCTAGTTTAAAAACGAATATAAATAAGAGGGTATTCTCCCTCTTAGAATAAGCTAGTTAGAGGTCTAATAAGGACTAAGGAATATAACTAATATATTCTATTACCCTTATTATCTATCTCCTAACCCTTATCTCTTATCTATAACTTATTTATTCCCCTATTCGATCTAGTAACCTCTAAGAGGTTATGAGCCCGGATACCTCGACTATTTATAATGACTATATATCTATTCTGACTAATATGACTTATACCCCTATTTCGACCTATAAAAACGATTTAACAAGCTATATCCCTCCCGAATTCGATTTTTCGAATATTTATTTCGATGAATTACCTGAAGAAATACTGTTACCTACCTGATTCGGCTTAACTCGAATTTTCTCGGCTATTTAACTAATTATATATAATGAATATATTATTGATGGGACCTACTATTATGTCTATGATGATATATAATACTGGATTGATACTATTAGTCTAAATCCTACGTGGGAAGACTATTATCGACTTTTTATTATTTATTATAAAGATGAAGCTGTTATAATTATACCTTATTAATATATATACTATATATATATATATAACTATATATATATATATATTCTATATATTAAAATATGGAAAATTCGAATTATATAAATACTTATAATTCGAATTATCTTAACTTTGTCTAAATAATATTTTTAATATATATATATATATATAACTTATATATATATATTAAAAATGACTTCCTTAGATAAGATAATGATTCTTAAGCTAAAAGGGACTGAAAATTATGTTATTTGGTCTCTTAGGGCTGAAGCTTATCTTATTGAAAAGGGGTATTTTTCAGCTATTACTAATAATAATGAAGAAATAGCTGAAAACTTATTTAATAATAAAGTACTAGTAGTAATAAAATTACTATGTAAAGATAGCCCTTTATTATACTTAAGAGGTATAAATAGTACTAAACAGGCCTGGGAGAAATTAGAATCCTTATATAACCCTAAGGGGTTTATTATAGATTATTTAATTCTCTAAGAGTTCTTTAATACTAATCCCTCTAAATTTAATAATAATATAGAGGGTTATTTAAATAAAATTAAAGAACTAGTTGATAACTTAAATACTAAGGAAATAAAACTACCTAATAAGGTAATTATTAGCTGGGTTTTATTTAACCTAGGTGATAATTATAAAGGTTTTATTTCTAGGGTTATATAGGTCTTAAGAAATAACCCTAAAGTATATACTCTTGAATCTTTATTTTCAGCTATTATAGATAAATATAGGGGAAAAGAAAGTAATACTGAAGTTTATTATACTAAAGAGTTATTTAATAAAAATAATAAGTCTTTTAAGGCTAATAATAGCTTTAATAAAACTACTAGTTTTAATAAAGCTAAAATTAATAAAAAGCTTTATAAAAAGACTAAAGGTACTTATTATACCTACTGTAAAATAAATAATTATATAGTAGATAAGTATTGGTTTTTATACCCTTCTAAGGCTCCTAAAAGGTGGAATTTACTTAATAACCCTAACCCTATTTCTAATAAGAATAATAGGGATAATAGAGCCTTAAAAGAGTGTAATAAAAATTAAGAGGCTTTATTAGCTGATCTTAATGATAATACCTCTGAATCTAATTTTGATCTAATGGAATTAGATAATAATAATAATGAAAATAATAATAACCTTGATATAGAGGAAGAAGAGGTAAATAATAACCCTTTATATAAAAATAATACTTATATAGTACTATATACTAATAATAACCTAGGAAATAATTTAAATAATAATAATAAATATTCTAAATATGAGAATGTAAATAAAAATACTAGGTTAAATAGTTTAGTTATTGATAGTGCTGCTAATATAAATATAGTTTTTATAAAACAATATTTACTATACTATAAAATGTTAAATAATAAAACTGTTAATTGGGGTGATGCTAAAGAGCTAAAAATAAAGGATATAGGTGATTTATTAGTTGAATTTAAAGATAGTAAAATAAAATAACTAATTAAAGGAGTATATTATATACCTGAATTAGGTATTAATTTACTATCTGTAAATAAACTAAAAGATAAATATAACGTTAATTTTTAAAATAATAATGTTATACTAATAAATAAGACTAATAATAAAATAGTTTCTAAAGGAGAAGCTTTTAATGGTATATATTATATTCCCTTTAGACCTATTTTACTAAATTGCCCTAAAATAACTTATATAACCTCTTCTAATAAAAATTATAATAATATATATAATAATATAATATATAAGTGGTATATTCGCTATGGGCATATAAGTCTAATTCCCTTAATAAAAGTATTAAAATTAAATAACGTTAAATATAATAAAGACGATATAAGGGAATTTAATAAATACTCGTGTGAAGTATGTATAAAGGCTAAATTTACTAGTAAAGTAAATAAAAGCTCTCTAAATACTACTATATATAAAGAATTCGAAAGAATTCATAGTGATATAGGCGGTCCTATTAGTCTAACATATAATAAATATAAGTACTATATAACGTTTCTAGATAAGAAAACACGTTATTTAGACATATATTTATTAAAATATAAGGACAAAGCCTTAGATACCTTTAATACTTATATAAATAAAATAAATAATAATAATAAAGGCACTAAAATTAGAGAGTTATATACTGATAACAGGGGAGAATATATAAATAAACGTTTTAAAATAACCCTAAATAATAAGGGTATTATACATTAAAATTCACCCCCTTATACTAAAGAGCCTAATAGGTTAATAGAAAGAATTAACCATACTTTATTTAATAAAGTTAGGGCTCTATTATATACTAGTAATTTACCTAAATATCTATAGGGAGAAGCCCTATTAGCTGCTACTTATATATATAATAGGACCCTATATAAAGCTTTAAATTATAAGACTCCCTTAGAAGTATTAAATAATAATACTAATAATTATAATAATATTAAAACCTGGGGATCTATAGTCTACTATAAAAATAATGATATAAATAAGGCTAAATTAGACCCTAGAGTTAATAAGGGTGTTCTAATAGGCTATGGGGAAAATAATAATATATATAAAATTTGGGATTCGTCTAATAGATGAAGTTTATGGGTTAGAGACCTATAAATATTAGAAAATCAATTTCTAATTCCTAATAATAATAATAATAATAACCTTATAGAAAATAATAATACTAGTAATAATAATAATAATAATAATAATAATAATAATAATAATAATAATAATAAAGATAATATTAGTATTATAAATAATGATAATGATAATGATAATATAAATACTATTGATAATAATAAGATAATAAAATCGACTAAATTTTAAATTAACTTCCCTATAGCTAAGAAGGGTGAATATAATGAATATAAGTACTATAATGAATTATCTTTATTAACTTATAAAGATACTTTATTATATACTTATAATTTTAATAATACTAATAGTTTTATACTAACTACTAGTGTTATTGATGAACCTAATAATTATAAAGAAGCTCTAAATAGCCCTGAATATAAAGAATGGCTATTAGCTATGAAAGAGGAAGTTAATATATTTATAAATAAAAATATATATGATATAGTTGATTTACTACCTAATAAAATAGCTATAAAAGGATAGTGGGTATTAAAGAAAAAGCCTATAAATAATAACTATATTAACCCTAATTGGATAACTAATAAAGATAAAACCCTAAGATTTAAAGCCCGTTGGGTTATATAGGGTTTTAATTAAATATTAGGGGTAGATTATTTAGAGACTTTTTCTACTACTTGCCGTATAGAAACGTGGTATATATTATTAATATTAGCTATTAATAAAGGGTGGTTAATAACCTAATATGATGTTAAAAATGTATTTATACACGCTAGTATAGATGCGGAAATTTATATGATTTTACCTATAGGGTTATATACTGATAATAAGTATAAAAATAAGGTGGCTAAATTAAATAAAGCCTTATACGGGCTAAAACAAGCTCTATGCTTATGGAATAAATATTTAACTAATATATTAAAATCCTTAGGCTTTGATATATGCCCTTATGATGAAGGGGTATTTATAAATAAGGAGCTAAAAATTATAATTATATGCTATGTTGACGATATGCTAATTATTAGTGTAGATAATACTAAATTATCTTTATTAGAAAATAAAATAAATAAGTATATTGAAATAGAGTGTATAGGGCTACTTAAATTGTTCTTAGGAAACGATATATAAATAGACTATAAAAATAAGAAGTTATTTATAAACTAAACTTCTTATACTAATAAACTCCTTAATAAATTTAATATAAATATAAATAATAACTATAAGCCTGTTTTAATACCTGGAGTCCTAGGGTTAAAATTAAATAAAAATAATAATATAAGTCTTAAAGAGGAAATTACTGAATATTAGAAAAGAATAGGGTCTTTATTATATTTAGTATTAAAAACTAGACCTGATATAACTTATAGTGTTAATTATTGCTCTAGATTTATAGCTAACCCTAATAAAGAGTATTTAAACGCTGTTAATTATATATTTAAATATTTATATAAATTTCTAGACTTAGGGCTTATATATAACTGCTTAGGGGATAATTTTATAATAAAAGGCTATATAGATGCTGATTGGGCTAATAATTTACCTGATAGGTGTAGTACTATAGGTTATTTATTTAGCTTATCTAATTCTAACGCTAAAAATATATCTAATAATAATATTATTAGCTGGAATTTATAACTATAAAAAATAATAGTGTTAAGTAGTTGTGAAGCTGAATATATAGCGTTAAAAGAAGGAATTAGAGAGGTTATTTATTTAAATAACCTATATACCTATTTTAATAATAACCTAGAATTAGGTTATAATATACCTATACCTATTATATTCTTAGATAACTAATTAGCTATTAAATTAGCTAATAACCCTGAATTTCATAAAAGGTCTAAATATATAGACCTAATATACTATTATTCTAGATAGGCTATAAATGATAATAAGGTTAAATTATTATATATCCCTATTAAAGAATAATTAGCTGACTTTTTAACTAAAAATCTACCTAATCCCTAGTAGAAATAATTAATAAAAGTAGCTAATATATTAAATAACTTAGAGGATCCTTAAAATTATATATATAGGGATATATATACTAATAATAATAATAATAAAGATAATAATAAAGATAATAATAAAGATAATAATAATAATAATAATAATAATAATAAGTAGGGAATAAAAGGAGTTTAAATAAAACAACGTACTATAAGACGTCCGTATACGCTAGTACGTACTATATATATATATTATAAGTCGTACGGAAACGCATATATATATATATAGAGAATAAACTGCGCTATATAAATAAAATAAGGGGATATTGCTAGTAAATAATAATAATAATAATAATAAACCTAGGTATATATTTAAAATAAATAAATAAGACGTAGTACTATAAATAAAAATAAAATAAATAAAATAAAATAAATAATAATAATAAGCTTTTAAAGCTAATAAAACCGGCTGTTTATAAATAATAATAATATATATATATAATAACTTATATACGGGTTATATATAATATAAAGGTCTAGATATATAAGAAGTACGATATTTATTATAAAACGTGAAATCGTAGATACTATAGTATAGGTATATACGCGCTAGACCTTAAATTATAAATAATTATAACCCTTAAAATATACATACCTGTAGTATATAAAATGCATATAAATAAAATGATACAACAAATATAAGTATTATAAAATTGTAAGGCCTTGAGTTTAACTTAGACTTATACTAAATTTTTATAATTTTTATAGATATATAAGTATAATTCTTATATAAATATAAGAATTACGGGGGAGTATAAGATATTACGTAAGTAAAATACACTTACGTAATACTAATTTAAATAAGGTTTATAAATATATATAATACTAATAAATAAAATCCTCTAATAATAAAATAAATAAAAAGTACTTTTTAATAATAAAATAATAATAACTACTTTTATAACTTATTAACTATAAGGGCTATTTAGCTATAAGCTATATATTTAGTATACTATTAACTTATACTATAATATAACCCTATAATATATGCTTACGTAATCTGCTTATGTAAGCGGATTTCTAGAACCTTCTATGTGGAAGACTTCTTCGACTATATAAGAACCACGACCTTCCTTCTTTAGGTCTAGCCTTCTTCCACCTACTTTGACTAAATTTGATATTAGCTAATTATTAGCTAATATATTACTAATTACTAGTCTCTAATTAGTAATTAAATAATTCTCGAATATTCTATCTAGTTTAAAAACGAATATAAATAAGAGGGTATTCTCCCTCTTAGAATAAGCTAGTTAGAGGTCTAATAAGGACTAAGGAATATAACTAATATATTCTATTACCCCTATTATCTATCTCCTAACCCTTATCTCTTATCTATAACTTATTTATTCCCTTATTCGATCTAGTAACCTCTAAGAAAGCTAAAGTAAAAGCTAGTACCTACTAAGACTCTTCTTACCTAAAAGGAGAAGAATAACTATAAACTTACTTTAAAGCTTTAATAGGATAGAGTTATCCTTACTCCTAGTAACCCTTTTAAGGCTTCTAATAATAAGGAGATTACTAACCTTATTAGGTATAGTGTCTTTATCTTTAAGCTATATAACCCTACTAAGTATAATGATATCTATATCTTTAAGGCTTAAATTATTAGAGAGATTAAAGATAAGGATATAAAGCTATATAAGAAGTTATATATTATAATTTAAGGAAATAATAATATTAAGAAGGAAGGTATCTTAATATAGTCTTTAACTATTTAATAAGCTAGTTAGTGCTTTCTTCTAACACTAGTAGTAGTACTAATATAGTTATATAGTATAGGACTATAACTTAGAGATATTATCTAAGTATACCTATAGGTAAAATTATACCTTAAGTATACTATTCTAGCTTATCTTCCTATTAAGATCTAATATAAGTACCTAGAAAGTATAATTATAAGAGTAGTAAAGCTATTATATAGTATTATAGAGTCTAGCCTTTACTAGTTTATAATATACTATAGCTATTATATTAATAACTTAGGAATAGAGACTTCTATATATAATCTATATCTTTTAATTACTAAATCCTAGCTTAGTAAAGATAAGTTTACTATTACTACCTTATAGATAGATAATACTCTTACTTTAGGTACCTCTAAGTTTATAAAGATATCTTCTAAAAAGGTAAAGGAGTAGGACTTTAACTATAAACTAGATAAGACTCTTACTATTAATAACTCTCTTATCTTTAATAGTAGGTTACTACTAAAGAATAGAGATAATATCTACCTTAGGTAGAAGGGATAAGGGGTAAAGATTACCCTTATTAATATCTAGGCTCCTAATAAGATATAAAAGTATATTAAATAGTATACCTAAGGTATATATCTAGCCTTTATTTACTAACCTAAGGCTATATTTAACCTATCTATTATTATATAAACTTATAATCCTTCTGATAAAGATTATAAGAAGCTTAATAAATACCTCTAGTAGTAAATTAATAACCTAAATTAAAGGATTTACTTTATCCTATTTAACTTAGAGTTTATTAAGCTAATAGTTTTTATAGATAGATTATTTACTAATAATAATAATTTTAGCTTATAGATTAGCTTTATAATTATAATAACTAATAAGACTAAAATTAAGGATAATAAGTAGAAGCTTACTATTAATACTATTTATTAGTCTTTAATAAAGTATAAGTATATTATTTATAGTATTCTAGCTTTTAAGATTTATAGAATAGTAAATAGCTTTAATATAAGTATTATAATCTTAACTATCTTATATAAGGTTACTAATTATTTAGAACTCTTAAATATTCTATTAATTATTTATACTAATTTCTTCTCCTTTATAAGTACTTGATTAGCTTAGAACTATAAAGGAGAAGTATCTAATAATTAATATTATAATACTTTATTAGTTATATAAGTAATATAAGATTTATAAGGTTTACTAGATCTATAGTAATAATAACCTTATAGATATCTTAACTAAGGTAAATCCTAATAAGTTCCTTAAAAGCTTATATCTAATAATAAGTTAACTATTTATATTAAGGGATATATTAACTATAATAAGTTAAACTCTATATAAAATAATAGAAGATTATTAAAAGTAAGGTAGTTAAACTTATTTAGAAATAGAAGTTTACTAGAAGTTAATATAAAAGTTAGTCTTTACTAAAGGAAATAATATATTATTTAGTCTTTATTAAAAATAGTATAATATATAGCTAAGTTTAAAGAGTATATAATATAACTATATTTAAGATTATAGTAAAAGAAAAGGGTAAAAGTTTAGATCTACCTCTTAATAAGTATATTATATCTTACTTTAAGAAACTATATAGTTTACTAAGAATTAGCTTTATATTACTTCTAAAAGTAAACCTTATAATTAAAAATTAGACTAATAATCTATTCTAGTAGGGTTAGAAAGTATATATATTATCTATTATTATATAGGTACTTAAGTTACTAGCTTATATTTTATTAGGTATTTCTAGCTAGATTTTATAGTTATAGTATCTATATTAATAAGAAAAAGAGAGAGTACTATTTTATATCTAATCTACCTCTACTATTAATATATAGTTACTACTATTATAAGATATAATACTCCTTAGAATAATATTTCTTTAATTAATACCTACTAAGTATAAGACTAGATAGTTATACTATACTATATAGGATTCTATAAATAATTAGATTAGAAGAAGGGTAGTTTTAAAGTAATTTCCTTTACTAATAGTTAAGTCTTTTCCTTAACTATAGTTAGTTAAGTCTAGTCTAGTATCTAGATCTAGGGAGGGGGATTAGCTAATCTAGGGATTATTATTTACCTATAATAGTACTATTATAAAGTATAAGTATTATATTTTTTATAAACCTTAAATACCTAAAGTAATAATTTAATATAGATAATTTTATAATAATTAGGTAGTTTATATAGAGATTCTAGTATATTTATTCTAACTTTATAAATTAGCTACCTAGTATAAAATATATAGACTAGCTACCCTTAATAATACTAATACTTCTAAACTATATCTTTATATTATAGTAGGATAGTAGAATAGTTTACTTTTATATATTTATTTTAGGAGCTATAGGTTTAATTTATATCTATATTAATTAATTTTTATAAGAAGAAAAAGTTATTAGTATAATAAGGCTTTATAGGCTTAGTTAGCTATAGACCTATATATAGACCCCTCTAGGTAAACCCTCTATAGGTATAAAGAACTAACTACATTTAACACTAATAACTCTTCTTATAATCGTAAGCCCAGCTAATATTAAAAGACCTATAATTTTTTTTTTTAATTAATTCTATTTAACTATTTTAAAGCTATAGCCTAGTTTAGGTTAGAAACTATTTCTATTTTAGAAAAAACCTTTTTTAAATAGTAGTCCTTATCTTTATCTCCTACTTTAATAATAGTATATTATTCTCCTACTTAGCCTTAAGGTTTATAAAAAAGTTAATAATATTAGAATCTATATTAAATTCTCTTAGATAATCTATTAAGATACTAAGGATTTTTAATATAGAGAGGTTATCTTTAGGAACCTACTTAAGGGTATTCTCTATATAATTAAAGACTTATAGGTTAATCTTTATTTTATAGTTATAGAGCTATTAGATCTATATATCTAGATAATAGAATATAGTTATCTTACCTATAGTCCTAGCTTTAGTAGGCTAAAAGATTACTTTTAAGTAGTCTTATAATATAGTATAAGAAGGTTATAATAGGTGTATATTTATAGAGTAGAGCTAGAACCTTTAGGGTAATAATAGCTTTTTATTATTACTTATTTTAGCTAACTTAAAGCCTTAAGTTATATAGTAATAGTACTTATATATAGTACTTAATAGTATTAGACTAGGTTACCTATAGTCTATAATAGCTTTAACCTTGATAGGCTAATAGCTTATTAATAGTATTAGTGTGAATAGGTGTAGCCTAATATACTATAGCTATTAGTATAGAATAGGGACTTTTAGCTATAGATAGGTTATAGAGAATTATAAAGTTACTATATCTTCTTTTACTATATCTTCTTTTACTATCTTCTTTTATTATTAATTCTAGCTTAATAGAGGAACTAAAATAATATAAAAAAATCTATAAAAAGCTATTATTATTTTAACTATTTTATAAAATATATATAAATTTTAATTTTATTTAAATATATATTTATTATAATCTTTTATATAAAACTATTTAAAAATAATTTTTAATTAAAGTTAAAATAATAAATAAATTAATTATAATTTATTATTTAAATATATAAAATTAATAATTAAATAGTTATAAAATTATAATTAATAACTAAATATACTTTTATATAAAAAGCTTTTAACTTTAAAATTATAAATATTATATTTATATTAATAAAGTTTTATTTATTAATTAATATACTAAAATATATAATATAAACTTTAATATTATTAAAACTTATATATTTTAAAATAAAGTTATAAAAGAATATAAAATTATTATTAATAAAAAGAAGATATTTAAAAACTTTAAGAAAAAGTTTAACTAAAGAAAATTAAACTAAATTATAGATTTAAAATAAATAAATAAAATTATTTAAAAAAAAATAACTATAAGTTTTTTAACCTTATATTTAAAGAATATTTATTTTTAATTATTATAATTTTAATTTAATAAAAAAATAAAATAATATATAAAACTTAAGGTTTATAATATTTAATAATATTAAATTAACTTATAATTTATAATAACTTTAACTTTAATATTTATTAATAATATTAGTATTGTGGCTATAGTAGGTGGAATAGTAAGTAGTAAGGTAGACTAACGTGGCTAATCACGTGACAGATAGCACGTATATAGCAGAGCTAGTCTGGCACGCCTTCGGTAGCTAGACTTATAATGAATAATAGACGATCACCACCTAACCTACGTACGTACGTATAAGCCTAACTAATAAGTATAAATAAATTAAATATAACTTAATATATTATAATTATTAGTATAAATTAATAACTTTTAATTATAAATAAGTTTTAAAGTAAAATTATAAAGTTATTATATTTTTATATATATATATTTATTATATTCTTTTTATTATATTTTATTTTATTATATTTTTATTATATTTTTTTATTTATTATAAATTTTAATTTAATAAAGGAATTAAAATAATATATAAAGCTTATATTAAACTATATATATTTATATTAATATTATTAAAGTTAAAGTTATTATAAACTATAAGTTAATTTTATATTATTAAATATTATATATAAACTTTATAAAGATTACTTTTAAGTGGTCTTGTAATATAGTATAAGAAGGTTGTGATAGGTGTATATTTGTAGAGTAGAGCTAGAATCTTAGTTAGGGTAATAGCGGCTTTTTATATTATTATTTATTTTAGCTAACTTCCCTGAGTTATATAGTGATAGTACTTTTATATAGTGCTTGATAGTGTTAGACTAGGTTACCTGTGGTTTGCAATAGCTTTAACCTTAATAGGCTAATAGCTTATTAATAGTACTAGTGTGAATAGACTAGGTATAGCCTAATATACTATAGCTATTAATATAAAATAGTGACTTCTAGTTATAGATAGGTTATAGAGTAGAATTATAAAGTTACTATATCTTCTTTTACTATATCTTCTTTTACTATATCTTCTTTTATTATCTTCTTTTATTATTAATTCTAGCTTAATAGAGGAACTAAAATAATATATAAAATCTATATATAAACTTTATATATTATTTTAGTTTCTTTATTAAACTAAAATTTTTAATAAAAAAGATATAATAATAGAAAATATAATAAAAGAAAATATAATAAAAGAAAATATAATAAAAGAAAATATAATAAAAGAAGATATAATAACTTTATAATTCTCTATAATTTATCTATAGTTAGAAAAATTCTTTATAATTTATCTATAGTTAGAAAAATTCTTTATAATTTATCTATACTTAGAAATTATTATTTTATACTAATAACTATAATATATTAAGCTATACCTACTTTATTTATACTAGTATTATTAATAAACTATTAGCTTATTAAGATTAAAGCTATTATAAACTATAAGCTAGTTTAATACTATTAAGTATTATATATAAGTATTATTACTATATAACTTAGAAGTTAATTAAAATAAATAATAATAAAAAGTTATTATTACTCTAACTAAAGTTCTAACTTTATTTAAATATATACCTATTATAACCTTTTATACTATATTATAAAACTATTTAAAAGTAATCTTTTAACTTATTATATTATTAAAGCTAAAACTATAAATAAGATAATTATATTTTATTATTTAAATATATAAACTTAATAGTTTTATTATAAATAGTTATAAAATAAAAATCCCTTTTAAATATAAGGTTAAAAGACCTATAGTTATTTTTTTTAATTAATTTTATTTAACTATTTTAAATCTATAGCCTAGTCTAGTCTCTAACCTTAGCTAAACCTTTTCTTAAAGCTTTTAAGTACCTTTTTCTCTACTAATAATAAATCTATATCTCTTTATAGCTTTACTTTAAAAGATATATAAATATTAATAGTATTAGAGTTTATATTATACTCTCTTAATTTATTAATAAATAAACTAAGTTTTCTTAATATAAATATAATATCTATAGTTTTAAATTTAAAAGCTTTTTTTATATAGAGATATATCTACTTATTAATTATTATTTTATAGCTATTTATAAGCTATTAGTTTTATATATTTAGAACTATATATAGTAATAGATTATAGTTACTTTATTTAATAGTTATTTTAGCTTTATAAGTATAGTAGGCTAAAAGATTACTTTTAAGTAATCTTATAATATATTATAAGAAGGTTATAGTAGATAAGTATATATTTAAGTAGAGTTAGAACCTTTAGGGTAATAGTAGCTTTTTATATTATTATTTATTTTAGTTAACTTAAAGCTCTAAGTTATATAATAATAGTACTTATATATAGTACTTAATAGTATTAGACTAGGTTATTTATAGTTTATAATAGCTTTAATCTTAATAGGCTAATAGCTTATTAATAGTACTAGTATAAATAATATTAAAGACTAAGTATAACCTAATATACTATAGCTACTAGTATAAAATAGTAACTTCTAGCTATAGATAGGTTATAAAGAATTATAAAGTTACTATATCTTCTTTTACTATATCTTTTTTTATATCTTCTTTTATTATATCTTCTTTTATTATATCTTTTTTACTAGATCTTCTTTTACTATATCTTCTTTTATTAATTTTAGCTTAATAAAGAAACTTAAAAATATAAATAGTTAATAAAATAAAAATTAATTTATAAATCTTTAATTATATAAAGAAAACCTTAAAATAGGTTCCTAAAAATAATCTTTTATATTAAAAATTATTAATATCTTAATAAATTACTTAAAAGAATTTAATATAAATTCTAATATTATAAATTATTTTATAAATTTTAAAGTTAAATAGAAGAATAATATATTATTATTTAAGTAAAAGAAGATAAAGATTATTATTTAAAATAGGTTTTTAAAATAAAACTAGTTTTTAATTTAAATTAAGTTATAGCTTTAAAATAATTAAATAAAATTAATTAGAAAAAATTATAGATTTAACTATAAGTTTTTAATCTTATATTTAAAAGGAAAGTTAATTATATATATTTATATAATAAAAGAATCCTCTTAAATATAAGGTTAAAAGACCTATAATTATTTTTTTAATTAATTCTATTTAACTATTTTAAAGTTATAACCTAGTTTAGGTTAAAAACTATTTTTATTTTAAAAAGAACTTTTTTAAATAATAGTTCTTATCTTTACCTTTTATTTTAATAATAGTATTAACTATTTATATTTTTAAGTTCCTCTATTAAGCTAGAATTAATAATAAAAGAAGATATAGTAAAAGAAGATATAGTAAAAGAAGATATAGTAAAAGAAGATATAGTAAAAGAAGATATAGTAAAAGAAGATATAGTAACTTTATAATTCTTTATAACCTATCTATAGCTAGAAGTTACTATTCTATACTAGTAGCTATAGTATATTAGGCTATACCTAGTCTCTAATACTATTTATATTAGTGCTATTAAGATTAAAGCTATTATAAACTATAAG
Source organism: Diaporthe vexans (assembly GCA_021188095.1). NCBI lineage: Eukaryota > Fungi > Ascomycota > Sordariomycetes > Diaporthales > Diaporthaceae > Diaporthe > Diaporthe vexans. The sequence goes on from JAJLLZ010000020.1 coordinate 73,334, forward strand.
TAACCTAGTTTAACACTATTAAGTACTATATATAAGTACTATCACTATATAACTTAGGGATAAATAAAAGTTAGCTAAAATAGGTAATAATATAAAGAGCTATTATTACCCTAACTATCTTATAGAATATATATAGATTCTAGCTTTACTTAAATATATATCTATTATAACCTTCTTATATAAGACTACTTAAAAGTAATCTTTTAGCTTACTATACTTACTATTAAAGCTAAGATAATAAATAAGGTAACTATAATCTATTATTTAAATATATAGAACTAATAGTCTATAAATAGCTATAAAATAGTAATTAATAACTAGGTATATCTCTATATAAAAGAAGCCTTTAAATTTAAAGCTATAAATACTATATTTATATTAAGAAAGCTTAGTTTATTTATTAATAAACTAAGAGAGTATAATATAGACCCTAATACTATTAAAATCTATATATTCTTTAGAGTAAAGCTATAGAGGGGTATAGATTTATTACTAGTAGAGAAGAAGGTACTTAAAAGCTTTAAGAAAAGGTTCCCTTAAAGCTAGACTAGGCTATAGATTTAAAATAGTTAAATAAAATTATTTAAAAAAAAATAACTATAAGTCTTTTAACCTTATACCTAGGAGGGTTTAATAATAGTATATTATTCTCCTACTTAGCTTTAAAGTTTATAAAGAAGTTAATAATATTAAAATCTATATTAAATTCTCTTAGATAATTTATTAAAATACTAAGAATTTTTAATATAAAAAGATTATTTTTAGAAATCTACTTAAGGGTATTCTTTATATAATTAAAGACTTATAAGTTAATCTTTATTCTATAGTTATAAAGTTATTAGGTTTATATATCTAAATAATAGAATATAGTTACTTTATTTATCTTAGCTTTAGTAGTATAATAGGCTAAAAGATTACTTTTAAGTAGTTTTATATAAGAAGGTTATAGTAGATAGGTATATATTTAAGTAGAGCTAGAACCTCTATATGTTTTATAAGATAGTTAGGGTAATAGTAGCTTTTTATTATCACTTATTTTAGCTAACTTATATTTAAAACCCTAAGTTACACAGTAAAGACACTTATATATAGTACTTAATAGTATTAGACTAGGTTACCTATAGTCTATAATAGCTTTAACCTTAATAGGTATATTTCCTAACACTATATAGAGATATTAGAGAAAATACCCCCCTTCTAAGCTAATAAGTAAGACCGGTCTATATTAAGGCTAATAAGTATATTAACTAGTACCTACTCCTACTCCTCCCTTATAATAATATATATATAGTATATAAGCTAATAGTTAGATTAAGCTTATTAATAATACTAGTATAAATAGTGTTAGAGACTAGGTATAGCCTAATATACTATAGCTACTAGTATAAAATAGTAACTTCTAGCTATAGATAGGTTATAGAGTAGAATTATAAAGTTACTATATCTTCTTTTACTATATCTTCTTTTACTATCTTCTTTTATTATTAATTCTAGCTTAATAGAGGAACTAAAATAATTAAAAAAAAATCTATATAATAAAAAAATTAAAATATTATATAATTCTTAAAGTTTTTATTAAATAAGCTTATATTTAATTATAACTATAACTTTAAATTAATAAATTTTTAAAAATTATTTTAAACCTTTTTACTAATTAAGTTTTATAGATTATCTTAAGTTTTAATTTTAAAAGAAATAAGTAAATTAGTAAATAAATAAAAATTTATTAGAAATATATAGTATAATTAAAACTTTAAATACTAAGATAATAGTTAATTAGTAAATAGTTTAATTAATTTAAATTAGTTACTATACTTTATTCTCTTTAAATATATAAATAAAAATAAGTAGTTATATTTTTAATTCTTTTTCTAATCCTTTATATATAAAACATATATAATACTTTTAAATAATATTAAATACTTAAGACTAAGTATTTAAAAAAATACTACTAATTATAATAAAATATTATTATAGTTAAGTAAGGATAATATAAAATTATCTTATATTTAAAGTCCTTAGTATATAATAGATATAGGCTTTATAATTTATAGTGGAGATTAGTTGATAAGGAAGTAACTCTAGCTCGCATCTATATCTTACTAGCTATACTATTCCTCTTAGTCCTAGTGTATATCTGCTTGCTGTGGTTTTAAACTTGATACCCGAATTACACACACTATGACCGCGGCCAACGATAAAAGAAGTCCTGCAACAATGTACGGTAGCCCGATCCATCCTCCTTCGCCTTCCATGCCGACACGAAAAGTGATAGCCAGCAGCGGTCCTGATATCAGTATGCCAACCGTCTCGAGGGTACCGATCACGGTGTACATAGTTCCAATGTGACTCTTCTCCACCGTGGACGCAAGCAGACTGCGGACAAGTAGATTGTAACCTGATCCCAGGGACATAAGGCTGAGACCTATGGACATCACAACGGGTTGGGCTGCAAGGCCGATAGCGAAGGCACCTAAAGTAAGCAAGACAGCGCTGGCACGTGCAAGCCAGAGATCCTTGGCACGGCCTGTGAACGAACATTTGTATACAAGTAAATAACTGGCCAGAGGAAGTAGAGCGATAAGCAACAGAAGGTTGAAAAAAGCACGGATGGATAGAAGGAAACTTGACTACAAGGAGAAATATTAGCTAGCCATCCCATGGATCGTAATCTGAGATGCATGTGAAGACACGAGGCACTCACCTGAGACCAGGACCACTCATATCGTTTTGTCACGTACTGCGCCAGTATCTCCTGAGCGAAGCGACCGAATGTCGTCAACAACAAGGTGAAAAGTAAGGCGGCTATGTGATAGTTGTCACGAATCCGAGCAGGGCATATCGAATAGAGCAAGTTAACTAGTTTTTTAACTATAAATAGTAAGTATAGGAAGACCACTTATATACCTAATCTAACTATACAATAGTAGATCCTAGTACTTATAATACACCCCCTAGATAGTTAGCTAAGTATCTAAATAGAGTATTATAGGTTCCCTATTATAGTATTAAGAATAATAGGTTATCCTAAGCTCTAAATAGGAATAATAGAGCTTCTAAATAGTAATAAATAAAATAATAGTTATATACTATATACTTTCTAGTACTTAATATTAGTATAAAATACTAGGAAATATTATCTACTATACTTATAGTTTAGAAATAAAGTAGGTAACTTTATTTTCTTATATACTTTTTACTAATTTTTAAAAGAATTCTAGTACTTAATATACTATATATATATATATATATAATACTATATACCCTTAGTACTTATAAGACTACCCTAGTTACTAATAATATATATCTTATACTTATTATTAAGTATTAAAAGTATTTATTAAGTATTATAGTCTAATATTATAAGTAGGGTAAGCTTATTAAGAAGATTACTTAGCCTACTCCTATTATTAAGGAGAAGGAGAATAATAATAATAAGTATTCTATTAATACTTACTATATAGTACTATACCTAGCCTATATATCTTCTATACTTACTAGCTATAGCTCTAGTACTTATTTTAACTAGGTAAACCTAAGTTACTTAAAATACTATATTAAGTATATTAAAAGGTATAGCTACTAGCTCTACCTTACTTATATTATCTATATAGTAACTAAGCTTACTAAGCTTAAGCTAGCTAATACTAGTAAAAAGGTATACTTCTTTCTTACTTTTAAGATACTTAGTATACTAATATATATTCCTTAAGCCCTAGCTTAGGCTTATAAAGTTATATATAAGCTACTTACTTTACTTATCTTTAAGCCTACTAAGCTTATACCTAAGTATAAGCTAAGTACTACTAACTCTAAAAAGCTTAGTAAGGATAAGGATAAGCTAGAGGATAATAATAAGGATAAGTTTAAGAATAATAATACTATAGCTACCTAGTATACTAAGTATAAGAAGATACTTAAAAAGGGTCTTTATATTCTTATTAATCTATTATTTAAATAGCTCTCCTAAGGTAGTTTAGTAGTATAGTATACTTAGTTTCTAAATAGTCTAAGGGGCTCTACTCTATATAAATAAAAAGTCTATTTTTTCTATACTTATTTAAGTATTTCTACTATATTATATAAGTTTAATATATATTTAAAGTACTTGAATTATACTACTAGAAGTACTTTTATTAGCTTATCTATAGATATAAGCTTAGTAGGGAGATATTCTACTTAAAATAAGCTCTTAGTATACTCCTATTTAAGCTATATATTATATATATTTATATAGTAGAGCTTTATAGTTACTCTTCTATACTTAGTAACTATTAGTTAAATTATCTACTTATTATTATTAAATAGTTACTATATACTCCTAATATCTATTACTAAGTTACTAAGTAGATACTTTAATACTATAAGCTCCTTTCTTATATATACTATACTTAGAAGTTCTACTTCTATAATTAATATAGTAATAGTATTTTACTAAATAGCTCTCTAATAAATAAGTCCCTTATAAAGTATTATAGTATACCTATAGGATAAGTATCTTATTTCCTTATTATCTATAAATAAAGTATTAGTATAGAATACTAGTACTTCTAGTACTCTACTCCTATACTATATAGCTAAAATATATATAATATATAGGTATATAATATACTAATCTACTATTTTTATATACTCTAGTTCTAGGTTAAGTAAATAAAATAAGAGTTAAGTAGCTAAATATACTATATCTACTTAGATTATAATAGTAGTATATAGAATTAAACCTATATACTCCTAATATACCTTAACTTACTCCTTTATTACCTTACTATTATATATACTAAGAGGAGTACCTAGGAGTAGGATACTTAGTAGTATATCTTTTATAATATTAAAGTATATAGTAATCTTCTTAATATATAAGTTATAGATTAGATAAAGTCTTCTAGCTACTTAATTCTATATAATATATACTCCTAGATACTACTTAGCTATTACTTCTAGCTTAACCTTATATACTTTATTTAGCCTATCTATTATCTTCTAAGCTTCTAGCTTATAGTTATAGTAATATAGGACTAGGTAGTTATTAATAAAGAATATAATAGTAACTATCTTCTACTTATTTTAGAAGAGATATACTTCTTTTCTATTTAGTTATAATTTAAGCTTCTAAAGTATTAATATAAACTCTTTATACTATAAGAGTAGAGTATCCTTTAGGCTATATACTATACTATAAAGCTTAATATACTTTCTAAGTTACTTAAATCTATCTAGAAGCTTATAATATATTAGTATACTATTTAGTTAAGTATTAAGGAATATATTAACTATATTAAATTACTTAATTTTATGGTTAAATTAAGTAGTAAGAGCTATAGCTATTTAGAAGGACTTAGTAGTAAGTATAGCTATATATATACTTTAGAGTATATTAACTAGTTATATATTACTATATATATATAGATATACTTTATTATACTCTAAATACCTATTCTAATCCTACTTATACTTAAAAACCTATTAAAAAGAGAGTAGCTTCCTATATACTATACTCCTTTCTATTACCTTTAATATACCTATTTTTAGTTATATAGTAAGCTTAATATAAATAGCTACCTTAAAGAACTTTACTACTAAGTAATTCTAAAGCTTATACTATCTATTAGATTCTAGATCCTATAGCTTATTTTAGTATATTCTCTTTCTTTATATAAGGTTTATACTCTTCTAAGCTACTAAGTACTATTATACTACTATAGATACTACTAAATATAATATTTTATATACTTAATCTCCTTCCTTTAAAGCCTTCTATTAGTTTAGTATAAAGATATTAAAAAAGAGAGATTACTCTTAAGCTTTTAGGATATTAATTTATTTATCCTTAAAGAGTATTATAGTAAAGATACTACTACTCTTTAAGGGTATCTTCTATTAATACTAGCTTACTCTTATACTTTACTACTACTCTATTTATTATTATAAGTAGCTTAGTATAGATTATACTACTTATAGTAGGGGATTAGTCTATATAATAATAGTATCCCTAGTTTATTCTTCTTTAGAGGAAGAATCTCTTATATTTATTTCTAAGACTTATAGTACTTACTTATTAGTAGGCTTATTTTACCCTATATCTATAGGCTTATACCCTTCTTCTAGTACTTTCTATACTAGTTTAGGTATATTTTTTAGGCTTAGTAAGCCTTATAGATATTTATCCCTTACCCCTAAGCCTATAAGTAATATATTTAAGGGCTTAGAACTTAGTTAATTATTATCTATTTAGTATTACTTAAGTATTCTAAGTATTTAATATAATAGGATTTCCTCTACTTTATCTTCTATTATAATCTAATAGAGTATATCTAAGTATTTTATAGTACTTAGATAATTATTTTCTTACTTAGGGTTATAGAAGAGAGTTTTATTAAAGGTGATATTCCTAGTTTAAATTACCTAATTAAGTATAAGAACCTATATTAGAAAGATATTTAAGGCTCTATATTCTACTAGATACCTAATATATATATATAGCTATACCTTAAATATATACTTTTATTACTCTACTTCCTAGTTCTTTTTTAATAGGTATACTTAGTAGCTATAGATATATATATTTCCTTAGCTTAGTTAAAGGTCTACTATAAGCTTATAAACTTATTAAGGAGTATATTAGTAGAAATAGTATATAAACTATAATTTAAGTATATAAAGTAGTAATTTCTATTCCTATACTTAGTATAGTAATCTATTATAGAGATATACTACTATAAGGCTTATATATAGCTATAAGTACTTAGGAAGGTATACTACTATATATATTTTAATAGACTATATAATAACTTTTTATCTAGTATACTCTAAACTACTATTTAGTTTATAGGTATATATAGGTATAAGCTTAATTTTAATTCCTATCTCCTTATACTATACTTTATAAGTAGTACTACTATACTCTAATAATATAGAAGTATTATTATCTTACCTTATCTTATATACTATAAGACTATATTTAACTCTTACTATATTTATAAAGTTCTAGAGTATAAGGAATATATTATCTTCTACTTTTCCCTATAGAGGAACTATAAATAAGATACTTAAATATTTATCCTTAATTACTATTAACTAATTTAAGCCTTCTAGGCTATATAGGAAGTTAAATAGGTCCTATTAGATATACTAAAATAGGTATATTATATAGTCTTTAGAAGCTTATCTTAATATAACTTTCTTAGTATATACTATTATATAGTACTTATATTATATATATATTATACTAGTTATTTTTACTCCCTATATAGCCTATACTATTACCCTTAGAGTATCTAGATCTAAATAGCCTACTTATAGATACTAGAGCTACTCTAAGTCTTCTCTAATAAATAATAGCTATATAGAATATTATTATTTTAGAGTAAGTATAGAATATATTATAATACCTACCTTACTTAAAGGGATCCTTTAGAGGCTTAGATAGGAGGAAAGTAGGTTATATTTAATAAAAACTAGGTTCTAGTAATACTTAAGTTATATAAGAATTATACTCTTTTCTATTATCCTATATTTAAGTATATAGTCTAGCCCTATATACTATACTTCTAATTTTCTAAGTTAAGCTTTTAAAATAATATTTATATAAAATTCTTTAATAATAATAATATTAGTAAGTATAAGATCTATAGTTTATAGTCCTTTTTCTATAGTTAATATATTATAGAATACCTAAGTACCCTTTTTTATAATTAGGAATAATATAGTCCTAGTTTTAACTAATTTATTTAGCTTAGCTACTTAAAATAAGCTAGATTTAAGTAAGTTATACTTATTAATAAGGTATAAGGCTCTATAGTTATTAAGTAGTATACTTACTAAGAGCTAGTATAATACTTTATAAACTAATAAAAAGATTCTAGATTATTTAGGAATACTAATTACTTTAAAAAAAGTACTTAGCCCTCCTAGATAGATATCCTTAAGCTACTCTTTTCTACCCTTATTATACTTATTATTAATAGAATTAATATACTTAGCTTTAATCTACCCTATTTTTATAAGCTAGGTTTAAAGCTTAGCCTACTTATTAAGCTATAGATATTAATATATCTTACTTAATTTTAAGAGTATTAAAGTATTATAGCTAAGCTTATATATAACTAATAAGGAACCCTTAGTAACTTATTCTAGTATTATATACTTTTCTAGTTTCTAGATATAAGTACCTTACTTATTTTTCTTATATAGATACTAGTATTATAGCTTATCTTAGCTTATTTTTAGAGCTCTATATTATACTAGTAGGTCTTTTTTAAGTATTATAAATATAGTAGGTTTTTTTAAGTAGCTTACTTCTTAATATCTAACTACTTTAAACTACTTCTTAAGCTTAATTAGAGTTAATAGAGTTCTCTCTAGCTTATTATCCTATATTAGTTCCTATAAAGCTTAGCTTACCTAACTTAGTACTATCTAAGTACCTATAGTAATAAGAAAATCTTTACTAGTAAGTATATTATCTACCTTAGTAAGTTAATATACCTAGGCTTAGCTAAAGATATATAGCTACTAAGTATACTACTTAAAAGGATTAATTCCTCTTACTCTTATAGATACTAGAGTTACTTAGTATTCCTTAGTAATAATAGTTTTTATACTTACTTCTAAGAGTATAAGAGTATCTTTAAGTATCTTAATAAGTACTCTAAGCTTAGGAGATTTATTTAAACTAAGTACCTTAATTTATATAAAGGTAAGTAAATAGTTATTAACTATCTAGTTTATTTAGTTTTATACTATTTATTAGTAGCTTAATAAAACTATAGAGAGTATAGAACTTTTAGCCTACTAATAATAGTACTCTTTAAGTTCCTTTTAAGCTACTTTAATATCTAGTTCTTCTAGCTTAATTAGTTCTAGACTATATACTATAGGTAGAATAAGAGAGTTTTTCTATTTATAAGCTACTTATAATAGGTTAATCTAAGTATCTATCTTTTTCTTTTTAAGTAGGTTTTTAAGTATAGGGAACTCTAATAGACTAATTAGGTTAGTTATTAGAGTAGGGGAGTTAGAATTAATAAGAGACTAGATCTACTTAAATTAATAGTAGAATTTAAACTATAGAAACTATAATAGAAAGCTTCTTTAATTATATAATAGTACTATTCTAGTAGGAATATAATCTAAGCTCCTAGAAGATATTATAGGAAGGATAGTATACTTTTATTTAAGCTAATAAGTGTCTAAATAATAAGAAGACTTACTTAAATATATATATTTTAGGGGATTTTAGTTAGAGCCGGGCTTATAACTATTATGAATCTAAGTAGGGTATATTGAATAGAGTAAGTTGACTGGTTTTTTAACTATAAATAGTGAGCGTGGGAAGACTACTTATATACCTAATCTGACTGTATAATAGTGGATCCCGGTGCTCGTGACAATAGTGTCTCTTTGCGACCCAAGCCACAGCTTGGCTCAGCTTATGAATTCCGGACCGAACCACCTGGGTCAGCCGAGAGTGCTTGTCGACACTGACGTGGTCTATGTGAGATGGCGCCTCTTCAGAAGCTTCCGGCACAGCTATTGGTTCCTGAGGTGGCTCAGGTACGAACAGGGCGAGCATCGTTGAAATACCGAAGCATCCTAGCCCAAGCCATATGGGAAGCCACATGTTGACCTCCATCAGAAAGTACACGGCGGGACCGGCGCACAGCTCGCCCCCAAGCACCGCGGCGCCGAGGTAGAAGAATAGGGTTGCTCTGTTGAGCACGTCAGCCTGCTATCCGGCCAAGGGGGGAGAAGATGCTAACCTTGATTCTTCGGTCCCCACGTCGCCGGTCATGGTGAAGATCATAGCATTGATCACAGGCGCACCGCCGCCGATGAAAGTAAAAATAGCAGACAGCCAAGTCAGCCGTGGATGCATCACGTCAGGAAAGGCACCTGATGTTGATGGGTAAGCACAGAGCTCTTGCTAGCAATTATTTTTGAGGGTACTTACACACCAGGATGTAGGAGCCACTGCTCAGCGTGATCCCAAAACACGCAAGGGTGAGCACGAATCCGCGGCCGAATTTATCCGCGGTCATGCCATAAGGAACAGCAACCAGCAAGCCTGGAATGAAGTCGAATGTCGACTGCCATCCTCGGATCATGGAAAGCTCCGTTTGGACGAACTTCTCCTTACACACCGGGTCGTTGGGAGCAAGTGTTTTACCCGGGTGCAATCGTTGGCAGATGTTTGCTTCCAGGACTTGGTTCAGGGGAATTGTTGCGAGATAAGCTCCGAACTCAATCAAAAGTAGAAGAGTAATGCAGACGGGTAATGGTCCGACTTGCTTCAGTAAAGTCCTATTGTGGTTCTCATTTGCTGGGCTTCCAGCTGGTTTTGAGTTGGCAGGCGTTGAGCCGAGCAGAGGAGCCCGTTCATCCATCGCGATAGTCCAACTTCAAATGTAATTTGGAAAAGTTGCGTGAATGGTTGGTCCTTCAGGTGCAAAGCGGAAAAGACAAGAGTGTCCAAATCGAAATTCTTAAGAGGCAGCCTGAGCAGCAGACACCGTGGTAGAATTCAGTACTCTGTGCAAGAGTAACAGGAGCCTGGCTGCAGGCGGATCACTTGTGGGATGGAAGATATTACTTATGTTTCGGACAGCAGGGTTTGTGCAAAAGTGCGCGCAAGTGGTACTCAAGGATGTGATCTACATTCGAATTCCGAAGGCGTTTGAAACCTTGCCCTTGATTCCGCCCTTGTCCGAGCTCCGAGCCGTGAAATGCGGTGATTAAGGGCCTTATCATGCAGTACTCCGCACAGGTGACAGGTCAAATGCTCGCGGGCCGAGAAAGGTGTGTATCTACTTCAGTAGGTATTGCCTGAGTACAGTGGTTGACAACTCTGACGCCCCCAAACGGGCCCCTGCAGTAGATCCCGTACCCAAGCAGGCAGGTACTTAAGTAGGTTACAAAATTGAGCCCTGGTACAGATAAGGTCCAACTTCATATCCATGCACTCTTTGCCGCACGATACACAGCTGCGCCGCTCGAAGGCCGAACCTGCACCTCCCTGCCTATGACGATGTGGCATACATACTCGGAGGATCAGGCTGAGGATGGCTTTGGCTTGCGGGGACCAGGCAATTCAATTATTTTGAACGACTTTGTCTTCTAATCGTTACTCTCGCCCAAACCTCTACCCGAATAGTGAAGGATACTAGTTTTATATGTGGTGTTAGACGTCATTGTGAATGACCGTCGCTCCCAGGTGCCGTTCACTTGAATTGTTTCATGATCTCACGACATACTGGAGCTCTTCCCAAGTCTTCAGACTCCCATAGCGACACATCATATAGGAAATTTTCGAGCATGCGCAAAATCACATTCCACGCTCTTCCCAGGCGATGAAGCAGTGATTTCGTTTCTGGTCCCCACATATATACAATATATGTATAGTTTCGTTTCTAACTAGTTTCGTTTCTATTACGCACACGGCCGAACCCAGGCACAGCGCCTTCATACAGTGTTAAACGCTCAAGACCTAGCGTTCACAGGGGCACGATGCTAATAAAAGTACAGGGAGAATGAATAGAGTACGTCTACGGACACGTGGCCCCAGCCTCGTGCCGCACAGACAAGGTTGGGAAGCATTGCTCCCGACGGCGCCACTGACTAGTACTGAGCCCACAAAGCTGCACGCCTGTCACCTCGAGGGTAGCATCATCTCCTTTAATGTTTAGCCTTTCGAGGGCTAGATGCAGAAACTCAGAAACCGCCATGCTTGTAACTCTACATGAGTACCCGACAATCAATGCGGTTTTCTGCCCCAGACAAAGCGCATGGGGAAGAAGGCACCTGTCTCGTTCAACTCCTTCTCGAGTTCTGCAACCAATGTATCCAAACTCGCATCTGGCAGAGGCTTTAGAGACTGGTCCAAAGCTGTTCCAGTTAGCATGGCGTCATTCCTAGAAATGTGAGCAACGGGAAAGGATGGCCGATTTCTCACCTTTCGCCGCTCCCGCGAAAGCCCGCGCGATGATCAAGTCGGCTTCGATAGCTTTCCTGCCCAAATCCTCATCTGCTATATTCCTCTTTCCTACTGCTCGCATCACCCTCCGCTCCTGCACGTCCTCAAGCCCGGCCTCTTCTAGCCACATCCTCATCTTCGGGGCTTCTAGAGGCGCCGCTCCGGACGACTCGCAAACTGCTCGAATACATGCAAACATGTCGTGGTAGCGCGGGTTCTCTTCCTCGGGCGTCGGGCATATCCTATCACAATCGCCAATCTGGATCCAGCCACCAGGTTTGACGAGCTTGATGTGCTCGTTGACGACTGCACGCTGGTCCGCGCCGGACCCCGCAGCAATAAGGATCATGCGCATGTGAACAAAGTCAAAGGACGTCTGCCATGATGGCGGCAAGGCAGTATTGATGTCTTGCTTGATAAAGGTCATATTTGAAACGCTGCTACTGGGGAAGAATGACGGGTTTAGATCGGTACCAGTGAAGGTATGGGTGCCGTAAGGTGGCGCAACAACCGAGGATTGGACATCGCGCATCCACAGGCCGTCTGCGGTCCCGACGTCGAGCACCGCTCGCGGGGCAGTAGCGAAGTCCAATGGCGGAAACACCAGAGTACCATTCGTAGCCTGCTTGAACCCCAGGTGATAGATAGTCAGTCGGCCAATATCGGTGCTGACATCCGTGTCATTGAGGTTGCGATACCATGCCGGGGATGAGAATGCCGAGTCCGCCATTTTACAATGCTACGGTCAGGATAAACAAATGATAGAAGGAGGGGGAAGACAATCATGTTGTCAAGTCTATACCTAGCAATTAGCGCTTACTCAACTAACCCTAGTCACATTGTTCGGCAGTAATGATAGAGCTTCAACTTTATAAGTCGGGCCTACTTCTACGTAAGCCTAATTTCAATTTCTACATACCTTATAAAAAATACATATGAGGTGCTGTATACGGAAGAAACGGAACTAGATATATAAGGTGTCCTATTTGTACAACAGCGGTTGCGTTTCCAATCCCCTATACATATAAAATGTACGTGGTGCCTTCATACAGTGGTGAGCGCTCAAGACCCAGCGCTCAAAAAAAAAACAATGCCAATTACAATAAAATGTCGATACAGTTCGCCTACGGGCACGTGGCCTCAGCCTTGTGCCGCACAGACGAGGCTAAGAAGCATCGCTCCTGACGGCGCCGTTGACTAGAATCGTCGACACCAGTAGCCCAAGGCTAACAGCCATTTGTACAACATGGGACCCGCACCTGCGCCGCCTTGCCGCAGGCAGAGCTTGAATTAATCATACGGACATCAAGAAAATCAGCTTTCTTCCCTGGAATTATCCACACCCGCACGTGACTTCTCGCGTCGTGATGTTCAAAAAGGTATGTAGAGCCCATAACGCCACCGTGCCCATGTGGTTCTTGTGTGATGGAGTGCTACATTCCCATAGCAAGCTCCGATGCTCGAGGAGGCGACGCGCGTCAAGAGGCGTGGCTCTTTTCCCTGGCAACGCTTTCACGCCATGCTTGCAACATGAGTGCGAGTCCAGTCAACGCCGCGCCCGCACCCTCCCAGACCGCCGCTTCCAACCAACCCTGCTGCCAGAACACCGTGGCCGACAGCGAGCGCATCGGGACGGTTGCGATGAAGAAGGCACGGTTCTCCTGGTAGGCGGCCAGCGGGTAGTATATGCCCATAGCGATCGCAGCAAGCGAATTAGCCTTCATCTCGGGTGTTGATGGGTTCGAGAACAAGAGAGTATGTACTCCGGCTCCAAAGGCTGTTGCTCCAAAGAGGTAAATGGTGAGGGCTGGGAACGACGCCATGGTGCGTTGAGCAATGCGTGGTATGGTAGATATAAGGGTTTCAAGCCTTCGATACAACTGTTGCTTTCGAGATGGCCCTCACGCCTGAAAGGCAAAAGAATTACGATGTGGCCGTGAGGAATGATTGTTTCAGAACTGCCATTGATGAACTAATTTGCTTGGGCTGCGAGACAGGTTGCTCATGAACAGTAACCCTAACCCCTTTACTGCCTATATATATAGCATCCAGGAACCCATCAGGCCTGCAGCACTCAGATCGACAGTGTATGCCGTCGCATTTGAGTGGGACCAAATTTTTCAACGCTGATCTGCCTACGAAAATGCTTGACGAACTCCATATTTGCGCACAGCTCTGAGAATTCGATGGCCGTATCACCAGCGGCGCAGTTCAGCTTGTGGGGTCTTTGCATGGCCTCAAGAGCATCGGCGTGGTGATCGGAGGAGCGCGTTCCAGGCATTATTGGTGGTCTTAGCGCCCAGTTGGCAAGACCTGGGAGGCAGTGCCAGCCTCCAGAGGTCAAATGTTAACGTGCAATAAATGTAGTGTCTATTTCAGCCCCCAATTGTCCCTGGAAACCTCATACTGGGTCTCCTAAACTATTCAAAGCAAGCGTGAGCTGCAGCATCCTAAGAAGCCTGCCGCATCGATATGTCAACGTCTTTCGAGATACCAGCATCACTACGGCGTATCAACAGAGGACCCGAGCTCATCGGAATTTCTACTCTAGCAGTTGTCTTTAGTACACTGGTCGTGACTGTCCGTATCACCATTACAGTTCGGAGGCGCATGGGTCTAGGATATGACAGTTGACTTATTTTGGTTTCTCTGGTGCGTATGGAATCTATGAGCAACTACAGTCTCTGTGAGCATATCAATCTGAAGCTAACATGTGCGCATTTGAAGCTGCAATTGTGGGGTACACATCTCATGGACGTTCTACTGGTCAACCTAGGAGGACTTGGACGGCCTCTCGCGGTCAATCTGGTCATCGATAAGAATCGACTTGCCGTCTGTATGAAGGTAACTCCTCCACATCCCCCTTTTGCCTCACAAGGCTGCAGCACTTGATGTGAGGCCCATACATCTATAGTTGAGTGCTTGGTATGCAGATCATATTCGCTGGACAAAAAGTATACATGACTCTGATTAATACTCTAAAGTTCAGTATCCTGGCTCTGTTAGCGTTTGAGCCCGAGTTGCAGATACGTTGTCCTGACTCTGTGATAGATATTTGCGCCTATTCCCAACCAGTTTCATGCGTTCATCATGCCACGTGGTATCCGAAATACTGACTGCATGGTGGCTCGCCGTGTTGCTTGTGACCATCTTTCAATGCCATCCCATACAAAAAGTGTACTCTCCGTACATGACAACGGGTCACTGCATTGATCCGATCCGCTTACAAAGCCGTGATTATCCCAAGCATCATCACGGATATCATAATATTTTACATTCCCGTGTACGAGGTCAGAAAGTTGCAACTGCCGCGCGGTCAGCGTGTCGGGCTGGCGAGTGTATTCCTTCTCGGCGCTTTCGCTATCGTTGCCAGTGCCATAGGGTCATGGTACAGTGACGAGCTGGCTGCTGATGGAACGGCGGACTTGACACGTGAGTATCAAACCCACTGCATCATTCTCGCTCGCATTCGACGTACCAGGGTAAGCAAGTTGCACGTGTGGGAAATGAGACGATAGGTGGCAGCTCAATGCCGAGCAGTCCATACCAGGAGGGCGGAACGAGCGCGAGTTCTCGTGTGAGCGTCTTATCAGCTGCATCGGATCAAAGATAATACTGATCAGAAGTCCTGAATTTGTGGAGGTCAGCCGAAGCACGGGCAGTGGTCCAGATACGTGCTGCACAGGACACGGTGAATTCGACCCTTACGAGGTATGTCTACGGTGTGCTACACATGACAGGCAGGAATTCAGACACATCTGAACAGGCTCAGGTCATTTATACAGGATCGAATTTCAGTCAACACGAGGACATTCCCGTCTCGTAAATATTTTGTCGTGTATGATGCCATCTCTCACTGTCCAAGGCCATTCAGAGCAAACTCCAAGCCGAGCTCGTCATCTTCACAAGCAGGACTCCCAGGTTGGTTTGAAGAGCCTTGGCCAGTGATACCTACTAGGAAACACGACGCTGATCAAGTACATATCAAGGCGATCACGCACAGAAGTGCCGTTCGCTGCCCCCCGGGGCCCGCCCCACCACCACATCCTATCCACAGACAAGTCAGAAGACCAGTCCGAAGCCTCGATTTAAAAGGAGCAGCCACATCTCAGCACCAAGAACGAGTAGCACCTGACATGGAGCAGTCACTTTGTCTCGGAAGGTAGGTAGAGGCCGCATGTTTGTATAGCGAGTTGCCTAGCATTGGTCGGTTTTCTATCTATTCGTATGTGTATATATAATTTTTGGGTATCGCTTCTCCTGAATCATTTCATCCGCAGTAAATAACGTTCATACCCTCGCCCCAGCATATTCACGTCTTGTCTCTTTGTGCAGCAAAGGTTTCCATCCTTGTCCAAGTACAGGAGTGTCGTTGCATCAAGAGGGGCGATTGTCGATATTGCAGATCGACTTCGCAGCTTGCATTGTGTAGACGAGTGTGCAAATATCGATGCATATAATAAGACGTGCGAAGTAGGCATTGGGTCCTCGAAGGGGCAGATTGGTCCGGCAAGAGTCGTGTCCGGCAAAGGTAGATGGGTGTGTTGCAAGGCGGCGAGAAGGGGGTTCCGGGCGGTTCAGATTCGTCTCAATCCGGGCGGGGCGGGGGATGGCCATGGTCCGGCGTCGGGGTTGTCGATTCTTGGGTCCGGGCAAAGTGATTTGGTCACGGCTTCCTCACAATCACACGCAAAGCCAACACTTCATCACAGCAGACTCAGCAAGTCACGTCGGGGGACGTCAAGTCATGGATGTCGATCGGAGGAGGACACGGCTAGGGCGACCGGCGAAGAAAAAGGAATGAAGACGAGTCCCGCCTACGTTGGTGGTCCGGCATAGTTGGCGTGGCCCCAGACGAAGTACCAGATTGTCGAGATCAAGGTGAAGGCGACGAAGACGACAGACGCATAGTTCATGGTGGCAGCCAGGACGGGCACGGTGGTCGGCATGCAGAAAAGCGGTACGGCTAGAAGTGACCAGGCTTTATGTGGCCATTACCAGGTCAGCACAACAATAACACGCACAAAGCGCACAGATCGGCCCAAAGTGCCGGGGCCCAACGGGGGGGGGGGGGCTCGCAGTTTGTCGCGGGAGAATCGGAAGGACGATGTGATGCAGGACAACACAGGCACGTTGACAGGCAGAGGACAGATACATACCGAGGGCGACGTAGTTGCAGACAGGACCCATGGCACCGAGGCTGAAGCTCGCACCCTTGAGGGCCTCCCTCTTGTTCAAGAGGCTGACAGCAATGGGCATGGCGTAACTGGTGGTGAGGCAGATGACGCCAACGCCGGAGAATGCGTTGAAGGCGGCGGTGGAACCGAAGTAGATGAGGCCGAGGATGATCTGGACAACCATAGAAAGCATCATGGCGTTGAGAGGCACGCCAAGCTTCTTGTCGACAGTCTTCCACAGCTGTGACCCAGGGATAGCGCCGTCCCTGGCAAAAGCCCAGATGCAACGAGCGCCGGCTGTTGTGCACCCAATGCCGCAGATAAGAGCGAGCACGAGCAGGGGGATGAGCAGGGCAAAGGCACCGCCTGATGAGCCGACGGCGGACTTGATGATGGCCGGTACTGGCTGGCCCGAGGCGAGGGCGAGGAGATCATCGATGTTGGGGAGCACAAACATCATCGGGATGAGTGTCAAAAGGCCGGCGAAGGTATTGAGAACAATGGTAAAGACCATGGCCTTGGGGACCTGGGTGGCAGGCGCTCGCACCTCCTCGCACATCCTGTCGATTTCTTGTTAGCACGACGAGAGAGGTAAAGCCCATCTGTGACTCAAGAGACAACATACGAGATGATCATGCCAGTCGAAGAGGTGGCATATGCGGCCTGCAGGAGACCGACACAAAAGGACCAGCCCGGCACCCACCCGGAGCGAGGCTCGAAGCTGGTGAAGACATATTCGGCCGAGTGGCGGCCGTTCTTTGCGATGGCAAGGATACAGACGACAATGGATATCAGGCCGGCAAAGGTCCAGTAGATGGCGGCGGTGTCGAGCCACGGCAGCCACTTGTCGCCCAGGGCCGAGACGGCGTTGCACAACAGTGTGATGGCCAGGAAGATGAGGAACACCTGGTATGTCTCGGCGGCGAAGATGCTCTCGCCATCCGCCGTCTCGAACACACCAATGCTGGCGACCAGGAACTGGGCAGTGCCGAAGTTGACGGCGAGCGTGATGGTCACGTTGCCCACGACATACAGCCAGCCGCAGACCCAACCGGCCACACGCCTCCACCGCGGCGGCGACAGCATAAATGTCTGGTAGTAGACGCCGCCGGCGGTGGGGTAGACGCTGGTGATCTCGCCCAGGGACGCAGCCACGCAGAGGATGATGCACGACACGGCGAGCCAGCCCCAGATAACGTTGGTCGGTCCGCCGCCGGCAAGCGGGTAGTACATTGTCGTCGAGAGACCGTAGGGGATGGCCGCCATCACGAAGGACATGAAGGCAACCTGCATGGTCGACCGGTTGCGCGTCATCTCGGGTGCATATCCGAGGGATTCGAGAAGCTGGTCGGCCGAGGTCACATCACCACTGCCACTGTGGGCGTCGAGGCTGCTCTTGGTCATGACGCCGGCCTTGGCCTCGGGGTCGCCATCGTGGCGGGCGCCATGGTCCTGGGGCACGACACCAGCCATGATGGTGTTGTGTTGTTTGCCGCGGATTTGCTGGTGTAGCCAGGGAGTAGCACGGATCAAGAGTGAAGCGCGGGTAGGGGGGGAGGAAGGAGGAGGGGGGGCCCAGCGTGTATCGTGGGAAGGGGAGTGGTGGTGAAGAGTCCGGAGGGAGGGACGGGAGACAATGAATGGGTGAGCGAGTAAAGAGGTGAAGAAGAAGAGTTCGCCAAGATGCTATTTCTGGGGGCTCCCACGATTAAAGAAGTGAGACTGAAAATACTGCGAATCCAGAAGCCGGATATGAAATGAGCATGGCATGGGCATGGGCATGCAGGGACAGACGGGCATGCTTGCCACTCCTGAACAAGTGAGTACTGTAGCACGTACGAACTTGTATACTTTGGGCACGGTAGATCGCAAGTACAGTACGCGATAGATCGGGAGCGAGTGTCTCGAAATCCACACTGGAGACCAGGGAAGGGGGTGGTTGAATGAGAGGGATAGGACAGGGTAAAAAAAAAAAAAAAAAGCTCACTCAGTGGCCCTCGGGAATGGTCGCGTGCGCAGGATACGGTACTACCATGCCCTGCTCTACCAATTGTCAATCTCCTATTCCCTCATACCTTCCTGCCTACCCAGGACGACTTGCAACTTCTTGCGGCAAATACAATGACGGTACGTAGAGTACTCGTGCGTATCGATCCGAAGGGTCGGTACAGTACTTGGCTGGGCGGTTGGCTTCTCGATGGCGAAAGCTGGCGAGTCAGATGCTGGGCACGCATGGGGAGGATCTCTGGGGGTCCTCATCTGGACCACTTTTGCGCGTCCAATGCCACCTCAGGTACAGGCCCAGTGACATCAGTACACCCATGCGAGGCCCACATTGGCTTTCTGCCAAGAGCTGGAGCCCCCGCCGGCTGGGGCAAGGAGGCCCCATGGAGGAACGGGCAAAGACTCGGCCAAGCAGTTGGGATGCCCACGCCGAGAGCCCGGCGTAACCGACGGCGCGGTACTAGGCTTTGTCGTCGAGGCTCGCAGGCAAAAAAAAAGGACGGAAAAGCAGAAAAGGAGCCGTGGGCTGCGTGGCAGGCGGAGAACGTAAGAAACCGCCGCTAAGTCCAAGTACCACCAAAACCCTTTAGATTGGTATCACAATTATTCCACAACCACATCATATGTGCTTGATTTTAATTTTATACTTGTCTTTAGAATAGGTGTCTGATTTAATTCATATTAAAATATCCTTAGAAATCTGTTGTTGTGGTTGTAAAATAGGTGGGAAACTTGAGTGGTCCTGATTCTAGTACATAACTAGCGGCGGTTTTTTGCGTTCCCTGCCTGCGTGGGAGGCACCGGCCACCCAGACCACCGAGGGACAGTTTGGGGAAGCCAGAGCCGGCGCCATCGACCCCAGCTTCGGTCCGGCTCCTTGGCTGGCAGCCTGTCTGACCACAGACACACGAGCTGGACAAGCTGGGCATGCACACCCGACAGTATCCGTATCCTTGGTCCATCATGCATATTGACTTGCATGCAGTCGCCTGCCCCGGCTGCATGTGTTGCCTAATACACAGTACCTGGTAGATTGTGGTCTGTTTCCGAACAGGAAGAGGATGGACCATTGTCTTGGGGTATTCTTCTCCGACCAAAGACACCGTACGAGTTACGTGTTCCGTGCAAATACGAAGTACACGCTTGCAAAGAATCGGGGCCGCAGCAAGAAGAGCACCTCGAGGCCGTCGGATGCGAAAAAGGCTTGATCGAGGACCGCAATAGGTGGTCTAAACAAACAGCATGCAACTGGTCGATCAGGCACGAGGCCAGCATGTTGAAATTTGAAACAGGGCAGTAGTCAGCAGCCGGCCAGCCAGTCAGCGAGCGAGCGGGACGGGACTACCTCGGGGCTCCGCCTCATCGCCAAACGCGCACATTGTTTCGTAAAGAATACAACTTCCTGCGCTGTGAGGCGGGCGTTATGGATCGGCAGGCCCACCTGCAGAAACGGGATGACGTCTAAGGGGCCCACGTCCACATCTGCCAGGCAGGCTACATGCGGTACAGTATCAGGAGTGCCTATCGTATCAAGTGGGCCTGGCCGACATGTACGGGAATAATAGTACACCAGGACACAGTTCTGTGTTGCTGGCTGTGTGCACTTCTACTTGGCTTGCTTGGTGGCCGGGAGTTGCAACGAATGCCATCCGACACATGGCAAGGCAAGGAATAGAGATAGACTTACCCACAATGCATGCACATGTGTGTGTCTGATAGGCAGACTGATAGATAACTTTGATACAGAAGCCGGCAGACAAGATAAACTACCCTAGGGTAGGGGCAGATCTATCTACATACGGCACCAGGTGCCGGATGTGGCCTGTGGCATGCTGGGCAAGCTGGAAGGCCAATTCCTTGGAATTGCTTGGTGGCAGGGAAGCAACCAAGCTCTTGATCGACAACCCACCTGTTTGTTGGCTTGTCGTCGGCCATGTGCTTGGTGAGGCTAATGTAAACATTGCACCACTGTAAAATGCTTGGTAGGACCTGTCATTACTGATCACTGCAGCCATGTGCACCTATCAAACTGTTAGCTGAGAGATTCCTCGGAACATCTGGAGCTGCAGGGACGCTTTGCGACCATGTGGAGCACTCATGCAGCACAACAGGAGCCGCGAGAGCCTCCCGGGAATGTTCCGCGCAACAAAAATGCTGCTCGGGTTACTGCAACCTCCGCCCGCCCATCCTTCGAACACCTCTGTGCTTGCCATGAATGCAGTGTACTGGTGTAGCCAGTGCCAGGGTGCAGCACAGCAGGAGCCAGCCATCGGCTAATGCGCGCCGGGACTGTTTCGTCAAGACGGACCTGCACCTGCAAGGGGACTATGCGACCGACAACCGAGAATCCTCCACGATAGGAAAGTTGCCGGCCAATCTCTGGCTGTGGGTGGCACAGGTCGCATGGAGATATGCTCTCGATATGTGCCTTGCACTGCATATGAGCACTCCCATCTTCTTACTCGCGGCCGGTCACTGTCCAAGGTTGCTCACCGTCCAAACCTCCATTCGGCATCGTCGCATTCGGTCTGGTCTTGTCGGGTCCGTCCGTTGTTTGCCGTGCTAACGGATCTAGATGTGCAATTCAGTGGGTCGGACTTGTCGGTATAGAAATGGAGCATGGGCCTCACCGTTGACCTACGGGTCGGGTCTGGCTGGCACCCGCTGAGTGATCATCCAGGTACATACGTTGTACACTGTTCCATCTCTGGTCGGCTCTCTTGCCGACTGTCAGTGCTTGACCATGCTGGCAATGGAAGCCATGCCACCCTGCGCCGGCATACCTGGGCACTTATTGTGGAACTGTTGCGAATGCTGTGAGGGACCATGGGGTATGGGTGCCTTCTGGTTGCACGGGTTTGGGCACAGAGCTGGCCCATGAACACTTCTACGCCTTGGAAAGCCTGGTAATAAGCTCAGTGTGACACACATTCCATACGCTGTGGTACGAAGACAGCTTCTGTGGTTTACATTTGTACCGTTGTCTCATCGGTGCTTATATGCCATCAGCATCCATGACCCTAATTGCTTATATTCTGATAGAAACTCCCCTGCGCTCTGCCAAATGCACACTGAAGTTCACGCGAGTGTGAAATGACAATTCCATATCAGTCTTATTATTTGTTCAGCCTCTTGACCGCTCCACAAGCTCGAGCATCACAAGGCTTGCGGTTTGAATTAAAAGCGAAATACAGCCGCTTTCTACGCGCATTTATGAACGTGTATGCGAGCATTGGACTGTTGCACAATTTACACTATATAACACTCGTACATGAGAACACGGAGACGCTGAATCAGGTATAGTATATTCGCACGGCGTTGAAGACAGTCTGGGCAATGACACTGAGGCAAGAAGATGCCGATTGCTCTAATGCCATCATGATTGATACTATGGGGATTTCATACAAGAACACGGAATCTGTTTGGGCTCTCTGAAAGACCAGCCGTGAATTGATCACTCGGTAGAGGTGCTAATGGATCCCCGTTGACGGATCGGTCACATACTACCTATCCTACGCATCCCTCTGAGAAAATATGATAGCCGCATCGCCTACACCATCCCAGCCCAGGATCGAGGCACCTGTCACAATCAATGCCCATAACTCTTCGATTGAGCCCCCCTGCATCCCTGCAGCACCAAGAGGTGCCCATGATGTTGTCCTCGTAGCTCCTGCCACCAAGGCCAGCACCAAGGTAATCCAGCCTTTGGCATCCTCGGCGGAGCAGCTACCTGGTGGCTGGCGAAACTCCACCGTCCCCGGGGTTGGACCTGTGACACTGCCCTTGGAAGAGGACGGCCTGGGCATCATCCTCGAAAAATCCCACTTGTACACCTTTCCCCGGACAAAATCGTGCTTCTTGCCATGTGCTCTCCCATAAGTGGAGCTCGCGGGGAAAAGATTCATGCTTCCCACTACCGCCCGGGTCAGCGAGCGGTCAACCGACTCACTATTGGAAGCAGTGGCCGGCAGATCCCACACGGCGTCCACCGTCGCCAGACAGTCCTGCAGGCTCAGTGACCGCAGGGCCACGCTGGCCCTGTTGCTTTGGCACCAGTATGCGTTGGAAGCTCGCCTGTCGGCTGGGACTAGCTGGTCTACGGCCGGCTCGAAGTATAAGGCAGCCTTGGCCAGCGCAGAAAGCTCGATGGGAGACAATGGTAAGGGTGTCGCTGAGACGTGGATGTGCGTGCTGCAGTGCGGGCTGGGAGCCATGATAAAGTAGCGGCTGATAGTCGAGAAAATCAGCTCCATGTCGGCTGCCCAGTGCCATGTGGCTGGATAGACCGGGGAAACGAGCTCTATGCCCCCTAAATATGCGTATAAGCGCTTCTCTTCAAGGAATCAAGGTCATCCATGGACCTGGACGGAACGGGGGAGAAGGGAAGACATCATACATAGACCCTTTCCCAGCTGATTTGGTATGGTGACCTCACGCACGATGGAGTACTCGCGATAGTGCTCAATTGCCTTGTCGCCCCCGTCGTTGATGTGATTGGCAATTCCAACGGCGGCGAGGCGTTTGCTCAAATCGTTTGCGAGGCCTTTCCAAGACGAGTGTGCTTTTTTGCGTCCGCCCAAGAGCAGTTCGATCTCTATGCCGAATTGGAGGGATATCTGGGACATGACTGGCAGACTCATTCTTGAGTTTAGTTATATTCGACAGTAATAGAGTGAATTATAGGAGAGAGTTGTTATTTCACAGGTAGACTGACAGAAACATGCACTCAAAGGACATAGGACAGACTCTCGAGGAGGATTTATATACTCGAAAACAGTAGACTCTCTAGGGCGAGTATCTGACACAAGGCTATCTGCCCGCCAGAATCAGCAGGCATGACTGGGTTCATGATGAACACCAAGCGCCTGTACGCTTGATAGCACAGCCGGGCTTGGGGTGGCTCGAGGAGCAAGAGACCAGCTTGAGCCGGAGCCGCTCATCTGCCGGGATAATGCCATGTTTGGTGGAATGAGCCCCATCGGCGAAGGATCGCCATCAGCGTCTCGCTGGAGTGACGGGTTTTGATGAGCTCGACGATGTTGCCCTGGTCGGGCCAACAGTGAGTTCGCCTCCGCTGCGTTGGCCCCTCTTCCAACTGCCGTGGACCTTGTCTGCCAGGGGCAGTCAGCGAGACGCCCGGAACGGAATCTTGCTCTCGAGCACCGGACCCTGTACAGGACCCTCCACCTCTCCGAGATGTGATGGCCGATAGGATGCTGTTGACATGAGGTTAAAAAAGTGGATTAGGCGAGACGCTGGGTCTGTGATCACTTCAACACCCATGCGCGTTAAGACAACCCAACCAGCCCCTGAGGAAGCTTGTCGGCGAGGGTTATCGGACGACGAAGGGGGAGGAATCCATCCAGAGCCAGTCTATCTAGTCCCACTGACGACATATCTGACAGCCTGGTGGGTAGCATGCTCTTGGCTCGGACCATAGCTCACGGCGAGAAGGGTGGTGCGTCTGGGATTCCGCCCCCAGGAGCTTCGCCACCCAACGAGGTATGTACTCACGATGGCCTCGGCCCAGTTGCCTTAGGTATTTCGCCTACACCAGAACGCACATCTGGATATGTTCCGCCCCCAAATGCCCTGCTAGGACTGTCGGCCATCCGGGCGGGACCCATGGCCGTAACCCTGGTCACGAAGCGACCAGGCCGCGGCCCCTAGCGACCTGACTACGGAGCTAGCAACATAAAGGAGAGGCGACATTGGCGGAAGGTTTGCTCGAGCTGAAGTCTCATTCGAGATGGTTGCGGTCGCCGTTGGGGGCGCCAGAGTACGATCCAGACCCAGGCGTCCTAATGTTTCTGATGAAGCAGTATAGGCCCAGGTTCAGCTAAGCGCCGCGGGGAACTCGGAAACAAAACAAGTGATATAACCAGGTGCAGAGGCCTCTCGAACCACACACATGATGAGAGAGTGAAGGAGTGGGGATCTAACTTTTAAGGCCCACACCGAGAGGGATCAATGAGAAGGAGCCTGAGGGGCCGTTCACAGAGAGTGAGCGTATAACACAGTTGTAGCCATACTTCGAAATTATGAGCATTCCACGACACGCAGCACCATTCGCGGTACTTGTTTTGTTACTTAAAGGACAGGTACGGGTATCTTCACTGCTGTGGATTCTAGGCACCACCGTCAACCGAATGGGCGTGGCCTCAATTCTCATCAAGTCCATTTTTGCAGTAACACACCTCAACTCTAACCATTCAAAAGCACCATATGAACCCTCTGAGGGTTACAGAACTATTTCTTTCCCCGACACCCATCGCAGGATATCATGTAGAGGAAAATCGATGAAGACCGCCTAGATGGGTTGCTCACTTGGATGCCTGTTCTATAGGCGTGTAGCGGACAGCCGAGAAGATAGCCTAGAAGGATGTACATGAATGCAGGGCGTGTCGTTCCAATGGACCTCCTATTCCCCACGAGTGCCCCGGGCTAGAGTTCTCATATAGTGTATTTGGAGTTGAGCCGTATGGCCCCGTTCCGCTGATTGCAAGCCAGAAATGGATGATGCATACAGCATCGTTTTACGCATGTAGTTGGCATGTTATATTGGAATGAATAGAAGCTCCTCATGACGTAGTGCGACGGGAATATGTATAAAAATATATATTACATGAATATCTGGAACTTACCTGTGATGGGGCTGAATTGTGAACTCACCTCCCGGAAGGGCCCTCTGAGCACAGCGAGAGTACCATGGCCACAGACCATGTCAGTCCCATGACATACCGGGTGGTTTCGGTTCTAATCCCCATATATGTAAATTGTATGTGATGCCTTCACACAGCGGGAAACGCTTAAAGACCCAGCGATTGAAAGAAAAAAAAACCTTTACACAATGCTAACATCTCACCTACCATAAGAGTTCAAATGTCTGTATCTCACCGTCACTATTGGATACACCGAGACCATGGTAGTGTATTTACGAGGCTGCCTGGCCTCGGCGTCGTTTAAAGACATAGCACTTGAGCAGAGGGATCTCGGCTCCATCTCGTGACTCCTCTGGAGACCCTAACGACCACAACACCCGTGCTTCTCGGTAAAACGGCTATAAAATGATCATGCATCATTTACAACCAGGAGTGACATGAATTTGCAAGCAACAAGGCATGACCGAGGACTTCAGGAGATGAAGTCGTTGGCATGGTGTATGTGGTCTGTCATACTTAGGTACAGAGTTACCTCAATGTTGCAATCATTTTCCGCTGCCTAGCCGGAGAGCAAACAAGTCAATCAAAATACAGAAACCATCTTGAAGGTCCACAATGTCAACCGCCGCAAGGACGGAGCGGTTGGCAGAGTTCAGGGCTAACAGCGTATGAGACACCTTGGTGTGTACAGCTGATCTTTCAAATCTGCATCTACTACTATTTTGGTATCCCTTTTATGAATTGAGAACCAGCGCAGAACATGGAACATCGATTACGATGGTCAGAACGTGGGGGTGGATTCTGGGGTACCTGGGGTCCAGGGCGGAGTTTCTGAATTAGATGCTGGCTGTTGGGGACAGACTGATAGTTATCGGACGCTAGCTCCTTTGGGACGCATCCCGAATTGTCAATGGAGACAGAATACTACCCGTATATCGCCTACATCGGACACTCCAACATATAAAACCATATATTCCTCTGCCATCAGTCCGGGGATCGTCTTGAATTCAGGCCAGCTTTTCATACAAGACCAATACCAAAGAAAAAGGCCGTCCCATTCGTGACTATGTCGAAGACGTACCAGGTTGGTGTCATAGGCTTCGGCCTTTCTGCCAAGGTTTTCCAAATCCCATACATCCAGTCCACCCCAGGCTTTGAGCTTCGAGCTATTGTGCAGCGGTCCGGGAACGAGGCACGTGAAAAGCACCCCGAAGCTACCATATACCACTCGCCGGCAGAACTTCTGGCAGATGAGAGAGTCGACGTAGTAGTCGTGTCTACACCCCCAGCCACGCACTTCGAGCTGGTTGCAGCGGCTCTGAAGGCCGGCAAGCACGGCAAGTGTTTCTTGTCCATGGTACTGCGAAGACGGGTGCTGACGAATTCATCTCCATCTATAGTGGTTGTCGAGAAACCTTTCTGCCCTTCCAGCAAAGAATGCGACGAGTTGATCGCCCTTGCCAAGGAGAAGGCCAGGATCCTGACTGTCTTCCAAAACCGTCGTTGGGACGCCGACTTTGTGACCCTCAAGAGGATCCTGAACGAGGGAAAGCTTGGCCGTGTGGTCGAGTTTGAGTCACACTATGACCGCTACGATCCAACCGTCCCGCCTCGAGACCTGGTCGATACCCCTGGCTCTGGTGTCATCTACGATCTCGGCACTCACCTCTTTGACCAAATCCTGAACATATATGGTACGCCCACTGGAGTGACGGGCTTCCTTTCCCGGCAACGACAGAGAACCGATTCTGCAGGACCTTTCGATGCCTGTTCAGTCTTGCTACAATATAGCTCAGGCCTTCTGGTAACAGTCAAGGCCAGTCCCATCAGTGCTGAGAGTGACCAGCTGCGTTTCTGGGTCAGGGGAACCAAAGGAAGTTTCAAGAAGGTGAGTCGCACCAGTCGAAACATAGATGCTTTTGAGAGGGGCGACGAGCAAACATTGTGCTGATTTTTCCCAAGTACCATATCGATTCCCAAGAACCTCAGCTTGTCAATGGCATGAAGCCAGGAGACCCCTACTTTGGTTTTGAGGACGCGACCAAGGCTGGTAAGGAAAATCCATCCTCCATATCCGTCCCGCCTGGAGCCTTTTACACTCACACGGTGCTAGGGTCACTCACGGTTGAAAAGAATGGAGAACTGGAGGTGTCTTGGCTGGAAAATGACACACCCCCGACATACGGAGCGTTCTACAGCATCCTTCTTGGGGCTCTGGAGGGCAAGAACGCGGTGCCGGTCGACGCCCGAGAGGCTCGCAATGTCATCCGGTTAGTCGAGCTTGCCCGTGAGAGCTCAGAAAAGGGAACGACCGTCCAAGTCGACTCGGGCCATTTTCTCAAGGTCTAGACAGCCGATCGTAATTGAAGACTAAGACCTACGGCTCTGCAAAATCTGATATGCTGAAGATGTTACATGCGACGTCTAGGTCAAAGTCCAGGCCAATGGATGCCCAGTAGTCATCGATGTCGCAGTCCGCAAAGATGTCAACATCGGGCCATTCTCCGGCGCCGTAGTGTGAGTCGTCCCCGGTTGTCGAATTCGGGACCAGCGAGCGCCCTTGTTCTACGTGCAGGCTGTGGCTTTCACCCTGCGCTGCGGCGGGTATGGCTGCATGGCGTCGTGTGGACTTTAGTTGCACCTCGTCGGCAGCCCGGGCAAGGGCTTGGGCAAGTCGATATTTTGCCGATGCCGCCCACCACGTGGTACCCATGTTGCGTAGAAGCTGAACAACGGATGCATATTGCTGTCGCGATGCGGATAGTGCGGCGGGATCTCTGGTCGTGGGCGCGGAGATATCATACCAAAATATGAGAAGGCTGTTGACCACCGCGTAGACGGTGAACGGCCATGAATATCGTAGCTGGTCATGAGCAAGTAAACCCTGCAGTCGAGATAAGATCGAAAGCGCATGTACGCGACAGGCATCCCTTGACGGGTAAACACCAGGGCTTTGTGGCTCTGGGAAGAGGAGAAAGGGACGATGTACGAGGATTCGCACCGCATCCAGGCTGTTGTCCACCATCCCAGGTTAGCGATCAGGATCTCGATATAAGGAGCGGCGAGGAAAACCTACTGAGTCAGAAGTATGGAGCCAAATAGCGAGTACCTGTCTAGGGGGTAACCAGTCGAGACCGCCGCACGGCTGCCGCCTGACAACAGCTTGCGGGTGACGTCTTGGGCGAGCTGCTCGAGCTGGAGATCCAGCCTTTTTCGTAACAAGGCGCCCCTGGGGGAAAACAAGGTGGTATGATCTTCGCCAGGCATGTATAGGCTTCTAACAGCGTCTTCTACAAGCCGCGCGAGGGAGACGTTCAAGCCAAGGACTGACTGCGTCAGCTGGTCCTCGCCTGCAACATCTTCGGCGGTTAAAGGGTCTACGTCGCAGTCCATCTCGTTTATTAGAAAAGGAGTGCCCTCTTGAGCAGCATTTAAGCGGTCCATGGCGTGTAGACACCACCACAGGCGGCGCTGGAGTGTTTGTTGCCCATCCAACGGAGGAGTACATTCCTGTTGTTTTCGATGGAGCCCCATCTCCTGACAGGCCCGGACGGCAATGCTCAGGTTATCAATGGCCGAGTTCAGTCCCTCACGACCCTCCCAGTGGAGACTTGCCAAGATGCTGGCTTGTATGACCGCGATCCTATCAGACGTGATCTCTGCCTCGATGAGAGCTCTGAGCTTGCCGTGAAGTTCGTCACAAGTACTCCGCAGTTCCGAGACGCCGTTACTAGGCGAGCCTCCAGTATCCCGTGCATACCGCGACGCGGAGAGAAAGACGGCGTGGAGAATGACAAGGGACGGAGGGTCATCTCCTCCATAGTAGCGCGCAAGGAAGTCCTTGCGGTCGACGACGGGGACCATAGGATGCACGTAGTAGAAGAAGATCTCGAGCAGCTCAGCGCATCGTGACGGACTGGGCAGACTGAAGCAGCCGATGGCTTTGAGATATTGGAGCCGAGGTTCGGATAGTCCCATTGCTCGATAACATTGCTCCCAGTCGCAGCTGTGGATTCCTGAGCCACGCATCAGGGCCGGACGCCTGGCGGTGTTTGATGGGTCGGGGGTCCGGAAAGAGCAGCTGTTGGTGACGATCTTGTGCTTGAGATCTTTTCTCAGAAGGGCAGACAGCGGATTCGTGCCGGCAATGAGCTTTGTCGACTGAGACCCGGGCGGTTGGCCAGCTTCCTTCCCGTCGAGGAGGCTCAGCATTGTTGCATATCGCAACTCACTTCTCGGCCCATCCTCACTCCTCCCCAGGTTCTGGATGACCCGTGATGCCCCTACTCCTTCGCTGGCCCCGTCTCCCAAGGGAGCCGGTCGGATGAGCGAGTGGCCTGAGGCGAGCGTAGGTAGAGATACATCCAGGGAAGGAGCATCGGGGGATATCTGCGTGGCAGGCTGGGGGTCCAATGGGATCGACGACCCGTCATCTAGGTCGGTGCTGACAACATTCGCATGGCGGCGGCTTGGACGGCCATTCTGCATGACATACTGGGCCTCAGCAGGACTTGCACGTGGCAGCCCGGCACCCATGAATGAGCACGCGTATCCATCCTCAGCACATCTCCTGCAGCGAGATGAATCATCGATCATTGTGCATCCTTTCTACTTAAACGTGTTAACTGAGAGTCAGCGAGAGGTATTTACACTCATCAACGAATGCCTACATATGAGCAGTTCCATACCTTGGACTCCTTGCATCTTTGGCACGCGCGCAATGCCTTGCGCCTTTTGCTTCCATTGCCATCATTAGTGAACGACAAGATACCCTGCATGACTTTTGATGTTTCCGAGTAGGACCTGGCTGTGAAGGAAGCAGTTTGTGTGCAGATGTGGTGCGGTGATGCGGAATTCCAAGGTTGTGGATGCAAGCCTGCGTGACAAGTCAAGGATTGCTGCGCACTACTACAGCACATCCCATGGATTAGAGGCCAGGAAACGGAGTCTCCCAATGCAGAGAAGCCGCCCCGCCCCCTACTCCACCTGAGGGCTGCCAATGCTGCAGGGATGGGAGTTTGCCATGCTCAAGTGCACAGTAATCGCAGTCGACGGTGTCGTATACTATTAGAGGATGCTCATTCACATGCCTTTGTCTCAGCCTCTACTTAACCGGCTATGAAACATTTCACAGTAATTTACTGAACTACAGAGAAAAATGAATGCACCTGTGCTCTGCAGCTCAGATATAGCCCCTGACTGGATTCGACTGGGACCAGCCGATTAGAACTCGGAGAGACACATTTACTTTCGAGCTGATTCTTTGCTGATATTATAATTGACTAATGAACTCAGGCTCTCCAAGCCTTGTACATCATGTCGTAGATCTGTACGTCCTTGATCGCATCCTCCAGCGACGTTTTGATC
This sequence comes from Diaporthe vexans, assembly GCA_021188095.1. NCBI lineage: Eukaryota > Fungi > Ascomycota > Sordariomycetes > Diaporthales > Diaporthaceae > Diaporthe > Diaporthe vexans. Next base: position 104,515 of record JAJLLZ010000020.1, read on the forward strand.
TCTGCGCCGTCGACGAGGCATCTGTGCAGCTGCTGCAGTTCTGCCGTGTAGGTGTCTTCGTAGGACGAGAGCATTGTCCTCCTCTGGATCTCATCGTGTTCATTGACCTCCTCGACCTCTACCACAATAGGCAGGGCTTTGACATACGGGCTGTCGTACTGTTTGGACGGCCATGGTTAGCTTGCAGCCTTCCCCGGGCAGGACTGTTGCTCAAGTGCAGTGCTGTGTAGTGAGTCAACTCAACTCACCTTGATTGTAACCCTCTTCCGCTCCCCATAAACACTCAGGTGGGCATCAAATACAGGGACCTGGTCTATGCCACTCTCGTATGTGACAGAATACGAGGACCCGTCCGGGTTTCGGAACTGCAGCATGGCATTGTAGAAAGGGTCATTTGCCGTAAACGCCGTGACTTTCTCGGGAAACCCCAGCGTCTCCCGCATCAGGGAGATGTCATGTGAGCCCAAGCTCCCGAGGAACCGGCACGCCTTCCTCTTCTCGTCCGTGATCTCCTGCTGGGGGAAGGCTTCTTCGAAAAGTTTCTGGAGCTTCTCACTGCGCTCCCGTGCCGCATCGGCGGGGAAGTCGGTGCCTTTCACCTGGAAAGTCCCGCTCTGGTTCACAAACCGCGCGTTTGGCCCACTGAAATCTCGCACCCGCGCATACAAGATCTTGGGCATGGATGCAACCTCGCGCTTGAAAGCATCAACATAACTCGGTGCGTAGCGGCGCATGTACCCGACAAAAACGCGGGCGCGCCCCTTGGCCTCCTTCTCGGCATCGATGATGCTCTGGACGGAAGGGATCGACAGGCTCACGGGCTTCTCGACAAACACGTGTTTTCCGGCCCGGAGACTCCGGATTGCGAGCGGTGCATGGGTCTCGTCAGACGTCAAGATGAAGACCAGATTGACGTTCGGGTGGTCTATGGTCTCCTCGGGCCTCGTCGTCTTGTGTGGAACAGAGAACTTGGTGGCGCAATGATCAACCTGCGTGGGCGAGATATCGCAGACGGACTCGATCCTGAAGAGATGAGACAGGAGGAAGAGGCAAGGGCCATGGCAGACCTGGAAGACCTCCTATACATGCCCGTCGGCACCGTCAGCCATGGAAGCATGAGGAGGCCCGGCTGGGCACACTTACCCCGGCACCAATGATGCCTACTCCGAGCTTTTGTGACACAGACATGGTGAGCAACAATGAGGCACGCTTGAGCTGTATTGAGTTGTCGAGGTCAGAACAGTGCCGGTACCCCCCCTCCTGATCTGCACCGGGCAGAAGAACCACGGCCTTTCTTCCTTGGCTTTTTTGTCTGAGATGGGCCCCCTCTTTGGGAGCTGTGGGCAAGTCAACGTCAACTGGGCGGAGCCGTGTCCATCGGATGCTGCTGCCCGCCGAAAGACGAGAACGACGTCATCCTGGACTGTGTGGACAGAGAGCGGTATGCAGCTTGTCCTCGAATTGGGCCTGACAGCACCCGCAGAACTTGCTCGGACGGGGGCTAGCCACTTACGGCTAGCTCCCGACACGCTTCGACCCGCCCCGATCGGTCTACCCATACCCGGTATTCGACATACCAATCAAGTGCCGGACCAAACTCAAGCCATCCTACGCATCTGAAGAATTCAATCGCTAAGAGATGGAGAAAAACCAAGTGGGGCCAAAGTGGGAGAAGTGCTCACTATCCAGAGAGAATTCTGCTGTCGTCGCCTCTTTCAGAAGAAGGATTTGTTTCGCTCGGCTGGGAACCTTGGAAACAACTGAAACTCTGCTCATTAGTGCTCTTTCTATACACGAAAAATGACACCGGACGAAAATATAATAATGTCATCCGGGTCACCCCTTCTTAGATTAGCCGTGACAATTCCTCTCAAGCAGTAGTATGTGGAGACCAGAGAGGAGAGATGCCCAGCTGGGCAGTCGCAGAGCTGAACTATGGCTGGTGCAATGGGTATCTGGCAGTGGCCGCATCATCAAACGCTCCTGGAGGAGTGCTGACTGCGAGAGTGTTGCGGACCTCATACTGGAATCTTCGAAATTTCGGTACACAAGAAATGGCTGCGGAGCAGCAGAGGTCCCGCCCCGGAGCGTCTGCCCGGCCCAGAATCGGGCAAGGCCAGGTACATGGCATATCGGTTACTGTGTCACCTGCTGCACTGTGCACGACCTGCTGCCTCGGACGATGTTGCCTTTTCGACGGCTCTCATGGTCCAATTCTGTGAGTCCCATCTAACTCCGATAATTGATTCTCTGGTATCTCAAAACACAGGCGCCCCTGTCAACGTCTGAATCCAATCGAAGTCCCAATGCAGATAGGTGAATCCAACTCCATGCTTGTTATCAAACCACGGCCCCGCCCACGGAGAGCAAGGGCCATCTGGCAAAAGCCATGCCACGCTAACCAAAGAAACCCCAAACCTACTGCAACTAAATATACCAAGTGACGGCCGCAACCGCCAGCTCGGGCCTCAGGGAAGGTGCCTGAGACAGTCCGACCGGTGGATCGTCTTGTGTTACCTGGTCTCGTCATACGCCACGCTCCCACAGCGGCCGCAGACCAGTCTCTGGCGGCCTTGGATTCTCTTGGGCCTAAACTTTTTCGCCCCACACTTTCGACATGGAACATCGTCGCCAGCCTCGCTGTCGCTCGTCAACTCCGAACTGAGCTTGCTGACGACAGAATCAGCCGGTGCGAGCCGGTTCTCGTCCTGTGATGTCATGGTGCTCAGATGTGAGGCCCCACGCTGCATGTCGGCTGGCCGCCGCTCAAACCCAGGTACCGGAGGTTTCGTATCGCCGCCCGACGAGAGGGGCATCGTCGCAGACCTCGACGCTGCCAGGCTCTTCCGCCGTGGTCCCTCGGGTGCGGCCTCGCCATTTTCGGCCCCAGGCGTTACGGCATCACTGGCGGTCCTCTGGTGGCCCTTAGCCGCCGTGATGGACTTTCCATCCCCGTTCGACCCTCTGAGGCCGGCCAGCCCCTTCCAGCGGTTCAGATTCCAGAACCCGTAGCTTGCCCCGGCTGGGTCAAGCCGCAGAGCTTCCGACCCGTCGTCAGCCGGCCTAAAGCTGAATGAGGGTACCGGCGGGGGCGTCGGGGCATCCTCGGCCTTTTTGGACCCCTTGCGGTCTCTAGCCGTTGACGGCCGGGGCTTGGCCTGGGGGGAATCCTCCGGAGGCTGTTTATTGTCCGCCGCCGTGCCCTCCTCGGCCGTAGGGCCCAAGGACGAGGAGCTCGGGGGTGCCTTTGTGTCAACAGCGTTGGCCGTCTTTGGTCGCAGCCGGCCGCTTGCCACGCTGTTCGTGGGACTGCCGGGTGGGTCATTGACGCCCGCAGTGATCCTCGGAGAGGCCATCGCGTACTGCTGCTTCCTGGCATCCGCCGCCAAATTTGCCCGGCTTCCGGTGGCCGCCGGCCGCGGGTCCTTCCCGGGGGATATGCTTCGCTCGCTCCGCACGGGGGTCCCTATGCTGCCAGCAATCGACTGGGGCCTGCCGCTGCCCTCGATGTCCTGGCGCCAGCTCAGAATCATGTCAGAGGACAGCTTCGGCGTGCCAGGCGCGCCCCACGCGATGCCCGGCGGAAGCGCTCCAGGCTGCCCGGCTCCGGTGCTCAGACTACCGCGCCGCGAGTGCGCAGCGCTACCAGCGCTCGTCCTGGTCCTGATGCTGGATGAGCGGACCACCCCTGGGCCCAGGCCACCCCCAGTCTTCCTGGAGAACGTGCTCCCCGTCTCCCAGCTCTCGTGACGCCGCTTGGCAAAGGCACAGTCCTGCCGGAAGACCTTGATGATCCCTTGGTCGTCGGAAGTCACGATGATGTTGCCACCGTTGTGAGACTTGCGCGCGAGGTAAGCTGGTGAGTAATCGATCTTCCTGACCAGGCCCGGCGTCGGCAGGGAGCTGTCCATGTCTTGCGCCTTCTCCTGGCTGTCAGTCTCGGAAGGGGCCGCCTGAGACGACGTCGCGGCCGCCTCGTCCGATGGCATCAGGGTGACTGGTGGGGGGTTGCACAGGTCGTAGATGGGGTCCCCTGACTCGCTCAGGAGTTGCCTGGTCTTGGCCGGGGCAAAAAGGGCCGTCGTGACGATCTCGCCGTGCGCGTCGAAGCTTTCGCTCGGCTGTTTGCTGGAATCGCCAATGACTGACGCGCCCACCTTCCAGATGAACGTCTTCCTGTTCTCGCTCCCGCTAATGACATACTGTGCGTCGTCGCTGAAGCTGGCGCTGATCTGCGTGCAGGCATTCTCGTGCCCTTTGAACTTGACGTCCAGGCTGCCGTCCTTCAGATTGTAGATCCGGATCCTCGAATCGTTGGTCGATACCATGATCTTGACCTCACCAGGCTCCGTACCACCCGATCCGCCCGAGGTGAGGGGCATGGTCATGGTTTGTATCCCGGTGATCTTGCTCCCTTTGGAGTTCTTGCCCCGCGAGCTTTTCGCGTGTATCTGGCTGTGAAACTTGAGGCCCTCGGTGTCATAGACCATGCACAGCCCGTTCAGGAGGCCCGCGATGGCCATCTTGCCGTCGGGGGTGAATGCCACCGCGGTGATCAGGTCCGGCAGGCGAACGCTGTAGGCGACGGCCTTGTCAGGTATGCTCCACAGCCGCAGGGTCATATCCAGACTTCCCGCGAGGAAGAAGCGGTCGTCTGTGGGGTGGAAGGCCACCTTGGTAACCACGTCCTTGTGCTTGAACGTGCAGAGGCACTCGTCGCGGCTGGTGTGCCAGAGCCTCACCGACTTGTCCATGCTGGTGGAGAGAAGGAAGTTGTTCTTGCTCCAGCTCAGGTCGAGAATCTCGTTCACATGGCCCGAAAGCTCGCGGAACGGGCGTTCGACAAACACGGGGGTTGATAGCCTCTCGCCCACGGGACAGGTGGCGGCTTCGTCCTCCTCCTGTGCCCGCCGCTCCTCCTGGGTTGATATCACCGCCCACATCCTGACAACCATGTCCTTGCCCGCGGCGGCCAGGTATTTCCCGTCCTTGGAGAACTCGGTCGCCCAAATCGCGCCGCCAGTCCGCTCCCTCCTCCTACCGCCGGCGCCAGCCACGGAGACGGTGACGATGGGGACCTTGGACCCTGGCTGCGTGCCGTCGTCCGCGCCCAGCTTCGGGTGGGTGCCCACAAGCTCCTGGGCGAGGAACATGCGGTTGAACTCGCGCTCGTGGTTCTTTTTGTTGTTGGCCCGGATGCGAATGTACCTCGGGGGCTCCTTGTGACGGGGGATGAAACCCCCCGCGTCGACAATATCGGAAAACACCCGGGCATCTGCGCCGTCCATGCGGCCCTCGCCGTTGAATTCGGACTCGCTGTCGTGTATGGAGTCGACATCGCCCCTGGCTTTCCTTGTGGTACGCATTCCGAGGCGACTGAGAAACGAGGGGCCTTTCCTGTACGAGATTAAAGGTGATCAGCAGCTGAACAGGAACGATGCTGCAAGTTGCGAAAGCCATGCTCTTCGTGAGCCGAACAACGCCCCCACCCTTCCCACACCAGTCCGGCCAACCATAGCCTCCCACATCTCCAGAGGAAAATGGTCTGCCAGGTCCAATTGCATGTCACGGCCGGGGAGGGCAGCCGCATGGACCTACTTCTTGTCCTTCGTAACATCGCCAAGGGGCGTGTTCTGTCTGCCGCTCAGGTCTGAACTCTGGCGCGGGACTGTCTCGAGAGGCTCTGAGGAATCATCTGGCTTTGTAGGAGCCACTCCCCAGTTTCGAGGTTGCCTGGAGAGGGTGGATTCGGTATTGGTGCGTAGAAAGATGTGCTAGAAGCGGACATGTCATCAGCCAGACAGACCCGTAGGATCGCGTCACTCCACAAGGGCAGGGCCGGTGGCATGTCGGCGGGAAGCGGTTGGGTGGAAGACGTACTTGTGACAGCGGGTCGACGCCAGGGTTGCTGGATGGAGAGTGGGCAGGCTGGGCTATGTTCGTAGCAGAGGGCTTCGCAGTGCCAGCGAGAGCATCCTTGTCCTTGGGCACAGGTGCGGGCAGGTCGGGGGCCTTCCTCACGGTGACGGCAGAAGAAGGCGTGGGTGGAACCACGGTTGTGGCGGTGGTCGGCGTCGGGATGGAGGACGGAGTCGGTGTGGAAGTATTGTGGTTGCCTGTTGTTTGTGGCGCTGTAAGCTTGGACGAATCCTACGGAAGAGGGCGCGGGAGCCGCGACAAGGGAAAGATATCTGGCTGTGGGATGAAGCAGAAAGGGGAGGGGGGGGCACGGAGGGCATTGGACGGCGTGGAGTGTGTGGCGGTGAGTCCGGGAACGGGTACAGGACGGAGACGGGAACGGAGAGACACGGGGGCTTGGTGTGCGTCCTTGCCTGGTGTGCGCCACGCATGCGGCGGCTGGGCAGCTTTCTCTCGCCATGTGGGCAGGGCAGCAGGATTCTGTGGAGCCTGAGGAGGAGTTGCAAAAGGGCAATGGCACCAACTTACCTGGCGGGTTGTGCTGGGGCGTGGGCGTCAGGGCCTGGGACGGGGAGGGGGAAGGCGAGGACGAGGCGGAGGATTTGGTGTTGAGAGGCGGGATGAGGGCATTATGGGCAGTGCGCGAGGCCGAGGGGCCGTGTCGAGGACCCTGAGAGGTCTTTATGGGGGGAGGGTGAGCCGCCATATTTCCATCATGTATGGGCACGCACAGTCGCTGCGTGCGCGTGGGGTCGTGGGGTCGTCGTAGACTGGTGGGCTCGGGTGCTGGAAAGAGACGCCTAGCTATGTCGGTTGCTTGGCCGGCAGGGCGTTAGGAGGCCCGTCGGTTGTTTGTCCGGCCGGGGTCGGTCTGTCCGTCCGTCGTATGCGCTAAACTGATGTACAATGCGATGTACAATAACGAGGGGGAGGAGGGAGGGGATGAAGGCCAAGGGGAGATGAGCAGGGGGGGACGAGGAGCAGCGGCAGAGCACGGGGCAGAAACAGGTGGAGGAGGAGGACGAGGAGGAGGAGGAGGTTGAGTCGAGGTCGAGTCGAGGTCGAGGTCGTGACAGGCTGACAGGAGAGGAGGAAGGCTCTGTGACGATCAGCCAGCCAGCCAGCCAGTCACGGCGTTGGAAACCTTGGAACCTTGGAATACACTAGGTTAGGTACTGTGTGAGAGCTCTGTTGCGCGCTTGCTTGTGTCCCAGACTCCCAGACTCCCAGACTCCCCAGATGGCAGCGACTAACAGTACACAGAGTTGACAAGCTCAATCACAAAAAAGGACAAGACCCACAACGAGGGGCGACGAAGACGGGGATGGACCAGGAAGAGCCAGATGCGAAATGGCAGATGGCAGACGGCGGCAGGGAACCCCGGCCACCAATTCCAACGGGCTGGGTGTGGACCGGTGGACTGGTGGACTGGTGGGGTAAAGACGGTGGCAGGGTGGGGCGACGAGGTGGGAAGGAAACAATGAGGACAATCATTGATTTGCCTGCAGGCCACCGTGACCGTAACCGTAACCGTAACATGCCCCTCCTGCGTATCCGTACCCAGCCTGCCTTCCGTGTCAGCGTACTCGCTTATCGTATTGTTAATCGTACAGCTCTTCCCTCCGTACATTTTGTATTAATCGTATTAATCGTATTCACAACACCTCGTTGACACCACATTATCCGTACCAATCGCATTGTGAGACGCATGCAGCAGATATTGTTGGCACACACCTGCATCTGCCTGGGAACGAGTGCCGATGGCTTACATCGCACTCCCTCCCGTACTAAGCAGCGTCACAGGTCTGACCTCGTCGTGATGCGCTCGGCATGACATTCATTCCGGTACAATTCACACAACCAGCCCGTCTTATCGGAGCATTCTTGGCCCCCTCGCACATCTGCATCACCTTTGTCAGACCTGGCACGGTTCGTGAAACAGAGACCCGTGAAACACGTATGCATCCGTCGTGTTTGTTTGGTCCTCGGGTCATGTGCCGGGCGGTGGATACACAGACACAAAAGATGGGATGAGACCAAGGCCAAACCCAGCCCCAAGATCCAAGACAGGGAACCCGACACCACAGTGACAGCCCGGGCCCAAACTCAATCGCCCGTAGGGCTGCAAACCCCGGCACCTCCAACAAACTTTCCACTCTTTTCCACTCTTGCCTCGGCCTCTGGCCCACTCTTGTCAAGGTGTGCGTGGCTTCTGATCAACTTGTCTCGAGGCATTGTACGTGTGTGTTGACCGTACAAGCACACACGAGAGCTGCAACAGCTCCATCCAACCACACCCCCGCCCCCATACTTGGAAACAGACGTGGTCTGCAAGCAGGATATGTGCGGTTGGTCGTAAATTGTGGTAGCAACAGACCACCACACTTGGCTGCCGAATGCACATCGGCAGCCCAGGGAAATAAGATCCCGAGCATTCCACTCCCGCAGCTTCCGGCTGTCATGCCCTCATGTCAATCAACTAAATGACTGCCACACGCCGCTGCGCGTGCAGATTGGTCCGTGGGCTTCCCTTGCCATGTGCACATGGCACGTGGTTCCAGCTGCTCAAAACCGGGCAATTGGCGCTGGTCCATGTTGCCTCACCCGTGCGCCGGATCGGGTGGATGGCGGCGGTCTGACCTCCCTGCGCATGCCCTGCCTGTGATTACATACAGTGCTGCGCTGTTGGCCGTGCTCCAGGGCCGTGCCTCGAAGATCATATGATCATGTCGCCGTCCTCTGCCCCGGCCCCGCCGGCCTCGTCATCCGACTCGTCCAGGTCGTGCATCGGGTACGTCAGGATGGCCGCGATGCCGCCCAGGCTCCCCAGCCTCTGCCCGCTCTCGTGATCGCTGCTCAGCACCCTGGCGTCGCCCCCGTCCTCCTTGACCTTGTCCACCATGGCGACGTATCGCTTCCTCGTGGCGATGTCCTGGCTGCGGAAGAGGTCGTTGTTGACGAGGAGGACCCCGCCGCCCCGGCCGACCGCGCCCTCCATGACGGCCTTGTCGACGGGCCGGATGCCGTACCAGGCCCTCCCGTCGTCCTTGCGCAGCCTCTCGCCCAGCTCGTCCAGGTACTTGGTCTCCGAGGCCGACTTGCGCTCCTTCATCAGGGACAGCACCTCCTTGCTCTTGAGGATCTCGTTGAGCGAGTAGACGTTGCCGCTGCTGGCGTGGGTGACGACGGCGTTCCTCGCGATGGCCATGAGCTTCTTGTCGGCCAGGCGGGCGCCCTCGTCCAGCACGTACTGCCTGAAGTTGTTGGCGACGAAGCCGGGGCTGGCGATCAGCAGGGGCCGGGGCTGGGAGAAGTCGATGGCGCGCAGCAGGGTCGAGAGGGTCTTTTCGAAGAAGCGGCGCGTGCTCCTGTTGTCCTTGGAGGAGGCGGAGGCCTTGCGGGAGAAGGTGCTCTGGACGCGGGACTTGATCAGGGTCTGGTACTCGGTGATGAGGCAGATGTTGGCCACGCCCTCCTGCATGACGACGGCGGCTATGGCGCCGTCCCTGTCCTGGTTGAGGGCGTCGCGCAGGGTCTGGACGGCGACCGAGTCCCAGCCGTGCTTCTTCCACAGGGTGAAGGGGCGGTTGAGCTCGAGGTCGAGGGTGTGGTACTGGCCGCGGCTGACGAAGGCGTTGTCGGTGGTGACCCGGCCGCTGACGTGCAGGGAGGAGGCGGCGGGGTCGAAGAAGGTGGATGTGACGGTGATGGTCAGGTCGGTGTGGACGCGCTCGGTGGCGGAGGAGCCGGTGGCAGACTCCTTTGCGACCTTGCGGATGGCGTGGGCGCGGACGACGTCGTCGGGGGCGATGAGGTTGTTGGCGTGCCACATGTCCTCGGGGTCGGTGGGCATGAGCTGGACCGAGTCCTCGCCGAGGTCCTCGATCTTGTGGATCTTCTTGGAGTTGACGAGCTGCATGGTGGGCTTTTGTCCTTGTGTGTTTTCCTCCCCTCTCCTTGTTTGTAGAGCGCTCTCCCTTTGTTTCTCTTTCCCCTCCTCTTTCCCTCTTCTGCTCTGTGGGTATAGGTTTTGCGGTCTTGGAAGGCTGCCTGTGAGATGTGAGAAGCCCTTGACAATGTGGGATGTTGAGTATGATGACAGTGTTGTAAAAGCAAAAAGGTGAGTGGATGGTGACGAGAAGGTGTGGATGGAGGGGTAGAGATTGCCCCACTGCAAGCAAGCACTGAAGTGGTGCTGATGTCACGGCACTAGCGTGTGGAGAAATTTGGAAGAGAAAAGACACTGGGTACATTGTGCCTGGGAGCACAATGTAGAGGTGGGGGCAGTCATGGTCCAAGCGTCGTAGCTCTGACAGGTCTCCCCCAACTCAAGCAGCTGCCCAGGTACCGTCCTCCCGTCTGGAAGTACCCTTCGCGCCGTACATTTTACGCAATAACAGAAAGCCCCACCAACTAGGCCAAATTGCTGCAATTTATCACTTGTTGCAGAGGTTGAAATGAAGAAGTCGCGGTCTTGCACGCTCGCTGCCAAACTAAGTAAGTACCTAGGTACCTACCGTATCTTGTCACCAAATGTGGTGGCCAGTCATGCAGCTGGCTCTACTGTTACTTGCCCTGTTTGGAGGTGGCGTCAGCTTGCACTGCATCCCACTGCATCCTGATAAGGGCCAAAAGCCACCGCCAAGGTCGGGCTGGAAGGATGGATGACATACTGGAGTGTGATGAGTGAAAGTGATATTTCGTGAGGCTGTCCTGCCCGTCCCCCCACATCATCCACCATACAAACTACTGTGTACCTGCATCAAGTCGCGTGCAAGAGACGCGTGGCCCATCTCAACATGAGGAATGCCATCTTCAGCCTCCTGGCCATCAGCGCCACGGCTCTGCTTGCCTTCTGGCTCATCTTTGATCCTTTCCAAGGAGACTGGACCGTCCCGACCTTTCATTTCTCCGTAACACATACAGTCCTCTTCCAGTTCAAGGAGGACGCAGATCCCCAGGCTGTTCGAGATGTACGACTGCCCTGCCGTCTTCACCTCATCGTGCCAACTGCTAATACCAGAAATGATGTGTGGGAATAGGCGTGTGCCGGGATGATGGGCCTCATGACTGCCTGTGTGAACCCTTCCACGCTCCAGCCCTACATCAAGTCACTCACGGGCGGAAGGGATAATTCTCCCGAGGGACTTCAGGTCAGTTTGAAACAGAGCACCAGTATCTGAGATGTGGTGGACACGAGATGCTGACTGGAGAGGTGTGTCACAGCATGGTTCAACTCATGGATTTGTAGGTCCCGTCTCTGCCTCTGCCTCTGCCGCTGCCTCTGCCCATGGCCAATACCTGAACTTGAACTGACTTGTGTGGGCTGGCCAAAGGTGGTGGAGTTTGCCAGCACCCAGGACCGCGACTACTATGTCACCCAAGACCCTGCCCACCAGGAGCTCAAGAAGAGCATCGCCTCGTTGGTCCAGAACGTGGTGGTGGTGGACTGGGAGAACGGCCAGTTTTGATACCAGGTCATTACCAGGTCATTAATGGCCTCAAATATTCCGAGGCATAGCGTAGTCAGTCCCGGACCGGCCATCATCTTATCACATCGGGAGCGGGCCGGAAGCCTGAGCCCAATCGTCTACCCCCCACCTCCACCACCGTGCCGATGTTCGGAAGCCCAAAATACCAGGTCCAGGGCGACCGACCCTCCGAGTTACAGTAGAGAGACGAATGAGGGCATCTATACGCTAGGCTAACTGTTATCACCCCCTGGGTTCTGGGTCACAGACTACTGTACTTATGTGACATTACATGACGTGACATGGAATTAAGCTTGTCAGACAATATGCCTCTCTTTTTACCGTGCTATAAAACCGATGCATTTCCCCGTCGCCTAAGCCCAATCCATGCCCCTCGTCGTCATCAACAACGAAACACTTGATAGACCTCATCCCACCAAACCCCACAGTCACACACACATCAGACATCATGGCTTCCCAGTTGACCCTCCAGACCAAGGTCAAGCTGCCCAGCGGCCACCAGATCCCCCAGCTGGGATACGGCGTGAGTGCTATCCTGCTGCCGTGTGTTGGAACAGCATTTGCTAACATGACATGTCCTTCCTACCTGCAGCTGTGGCAGACGTGAGAACTCACTCCCGAGCCCTCCTCCTCGGCACTTGGACTTGCTGACGCGCTGCTAGCCCCGAAGACGTTGCCGAGGGTGTCTGTATTGAAGCCGTCAACCTGGGCTACCGACACGTACGTTCGTCACCTATACTCATTTGGCCCTCGCCAGACTGCTCTGTGCCCAGTGCTCGCTAACATCTGGGCCATCCTTGCCCGCCCCTCCAAAAGATCGACTCGGCTGCAGTCTACAAGAACGAGGCTGGCTGCGGTGCCGCTATTCGCAAGCTGGCCGCCACCGTCCCTCGCGACCAGATCTTCTTCACCTCCAAGGTGCCGGGCCGGACCCTGTCCTATGAGAACGCAAAGGCCCAGGTCGACAAGACCCTCGAGGTCACCGGGCTCGACTACGTCGACCTGATGCTCCTGCACGCCCCCTACGGCGGGTCCAAGGCCCGCAAGGACGCCTGGCGGGGTCTGGTCGAGTGCGTCGAGGAGGGCAAGGTCCGCAACATCGGCGTCTCCAACTACGGCGTGCACCACCTCGACGAGCTCGAGAAGCACATCAAGGAGCTCGAGGCCGAGAGGGGCGGCCCCGGCAGGGGCGGCGTGCTGAGCGTCGGCCAGTGGGAGATCCACCCCTGGTGCGCCCGCAACGACATCGCCGAGTGGTGCAAGAAGCGCGGCGTCGCCGTCGAGGCCTACAGCCCCCTCGTGCGCGGCGAGCGCTGGGGCGAGCCCGTCCTCAAGAAGCTGGCCGACAAGTACGGCAAGACAGAGGCCCAGGTCCTGATCCGCTGGTCCCTCGACAAGGGCTACATCCCCCTGCCAAAGAGCGTCACCCCCGACAGGATCAAGCAGAACGCCGACGTCTACGACTTTGCCCTGACCCCCGAGGAGGTCAAGGAGCTCGAGACCGACCAGTACAAGCCCGTGTGCTGGGACCCCAACACCACGCCCCTGGACAACTAGGCGCGGTTCTTGTTTGGTGGTTTGCCTAGTTCAAAACGACACTTCGATCTGAATCAGAGCGGCGGTCATGTGCCCGGCGGAATATTTGAGGTGCCGTCCCAGCGGATGCTTCATGACCGCGATGCGTGACCTCAGAAAATAAATGCAGGGTATCTGATATACATCCCAAACCTTTTACCATGATCGTCAATTTCTTTGCCTACCACATCGTGTATATATCGTCGCATCGAAGCGGACGCCCTCAGACAAGAGCAAGCACCAGGACGCATGTGACCAGCGGAAGAATCCGTCCAGGTTGAAAGAATCAAAAACACGTTACAAGAATCTCTTACCGAAATGGAAATCCAGAGTTTCGAAGCAGAAGGCCAGCCACAGGTCCTTTCTACATTGCCCTGGCTGAGAAGCCGACAAGAGCCCTGCCTGTGCCGGTTGGATATGAGTGACCCATGTCTGCTGTCCAGATCTTGAGTGATGGTAATCATATCTACGTTGTTCTTTTCTCTCTTTTTCTCCTTGAGTAGAACCTTTGAAATCTCATATGTGGCAAGTTTATTCGGGACCCGTCCAGTGACCTGTCCATCCGTTCCTCAGCCACTTTTCCTTGCGGCGCAAAAAGACTATTCCACAGAAAATTACCCTCATCCTTCTAGATACCAAAATCAAGAAGTACGGCTCGATGCAAACCCGATGGAAGCAGCAGAGCAGAATCGGGTAAGTAGAGAGAAAAGATTCGAGGCTGGCGGTTGATGGTGGGTAAGCAGTGCAGCTGGGGGTCGAGACCGGCCAGTTTGCAGACGGCAGCGCTTCTGGTCCGTTGAGGAGGCTCGTGATGTGGCTGTCCTTAGATGAGCCTGGTGTGATAGGAGTTAACGATCAGACGGTCCGGGTAACCCTTGGGAGGAGGTGTACAACTTGCCTTGTCAACCATGGCACATGAAAAACATGCTCACCGTCTAGATACTCCTCCTTCTCGGACTGGGACTCGGACTCGTCCGACTGCTCGGCGGCCTCTGATCAAGCCACAGAACTGGGTAGTCTTCGGACTGATCATCGATGATGTCCGGCTCCATCCAATCGCCTTTGGAAAAGCTAAATTCTCCAGAAAAGTCAGACACCAACGGCAGGCTCGTAGCACGTGCCTGTGCGCCACTGGATGCCCGTTCACCAGACAGATCAGACATAGGCGGCTGGCTCGCAGCCCGGACGTTTGCGGCAATGGGTACCCGTGAACCAGCCAAAAACTGTCCCGCAGCACCCCCGGTGGCCTGAGCCAGGGCCTCGAGCCTGCCAGCAGCCTTTGTGGCGATTCCGGGCTGCTTCATAGCACTGATTCCATCCCCGTGGACCCAGCTGTCAGTGTTGATGGTGAGGATTCCCCACAGGCCAATGGGGATGGGGGAAAAGTCCACGGCAACAGCTGCCAGCAAGTTGCGAAGGCTGTACATGTAAGGATAGGTGGCCCAGAACGCGCGGTAGGCAGGGACCATGCTGTGAATGTAGAAGGCGAGGAAGCCCAGGGCAATGACCGGGTCGTGCCTGAGACAAAGGGCCCATCCGACCAGGTGGATCAAGGCCAGCGGGACCCGGAGCAGGCGCATGACAGTGCCATAGAGGATATAGGGGTGGTGGTAGGTCTGGGGGACGTCGGTGAGGAACCTCCAAAAGCTCTGCAGCGTGTTGCGCTCCTAGCGAATACGCTGATCGAGCATGGTCGAGGTGGTCTTGACAGTACGCCAGACGGTGGCACCCTCTGTGTTCTGGAGGGCAATGATATGGCCCTTCCGCAGCAGGTAGCGGGTGATGATGTTGTCTGATCCGGCGTTCACGGGACGGCCGGACCAGGTCTCGGTGGTGAGGGCATGGATGAACTCGGGGTCCTGAAAGATGGCTGTGCGGGCAAGCCAGGTGCAACCTGCCAGGCACCACGTCCACTTGTTTGCCACAAAGGCGGCGCTGCCACCACCACGGCCCCCGAAGAGGAACTTGGCACCTGCCAGCCGGTTGTGTCAGTCTCAGTAGGCTGTATGAACACGGTTGTCTCTGGCAAGGGATTGGACACGCACCAGCAACCTCCCAACCGGTGATGATGTTCTTGTCTCGGCGCTCCTCGGGGATGTGAACACCAATTGGGCCACCAGCTGCGCCAACCTGGGCGTCCTCAAAACAGGGGAGCACTGTGAGGGTTGGGAGTGTCAATCAGAGAAATGTGTCAGCTAGCCCAACTCAGGGGTGTTTGCTCACTGTTCTTCAGGAGCCCCTCGGGCCAGAGGATCTGGTCATCGGTGACAGCCATGATCTTGCCACTGGCAGCTTTGAACCCCATGGCTTGCTGAAAACGGTGGCCGCTGACGCCCTCGTCAAGATGGACAACCTTGATCAGAGCGCGGTCCGCGGTGGTCAGGTCGTAGGACTCGATGGCCGAGTGGACAACCTGAACTGGGCAATGTCAACCTTCTCAGAATGCTCGGGGAACGTTTGAATAGGGGGCCATCACTTCAATAAGGGGATCCTTGGTGTTGGGCTTACCATAGTCGAAGGTAGTGACAAGGACAACCTCAAATGGCTCGTTCTTGAGCCAGGACTTAAGGCATTGTTCGAAGATCTTGGGAGGGCTCAGGAGCAGAGCCACAACCGAGACATCCTTGCTGGTGAAGACAGGGTCCTCGGGGATGGGGAATGGCTTGTACCTGGACCGATACGCAGATGCCACCTTGTTTTCGGCCGCGCCCCAAGCACTTGTGGGGAGGGAGATCAGTTTCAGTCCAGATTAATGATGCGATGTGGGCTTCGGATATCTATCAGACCATGCGGCCAGATTGGAGCAGAGCAGCTCACGTGGGCCGATTGTATTTCCATGCTCTCGAGGGCGTGTAAGGGTCGCGTTTGGGAGGCAATGTTTTGGAAGGGGTTTCGAGGTGCGAGTCGAAACAGGACATCGATTAGTTCGACTTACCGCATGAGGCCGAGGATAGCCACGCCAGTATAGGACATTGTGCAATGAAAAGCAGGTGTCAGTCGTGTTGACCTGTAAGAGTCTGTTGACGAGGTGCTCAAGTGTTAGTCGGGCACAAGGTATGGAGCCAGAACGTGGATTGAGTTGATGTGCTTAAGGTGGAAGGAAATAACACGGCGCGAGGAAAACGGCAAGGACAAACCTTGACCTCCACAACAAGTTAGAAACCCGGGTGCGCGATGATGAGACTTCCCCAGGTGAGTCACTCGGTCTGGAGTGAGCCCTCGTCAAACAGGTCTTGTTGGGTGAGATCAACCATTCGGCGATGCGTGTGCCTTTCTTTGGCCCTGCCTCAAGCCCACATGTAACTGCCCAGGTGCAGTCATCTAAGTATGAGACTGGAGATCGGGCGACAAACGTTATCAATCGACCGTTTTCCCACCGCCCCCTTCGACATGGATTTCAGCAGACAGAGACGAGCCCATCGCGAGCAGCCGTGTGCCAACTTAAAGACGACTTCTTGCCTTTGATCCCTGACTTTCCTAAAGTGACCTTTGACGCAAACACGCACGAGGAAGATGAGACAGAATATTGCATTAGCCCCGACATGTTGGTTGACTTCTCGTCGAAATATCATCGGCTGTCCCTACTAGTAGTGGCTGTTGGGTAGTCATCTTTTATCAGCGCTTCTGTCTGTGCTTCTTTCGAACTGCACAAACAAATATGATTTCAAACACGTCGGGAATTGTCAGGGCGATGATCCAAAAAGGTAACGCGCTTCCACCACGATATAGCATTTCATGCATGATATCAGCACTCGTCTTCAACGGGTTCGACCTGCATGCTTCCTCCAATAGCTTCCTGCTTGCCAATAAAACTCACTGTGCCTGCAATCCACCAATTGATATGTCAGACGACCGCGGGATGGAAAGCGACGAGTCTTGCCCACCCACGAGAGCCGAGACTATTTGGCACCAACATGTCCCTCTGCCCCTCCCCGGACGAGAAAGCATGATTGGAAATCCCTCCGAGGCACACGAGGCCTGCCTCTGCATATGCATAGTCTGCGCATGGGAATCTGAAGCGCGCCATTTAGACCGAGAATCGATACATGACCTGCCCGAAGGCGGAAAAGCCTTGGACACTCTGTCCTGGTAGCACAGGAGCTCTACCCGACGTTATACAATATGATTCATGCTCGCTCATCCTGTATGTGCCATGGCGGGGGAATGGCTACGGAAAACACCCACAAGAAGCATATATAAATAACATTGGAAACATGTCCCAAGTATGATAGAAACAGTAGGCCTCGAAGCATCGATGCAAACTCCTCCTCCACCGACACTGCGTTGTGAGAGGATTCGACCACTGCCCTTGGGATATCCATAGAAAGTCATATCGTACATTGATTGCATGGTAAGATCTCATTTCCCACCACCCACCTGCCCAACCCTCACAGTCAAGATGACACTCTCGTTCCCTATACCGATCGTGCTTCTCATTTAGGAAGATGAGTCACGCTAGACTGAGAGACAGTACTGGTCATGAGCCGACATCGTCTGAGCTTCCTGCCCCCAAGCACCCATTTGTCTCCAGAACTCTTGGTTCACAATTCGCTGACGGACCGCTGAGATGCACAGAGCCGACCGAGATCCTCACCTTTGTAGTCTCTGATGAAAAGTTACCAGTAGTTTCAAGTGCTGATAGATGGCCCAGTCTGTTTTGTGTAAGTACGTCGACACAACATGTTGTTGAGTTGGGGCATGAGCCTGGCATCTTCATCGTCATCTCTCCTTGTTCAGCCACATCACGGGAGAAAGCCACGAAAAAATAAAGAGTATTTTAGTCAGGGTTGAAAGACATTCAAATTTCTATTTATCACGGTCTTGTCCAGAGTTCATCCGCATCATCTCCTTGAGAGCCGCCGTCTCGGCTTCTTGCCTTGCCAGCCGAAGCTTCAGGTCATCCCGCTCCCGCGTCACGCTCTCCAGGGCGACCTCCAACTCCGTGATCCGGTCGAGGCGTTTCTGCCTGTACTTGCGCGCGGCGATGGTGTTGCGCTGGCGCTTGAGGACGACGTCCGGGTCCTCTTGCGGCTTGGCAGGCTGTCGACCGGCCCCGCTGGCGCCGACCGGCCGCGGGCTGTAGTCGGACAGGGAGGACGCTGGTGATTTGCTTCCGGAGGAAGTGGCGGCGAGAGTGGCGTTGGCGGCAGTGGCGGTGGCAGAGATGGCCGTCAGGGCGGCGGTAGTGGTGACGGGATCGAGGGTCTGAGCTGGCGTTCGCATGTGAGGGTGATGAACGCTGGCGTTGACGTGGCGTGTATGGTCAACGAAGAAATCTGGGATGTCCGTAGGTTCCGGGAGGGCGTCTATCAGGGCAGGGTCTGTGGTCACTGGTCAGCGTGCTGGCGCTCCCACGTGTGTGTGATATATATATATATATATATATACACGGGCCGACCCACCAAAAGTAAAGTCCAGGTCGAGGGGGGGCACGGCAGGAGTAGTGTCTGCCGACGCTTCCCAGGCTTGCCCAAACGACAGAGGGTCTTGGGAAGCATAAGTAGCTCCAGTGTTGTTGCCAGGCCAGAGCAGTGGCGACAGGAAATCCGAGCTCGAGGGTTCGAGTCCGAGCCCTGCCGCCGCCGAGTGGTCTTGTTGGAGACTGTAGTCGACGAAACTACTGCTGGGAAGGTCGGTAGAAGGCACTTGCCCCCTGGCGCGCCGCCGCTGCAGATGAGGATCCTGCAGCCACCATTGTTCGATACTGTAATGCGGCCTCTGGTGTCGAGGCCGGCGTTAAGTCTCCTGAGGAGATTGGGGGGGAGGATTGAATGCGGTTGAGGCTATACCATCAACCGGTACGTTGGGTTGAGGGGGAAGAGATTAAGCATGTGAGAGTCGAGGTGAGGCAATGGTTGTCATTTATAGACAGACCACGACACGGCCGAGTGAGCAGCATTGGCACTATGCCGTCCCCGGCTCGAGGTTGAGTGCAAGGTAGCATCCCGCGGGCTGTAACATGCACCCGCCCCTGCTCAGCCCCTCCCTTGAGGCCTGGATTGGGAATAGCCAAAATGACTCATAGTGACTATGAAAGCCGCGGCGTAGACTGAAACCGAGATCCGGCCAATGGGGGATTGCATGCAATCTTGGGCGCCCCACACACCGCCAGCGCCGTCTCACCGGAACTATCATACTGCATGTCAGCATGAGCAGCAGAACAGCGCCGCGTAGTAAGCACCGTGCAGCCTCAAAGAACCGTGCCGTGCAACTGGGCGGTGCCCGTTCCGAGCCGATGGAGACGATGCAACAATCCCTCCGCCCTGCCGTACTACAATGGCATCGGAAGAGGCCCCCTTGGCGCGACCGAGTACGGCAACCGGGACGTCAGGTGCTCGGCTCACCGGTGTACAACACAGACAGGGACAGGAGAGTCTGGCGTGGCACGACACATATATGTGCTTGATGATGATCGTAGTCGATAGACATTGGATGAACACACCCACAGCAGGCACCGCCGCCCCAAAATGAACAACTCCTATCGACGACCTCTGCATAGCCTGATCCCAATGCTGAATGACAGTCCTCGCCCTCGTCCCAACCGTCCAATGCTTTCGCTATGCTTGAAAAAAACAAAAACAAAAAAAGATCACGCGCCTTAACCCCCGATCATCACCACCTCGGCTCGCCGATGGTCGAGGGATGCAAGTGTGTCATGGCTCATAGCAGCTGCTGATTTGCCGTCATATGTCGCTCAAGTCATCATCGGCCCACGTAATATCGGCCAGGACATCGAGTTCTTCCTCGGCCTCAAAGTCAAAGTCCCCGTAATCTGTCTCTTGCGAAGCCACCGGCCCTGACCCGCGCTCTGGAGCCCGGCATGGGGCATGAGATCCTGCACAAGTGCTCATCCGGATGGGGCTGCGTAATCCTGGTGTAGCCGGGGACCTGCCACCGCCTTGGACATCGTCGGGAAGCGCACCGCAATCACCTGCCTGAATGGCCCCAAAATCAATTTCGTCGTCAATGAGGTCATCCTCAACAACCTCGCCAAGGTCCTGCTGACCAGGTGCCTCAGACGAAACCATTCTCGCCTGCAGCCGAAGCTCGTCCCTGCGCCGCCGCTTCTCAGCCAGGCTCTCTCTGTAGCTACGCTCCATGGCAACGAGCACTTCGGCGCCCGGCCCACTGGAGCCGAACATTCGTTTCTTCGGGGGCGACGCCGGTGGCAAGGCGCAACCCTTTGGTGACATGTTTGCGGCAGTGCTACCATCCGAGGGCGAATTTGGTTGTGAAGTTTTGCCTGGAGGGCGACATCCAAAGCCCTCGTTCGGCTGGCACTGACCAACCGCATCGCGAACGCCACTTCTCTTCTGTTGCGGGGATATTATGCCGGGCTGCGAGATCGGCCTAGAGAAAGGAGACCCGTCCATGGAGACTTGAAGACGTTGTGACCGTGGACGTGTGCGTGCCTGGGTCGGGCATCGTGTAACCTCCCCAGCTGTCTTGCCCATCAGCGTGCCACAGGGGCCAGGCCCCGACTTTGAAGCGGGCAGAAGATTGGAGCATTGTGATCCCGCCCCTCTCGTTCTTGTAGTGGAGGCCGTGACTGTACGTGATGCCTTGACTCCGGAGAGGGGTTCCCCCTTCTCGTCAGAAGAAAACGTCAAATTATCCGGGAGCAAAGGCAAGGGGTTCCTAGGACTGGCGACATGCTGGCTCCGGGACGCAGGCTCAGCTCGCACCTTGCTGGGCGTGTCTAGTTCTTCCAGGTCTTGAGAAGATAGATTCAAATCCTGTGTTGCAACAAAGGAGATATCGGAGAAAGAATCCCCGCCCGGCTGACCCTCAGAAGGCGGCGTAGGTTGTTTGGGGACTACTACATTTGATAGGCTCCCGTTCGAAGTCTCGGCGTGCCCACCAGTGAATAATGTGTCGTTGTGAGGTGGCAATGGCGGGCTGCTTGGTATCCTGGCCACCGTGGCTGGAGGATGATCCTCGCGAAGCTCTCGTGCTTCCTGGGAGGAGCTCGGGAAGAGCTCGTCTACATGATTCATCACCAGGAGCTGAGTGCTTGTGGGGAAAGCATCGGCTGTTTGGATGGCAGGTCCCCTTGAGCCTGCGTAAGTAGGGGAAGCCTGCACTGGTAGTCGGATGGGTGCGGGTTTGGTTGGCTTTGGGAGGAATTTCGGCATAGCGGAGCGCGGTATAATAGGGACTGAAGGTGGTTTGAATTTTGGAGGGGCCGGTGACTTGGTAGCCTCAGCACATCTGGCGGCATAGCTCTGCTTGTCGGCATGAACGAATGGCGCGACGGGCCTCTTGAAGGGACTCTCGGCTGGCTTTGGGCGGAAAGAGTCTGTCTGGGGGACAGCCCCAATGGGAGGTCTGGTCCCGGCTTGTGGCTGACGGGCTTGCAATATCTGTGGTCCGGGAGGTTGATGTCGCGATGGAGGACGAGGCGGCGCTGGCAGTGGAGCCCTGGGAGCGGGGGGAGCATGTGATGGGGGTTGGGCGCGAGGTGGCGGGACTTGTCTTGGTGGGCTCTGTCTATTCGGGCTTGATCTGGCTGCACTCCGGGAGGAGGCGAGTTCAACATCTGCTATGAGTTGATCCTCCAGCATGGTCTCAGTGGCGGGGTCGTCGGTGTCGACACTGCTTGGCCGCGACCAGGACTCCCTCTCGAGTTCCTGGGCCACCCTCGCGACTGGGCGGGCTGGTAGCTGGGAAGGAATATGTATCATCCTGTCGAGCAAGTTCCCGCCCGGCTGGGCCAGCTTCCGCCGCTTGGGTGTTCTTTCGGCCGAGTCCGCGAGGGCATCCGTCGGGTCCTCGTTCTCTTTCCCCGCGGCTTTCCTGGGGTTCTCATGTAAATTTTGGGCACCGTCATCCTCGCACGGCTCATGCTGCACTTCAGCATCAGATTCCACCTCGGTGGCGGACTCGGAGTCGGCCTCCTGGACTGAATCCAGATGGTTATTACTCCTTGCCCCGGCGCCCAGCCTGCTGATGAACCTCGAGATAGTATCCTGGCTGGGGTGGACCTCGACCAGGGGCAGCCCCTTCCTCCTCTTCTCGTCTTTCTCCTTGTCCTCCTTTGCCTTCTTCTTGTCCCTTGCAGTGCGTGCCCTCGCCTGTGCCTTCTCCTTCTCGAACTCCTTGCGGATGCGATCTTGTTCCATGAGGTCGATGCGCCGCTGCTCAGCCTTTGAGAGTTTGGGGCCCTTGTTCTTCTGGAGGTAGAGCTTCTTCGCCTGCTTGGTCGTCATGGGTGGCCTGCTCTGAACAGCAGCGGCGGCGGCAGCGTGTTGTTGTTGTTGCTGTTGTGCGATGCCGACGCCGGGCAGGTCTGGGATCAGCTCGAAGGTCTTCTGTCTGGGCGCCATGGCGGCATGGCCGTCCTCGAAGGGAGCCTGCAGAGGTCTGTAAGTTCAATGTCTAAGTTGGATATCGAGAGGTTGGAAGAGGATATATAGGTAGGCAAGAGATGGGCAACGCGACGATGCGCGCATCCCCTCAACGCGTACTCGGTTGGCAGAGCTCCAACCCCTGCTGTCACGCCAGCACGTGCAGCGGGTGCCTGGGTACTTAGGTACCTACCTAGGTACATTGCGCAGGCTCCCAAGTGCCCAGGTAGGTCTACCGTCGTACCGTCGTACCGCGTTATCATGATAGCTCCTGCGTAATAATCGGCACACAATACAGACCACCGTCTTCATCTCGACAGTTCATCACGCATCTTCGGCGTTTTTGCTCATTGTGAGGCTATCTACTTGTCCGAACTTGGTACATCCAACGTACGTTGCACACAGTACGCCTAGCCATCTTCAAGGCCTGCTCCGACGAGAGAGGCTATGTCCTACTCGGACAATTCATCCGCCAAACTCACGATGTTGAGACACGATCCAAGACCCGTCTTCTTCTTTTTACAACCTCACCCCCCGCAATGACGAGTACATCACCTTTAATCCTGCCTTGCCGGATCCAGGTCAACCTTACCGACAATCTCATCAATCTCGGCCATCACCTCGGGCGTCAGCTTGTCCAGTGCCTTCAGCGCCGCGCAGTTCTCCACCACCTGCTCTGGTCTCGACGCGCCCGTGATGACCGCCGACACGTTCTCGTTCTTCAGACACCATGCAAGCGCCAGCTGTGCCCGCGTGATGCCTAGCTTGTCCGCGATCGGCTGTTGATACCGGGGACCGCCTGTCAGCCATCTCGTCGCCCAATTGGACCCGGTGGGCGAGGCCAGGGGGCACTCACCTTGAGCTGTCTCGCCTTTGAGATCGTGTCCTGCCATTCCGCATTCGCGAACGAGTCGCGCACCGAGCTCACAAACTTGTCGTCGCCCTTGGCAAACCTCGACCCCGCTGGTGGCTTCTCTGGGCTGTCGTCGTACTTGCCGCTCAGAAGCCCGAACTTGATCGGGCTGAACGTCGTCAGGCCGATTCCGAACCGCTTGTAGAGCCGCTGGAACTCGCCCTCCACCTTCTTCCTCGAGAGCATGTTGTAGAATGGCTGCTCCACCACGGGCCCGATCAGCCCCAGCTGCTTGGCGATCCCGCACGCCTCTGCGATCTCGTCTGCCGACCACTCGCTGGTGCCCCAGTACATGGCCCATCCCTTCTGCTCGATGACGTGGTTGAACGCCCGCACCGTCTCCTCCATTGGCGTCAGCCGGTCCGGACGGTGGGCGTACACAATGTCCACGTACTCGAGGTCTAGACGTTGGAGCGACGCCCTGAGTCCCTCGATGATGTGCTTGCGCGACAGCCCGTGGTTGTTGACGAGCACCTCTCCATTGGCCCCTCCCCAGTTGAGTTTGGTGCTCACCACAATGTCGTTGCGCTTCCACCCAAACTTCTTGATCGCCTGGCCCATCGCCACCTCGGACTGGCCCCCGGCGTAGCTGCGACCAAGTCAGAAAGACAGCCCCAGTCTCTAATGGCAAGCTTACGAGACCCACCTCTCAGCCGTGTCGAAGAAGTTGATCCCCAGATCATAAGCCTGTTTCATGCACGCAAAGGTGCCCTCTGGACTGAATGTGAGCATCTACTGGCCACAAGGATCTCTAGGATGGTACCAGACACACCATTCTCGAGCTGCCCGCCGAAGCTGGATGTCACTGTCAGCACGTCCCTGGCATAGTCTCACTGTGGCCCTGCATTTGGGGATACCTACGTGAGCCATCCGCCCAACCCAAGCACCGACACATGCAACCCCGAATTGCCTGCATCTCGTCAGAACTGGTCCTCTGGCCATCCATTGAATTTTCATTCACCATACCTAGCCTTCTGTAGGCCATGCCCGTCTTTCGAGGCTCTTCCCAGGCCATTTTGAGAGCTGCAACCGAGGCGGTCTTGAATGGCTTTGACTGTCTTTCAGGTGAAGCACTGACGAGCTGCTGGATACGTTCTCAGGGCGATGCAGCAGGGAGTTTGGCCAACCTGTGTTTGCCTCTACGAACATTTTCTCTTGGCTGAGCGGCCTGGTAGGCCGTTAACTTATGGGCGGAGAAATTCTCGGCATTGCTGGTCCGATGGACCGGCGGCTCAATGCGGTAGCCCGAACCGGCGCTTTTCAACATACACCGTCGTGAATCCACATTTCGAGGATCATCAACCCGCGCATATTTCTGGTGCAGCTACGCCTTCGAATTCTGGTACGCCAGCCAGGTTTACTCATCATTCATCTGGCGCCTCACGCGGGCTAGCTGTGCAGTTCTTCTACAGTACACCATGACTCGTGCCGGAGAACCCCACGGTCCATTCGTCCCACGACTCACTGGCGGGCTGTGCCATCAGCATGGCCGCCATCGCCTCCTCGGTAGCAGCCACGTCGAGCATGCGCTGGCTTGGCTCCTGCCGGAAGTCGGTCCACATCGGTAGTTGCATGCACGGAGGATCATGTAGCCTCGCCACAGCCTCGACGTTCAGGTATGCCGAGCTGGACAATCTCCTCAGGGCCTGCAAGTCTGTCTCACCAGACCCGTCGCCCATGTTGTCGTCGTCAGCCTCGCATGTCCCTGTCTGTGGGTTCCAAGCCAGATCACACGGACCGACGCTCTCCACCTCGGCAATTCTCGCACACAACAGGGTCAGAAGAGTCTTGTTGCCACCGCGCGACGAGGCAAGCAGCCTCTGTAGCTTGATGAGCATCTCCACAGGTCGCACGCCCGTGTTGCTGAGGTGCCGTGCCATGTCCGCGCCCGTCGTCAGCGTGTAGATGTACTCGGTGAGCGCGCTCGCAATTTCAAAGATCTTGAGCTCTATGGTCGGCCCGTGGGCTTCAAGTGCCGTCTTGGAACAGTGGCAGATATGTGACAGAAAATCAGCCACGATGCGGTATGGCTGTGACAGCTGACTTTGCCCCTCGGAGAACATGGCGGCCTTGGACCGCCGCAACGACGCTCGCCAGACCACCGCTTGCATCCAGCACTTGGTTACGCATATGTCGGCCCTCTGCACGTCGTTGCTCTCATCATCGTCTGATGATATCTCCTGCAGGCGGTGCTGGAGATAGTCTAATCGGCCTTCCTGAAACGCCTCGGCGTCATCATCAGCCTGCGTGAGCAGGTCAAAGGCGCCGCTCTGGTCGAATAACCAGAATAGATCGACCAGCTTCTTGAAGGCCGGCAGGATGTGTGCCTCGTCGATCTCGACGTTCATCCTGTCCACGAGTGGTGGGAAGCTGGCTTGCCACTTCAAAACAATAGGGAGTTTGTGCAGCATGGCTACGCCCCTCTCCGTGACGAAGAGTAACCACAGGATGCGGCGTCTCATCTGCTGCTCATCCGGGGCTAGTAAGACATAGGATGCCTTCCTGTGAAGGCCCATAATCTGTGCGACTGTGATGGCCTCACGAAGAAACATCAGGCTCTTGGTACCCCCTGGGCTCTGATTCTCATGGTAGATGTGTTGGAAGAAGGCTATTCGCACCATGTTCAACCCTGCATCAGGGCCGTCATCCCCGTTGGCGTCCTGAAGCAGTGCTTTTGTTCTTTGGCATTCGGCAGTCATGGAGGCAGCCGTCGCCGGATCGTTGTCGTCTGTCCTCCCTTCGAAAGGCAGCTTGAGTTGCACTATCACAGCCGCACACACAGCATTTGCCAGCGTGTAGGTTCCAAGATCTGTGGGATCCCTGAGTAGTGAAGCTATGACGGCTTCGGCATCAAGGATGGGCCATACTGGGAAGAGACGAAGACGGTAAATGCATAGCCGAATGATCAAGGACGACACAGGAGTTCTCAGGAGACCGCTGGACTCGCCACCTCTGCCACTCACGAGAGACGGCTCTCGGTCAGGCGAGATGTGGCCCACGGATGAGGTCCCTCTGCTTGGCACATCGTCCACACGGCGACCAGTATTGCCGCCCTGCCCACATGGACTCTGCCCCTCCGCAAGGTTCTGGGAGTCCAGTATTTGCTGGAGGGTCTTTGCTCTCAGGCTTCGAGGCCCCCTGGTTGCTTGGCGTTTGTTGAAAGTACACGCGATCCCAATGGATGAGCATCGCGCGCAGGGTGGCTCTTCAGTACATCTCACTTTGCGGATCTTGCAGCCATCGCAAGCACGGCTACCGATCTTGCGTCGTGGCACGGCAGACATGCCGTAATGCTTTGCGCTGCCAGCTTGTAGACCCACTTTCTCAGCTCTCTCGAAGATGTCGAGCGTGCAACCGGAGTGTAGCACGCGGGCAATGTGCCATGCAGGAACCCGAGGATCTACAGCGGCGTACCCAGCGGGCCGGCCCTTATGCTTCGTCTGACCTGCCCGTACCAGTCAGTCGGGTCTCGTTGGAATGTCGTGATCCGTTGCAGCGATGAGATGCCTGGCAATGGTCGGCTTGCTGGGAGGTTGAACAGGGACAAGAGAGTAGCGAGCTGGATGGCTGGACGGGGTTGGCCCCGAGGCTGTTCGAGAACGACCCGCTGGACCCGGTTACCCCAGATTCCATAAAGCGGGCCCCTGTCTTTGCGCCATTTCGTCCCACAATGGAGTCATGCATTAGTGTGATAAAGTTGTGGGTCGTCCTGTAACCCACTTGGCGAGTTCCAAGGTTGTCTACGCCAATGAAACGGCAGTCCTCATTGATTATACCATCAAAAGAAATTTGGACGCAGTACACACGTACGACATGGCAAACGAGGCTCTTGGACCGTGGCCCTTGTGTTGCTATCATGGCATTGATACAAATCCGGATGGCGATTTCTTTCGGCCAGAGCTCTAACTGCGCAAAAACAACCGGGTCCTGACTTGTCCCCGACGGGCCCTTTAGTACACGAAACGGAAGTCCAGCCTCTGGTTCCCTTCGATTTCCCTCGCCTGCGTATCGCTCTGGTACGCCGCCTTCTCTTCGGCACTCATCACCTGCCATTGCCTCTCCTTCTTCTTGTTCAAAAATATCAAGACCTGCCGCTGCACCAAGATCGCACACAGTGAGAGAGCACAGATCGCCACGAGGACTGTATTGCCGTGTTTGTAGTACGGCGCATCCCACTTTCTATAGATCTGTGATCCGACCAGACTTCCGATCTGGACGATCACGTTGTAGGTTGCCGCAGTGATGGCGCGCTTCTTCACGTCAAAGGTGTTCTCGGAAATCCAACTGGAGATGATGGGATGGAAGTATGGGTATCCCGAGATCAAGGTGACCAGCGAGAAACGGCCCCAGTCGCGGCCTCCGTCCGGGATGGTCAGCATAGCGATGAGCAAGGGCATAATCCAGAACTCGCCAAAGAAGGCATGAAACGCCCGCTCATTGAAGTAATCGCTGCTGAATGCCAGCGACAGCATGGTGATGATCTGGAGCACCGCCGAAGGAATGGTCAACATGTTCGAGTTGAAAGTGGAGAACCCAAGTCTCTTGAGAGTCAAAGTCAGGTAAGACTGCACCGGAGTGGCCGGGATGTAAGCGACCAGGCCGACGAAATATAGTCCCCACATGGAGCTGTCTGACCACGCCGCGCGCACATCTTTCCAGGCGACAGGCTCCTTGATCGCCGTGAGGCCCTTTGCAGGGTCGTCACGCAAGATACGCTGTTTGACCATCGTGTTAGCCTACTAGCTGGGCAGGGTGGGGGCAACAGCTTGTTGGGCGGTGCGACTTACGTTGACCATGATGACCTCTTCACGTTCTGTGTACCAGGGCTTGCGCCAGAGAGGTCCTTTGGTCGACACGGGAGACTTTGGGAGGTATAGAAACGCCACGACAGCAATGACGCAGGTCAGCAGCCCCTCGAGCAGGAACAGCCAGAACCATCCCGGCTTGCCTCCTATGCCTCGCATTTCAAGGATACCTGCTGCTAGCAAGGCAGATATGACCCGTGCAATGTTCAGGGTGGACCAGAAGGCGGCTAGCCGCAGAGACAGCTCCTTGGACTTGTAGAAGTACGTGGCGAAGAGGATTGTCCCGGCTGGTCGGTGAATGAGGGAGTCAGCGATTTTTCCAGGTCAGACAACAGGTCCCGGGCTTCACTCACGTATAAAACCGCCTTCGCACAGACCGATAAAGGCGCGAGTGATGTAGAAGGACGTGCGGCCTGTCATCCAAGCTTGAGCCCACGAGACCGTGCCCCAAGCGAACATCATCGTGGGCAAGATGTACTTGAAACCGAACCGCTTGATGAGGATCTGGGCGGGAAACTCGGCAGCCAGGAAGCACAAGAGCTGTATCGTGGTGCCGTTGTTGTAGTCGTCCGTCGACAGTTTGAGGTCATTCAGCAGATTATCCGCCAGAGCGTTGGACAGGTTACCGCGATCCAGCTGGAGGCCGAAGAACATGACACACAAGATCGAGAGCAGATACATGTCTGTCTTGCGGACAACACGGCGCTCTTCCACGTCGGTCCACTTTGCCGTCGGGTCGAAGCGGTGCTTGCCCTCGTAACTATCGTGCGGCGGCGTCACATCGGCCAGGGCATCGCGGCCGACGTTGGCTGTCGAGACTGAGCCAGTACCGCTGATTGTCCTGGTCGGGAAGGACTCAACATCCTTGGTGTCCATCGTGAGAAAGCAGACGTGCGCGACGAGCCCTGTCTCTAAAGCAAGTCTTGCTGAGAGAGGTGAATTCCTCGGTGGACCCAAGGGGCGGCGTCTTCTCGAAGGTGGTTGAGGATTACTGGAGCAAGTATATCAAGACGCGGCCCACAACTTACCCAAAGGCGTGAGTCGATACTTATGTAGCAGCACGTATGCTGGACGTGACTATAGGATCTCGCCGGGCCACCAATAAGCTGCGGGCTCTCGCTCCCGGAGATGCCAGCGCAAGCGACATGGGCAAGGCATATCACGTCGCCTGTCAGTGTGTCCAATTTGACCCACCCAAGCAAGAAGGACAAGTAACTAGCTTGCTTGGTCCAGGCCCGGGGAGAGCCGAGGCTTCTGGGCTTCTTTTCTCCTCACAGGGAGCACGCAGACGGGCGGACTGCGGCTTGTTGATGGCGAGAGACTGTGCTTGATGAGGAGCCCGTTGCCTCTAGGCTCTTTTAGTCAAGGCCATGCCCGACTCGGCGGACCGACATGGGTGTCCCGGAACTTTAAACGAGTGCAACGTCGGTGCACTTGGCCTTTCTTGTGGGGGAACCGCCGCATGTACTCACCCCGGGCCCAGATTGCGCGATCGCCTTCACTCTTTGCAGCTCCGATATTTTCTCCGCCCCTCGCCGCGGGGTGGTTACCACATGTCGCACTCGTCGACAACATCGAGTCATCTTGTGGGCAGAGATTGGCCGCCTGATGCCGGCACACTAAGGTCGCATCCCCGCCTTCTCTGACAGTTGTGTGATGTATGGGTCCCGCATCCAGTGTATCTATCCTAAGTGACCAAAGTACACCGGCACCGGCCTTGTCCTGGTAGGCCAAGCGGGTATCTGTTTAGCAGCCAGCCGACTATCCCGATGGTCAATCCTGGCTCAGCATACCTCAGACCACCACCGGTGGCCATTAGTGAACAATAAGTACCCAGCCAACGCCTGCTTGAATTGTCAGCGACTGCTGGGGCCTCTCAACCGTATTGTCGAGCATCAAAACCAAGTTCCTGTTTGTTCGTAACAGAGCCCTTCAACAAGAAACCGACATCATGCCCTCTGTGGATCTGCCCTCGGGTGAGCAACAGCTTGGCGGCCAATTCTTTGGTGGCAACGCGCAGGCCCGTCCTCGCCTGCTTAAACCACTTAGATACGGCGGCACGTTGGACAAGTTCACACACCAAGATGTGACGCCCGTTATTGGCCGGGAGTACGAAGGTCTTCAAGTGAGAGACTTGCTCAGATGGGGTGATGACATGATTAGGGACCTTGCTATCACGAGTGAGCCTCACAGAACGCTGTCGGGTGTCTCAGAGTCTTGCGAGCTTGGCTGACCAGGCGCTTCTTGTCCTTTCAGTCTCAGAACGAGGTGTCGTCTTCCTCCGCGACCAGGACGTCACACCAACAGAGATGAAGGATCTGATGCTGAGGATCACAGAGCTGGCTGGCTGTGTAAGAGCTGCCCCTTCCAGTCCACTTCTGCAGCCCCGGGCCTCAGCCGAGCGTCCAGGGCTACAGACATCAACTCGTAAGGTGTTGCCTCTGTCACAACCGCGCACTAACACCGAGAACAGCCCGAATCATCTGGCCTCCACGTACATCCTCTTACGGAAGAGGGCAGCGAGCTTGGGGACCAGATCTCAGTCATCAGCAGTGAGAAGCAGAAGAAGGGGGGTGGCCTGACTCATCAACTCTCCGACGCAAGCAGGTTTGCTTCTGCGGGTTGGCACAGCGATATTACTTTTGAGCCGGTGCCCTCTGACTACGCCATGCTGAAAATCCACACGCTGCCACCCACAGGAGGCGACACCCTCTGGGCCTCGGGCTACGAGGCTTATGACAGGCTGTCGCCGCCGATGCAGAAAATGCTCGAGGGCTTAACGGCCACGCACGATGCCAAATTCTTCCTTCAGGAGGCCGAAAGATTAGGCAATCCGTTGAGAAAGGGCATCAGGGGAAACCCTCTGAACCAGGGTGACGGCCTGACAGCAGTGCACCCTGTCATCCGAACAAATCGTAAGTCACCTTTTCGGCTTCCTCACAAAGCATTTTCGCTGCACCTACATGCTTGTTCTGTGTTCGCCCAGGACAAAGCTGGCTGGTCGTATGGAATGCTGATCAACTGTCCCATTCTAGCTGTGACGGGCTGGAAATCCGTATACGTGAACCGGGGCTTCACCAAGCGCATCAACGGCGTTACCAAGGACGAGTCCGACGTGATTCTCGGATACCTCTTCAACTTGGTCACGCAAAATCACGATGCCCAGGTGCGCTTTAAGTGGCGCAAGAACGATCTGGCTATCTGGGACAACAGGAGCATGTGGCACTGTGCTACCTACGACTATGTCGAGGCCCGTGCGGGCGACAGAGTATGTTCTCTGGGAGAGGCTCCATATCTCGACTTGGAGTCCAAGGGCAGGCGAGAGGATCTCGGACAATCGTAAGGAAGTGTGTTGTGGGACTCAATAGGGACACGAGACACAGGCTCGCAGACCTGTGTCAGAGTCGTCTCTGGATCCAATCGTCTGTACGAATACCCAAGTCATTATCGATATGCCGATGCTCACTCAGCATTCACGTCCGGTCTGCCACTTGTGCAAGTCTGCGTCCGGTGTGTTATGGGAGGACCTTGGCGCGCCGCGGCTCCAGACTACTAGCCGACCAGACGAAGTATGAGTGGGTTTTAATAGTGCGGCCCAAGTCACAAAACTTAGTGATTTGTGACCTATGAGACCGTCGAGGTGTGCCAAAAGCGCCAGCTACTTAGTGTCGCGATAAATTGCCAGAAATTCGTACAACCCGCACTATATAATTTCAAGTCCGCGCAAACGCCCCCAACTGACTGGATTAGAACTTGGGTGAGGATATCCAATTTTAAATGACAGACTAATGCGCATTATCACAATGACACGGCCAGCATCAACAGAACTTGAAATGGCGGTCGTCTCGACCAGCCTTGGTGACCAGGGAATAACTACTCTGGGGACAGACCCCAGGCAAACCGGCGAGTGTCCGTCTGATGTCCAGGCTTGCAAAGGTAGCGCGTCGTTTTGGCCAGACCATGTTGGAAGGAAGTCTCACGCTCCAGAACAGGACCGGAAGCCAACGCACAGGACGGAGAAGACGAAGATACCAGCAGCTCTTGGGGGAACTCATGCTCAACATGAACCCTACAAACAAGCGAACAACAAAGCACAACTGCAAATCGAGCGACCATCATCTTTGGAGATGAGGACATATCTACTGTCACGCGTATACGCCGACTTACCATACCGGCGTAGACAGAGCTTAACTAATGGCGCATCTAACCGTCACAGTCGCAGTCTGGATCAACCGAGTTTAAGAAGATGCCAATCTTGGCACGATGAACAGGCTTCTGACATCAACTTTGCGACTATCGAGGGATTGTATGAGGATTTTCACAAGATGAGAGTCGCAGTCGCAGAATGGCAGCAAACGGTGGCCGAGTTCAGCCTGGAGTGGAAGCGATGCTGTTTCGCACAACGCCGGCACGACTTTTCGCAAGACAGTCTGATCAAAGAAGCCACCAAGCTCCTTTGGCAGCCACTCGGTGACTTCAACTACGTCCTAAGCGTCTACTCATTTCTCGAGCGAGTGGATAACCGCAGCCTGCTGCCGCATTTACGGCCCATGTACATGGCCTGGAGGTCACCAGAGCAAATCAGGCTTCACGAGAGGTACAATCTCGAAGGCAAAGATGACTTGCTCTCCGGGGATGCCACATCGAGCAGTCACGCATCTCGAGATAAGGACTCCAGAGCCGGGGCAAGCAAATACCCGCTCACGAGAGGGCAACATCTGCGCCTGGCCCAGATCTGCGGCTACATGGACTGGATGCTGAACGATCTCCGACGCTATCTGGTTGAATTCCAGCGCTGTCGTGTAGTCTTCGCAACGGCGAGCATAGCAGCTGGACCCCCTGATGCAGTCGTGGCGGGGCATCGACGGGGGCTCAACAATGCCGCGGAACAGTTCCAAGACCATTCGGAAATTCTCATCAGGCAGCTCAGTGACTCCCGGACTGGTCTTTGTGAGGCACTCGGTTTGGATCCCGACAAGGTCCCCGGTGGCGATACCGTATCGGCCCCCACGATGACTGTCACCAAATGCCAAAAGGCTGCGGACATTCCCGCTCCCTCCCAGCACGGGTCGGGACTTCCTCGGAGCTTTCGTTTTAAAAGGGCCTTTCTCCAGGCCAGTCTCATCGGACTCAAGGGTACTCTGTACGCAAACTTGCTGCCTGGCGAAATAGCACAGAGGATACTTGAGCGAAAAATGGACCGGGCGACTGAAATGGCATCGACAGCCAAGGAGGCGGGTGACCACAAGGCAGAGGCCACGATGCGATGCTTGCGCAACAAGCTCAGGAAGGTCCACGAGAGGGCGGGCCAGGAATTTCCCGAGGTGAAGCCAAGGATGACACTGTTGGACTCCGTGACGTGGGAGGCAGTCCTCAACCCGCGTGAGGACATGCAGCTGGAAATCTACGGCGACGTATCAGTGCCAGTCGAGACGTTGATAGACATGTTGCATGCTCCTCCGATCCCAGCGAGCGTTGCGGAACCAAACCCCGGAGGAATCGGTCAGCCCCCGTCAGCCGCTTTCGTCACGATGGCCCCAGGGAACTCGTCTCAAACCGAGGAACCGGGCGGTAGCCGGACTTCGAGCATATCGAGCCCACCAGTGGCTGCTCAGGAGGCTGAGGCTCACAATGCTTGATCATCCTACACACTCCTCAGTCTCGAACTCCGAAAAGTCTATTTCAGCCTCCCCAATATGGTCTGATCGATTCATCCAATACGTGGACGACGGAACAAGACATACGCTCACGCCTATAAAGCATCCCCCGCCATCGATCTTAAGGCATGGCGAGGCTGACTGAATCGGGGCTGATTATTATCCACTTTGTCACAGGAATTAAGCTGACATGTTGAGTTGTGTAGCTCAGCTGTTTTCCGATAGGAGAGCGTGACCGTGTTGTCGGAAAACACAGAGATGTGTGTTTGGGAGAATTTGGAGGCCGGGAACAACGTGACAACTGTTTCAGATGTTCTATGTTTGCACATCAGCTCAAGCCTCGTAATGACTTCCGGCAACCTAGAGACAAGACCGGTACCTTTATAAATTTAATCAAATACATCTGCTTTAGAGTGTGTTCCAATCAAGGTGATACATGTCTAGCAGGCTAGAATCTTTTGCCATCTTCTCCAACAATGTGAAGAACTCCTATGATTGGGAAGAAGTTCGGCCATCACCCAAGACACTGGTCCACTCCTACCCAGGTAACAGCAGCTCGTCCAGTTGCTGCTGTTCAGGCGCACTCCGGATACTGTAGATAAACCAATCTTATCCACATGACATCCCGTCCCGACGCGGCCTCGAGCTCTGAGTATGACAAAACCCACAGACAGTTCGAGGAGCTGGGGCGTGACCCTGCAAGCTGTGAGAAGATTTCCATGTGTCGATATCGTGAAACGGTCATGACAGAACCAAAGATGATCACCCTTCACATCTGTGGAAAGAGGGGCAAGAATGGTTGGTGGCAATATGTGATAGAGCCAAAATACTGCATTTGCCGATGGTGGCTGGTTGTCTACATCTTGGGACACGTGCAGTTGTTTGAATGATTAACAGCCTTGAAGAGATGCCGGCCAGAGCCTCTACCACAGCAGAGGCTTCAAGACTAGACCCTCCAATGTCATGTTGCAGCGCCTGATCACATGAGCACTCTTTAGTAAGCTTGAAGCTTGGAGCTTGGGCTCCAAGAAATGTGGGTTGCACGGAGGGGAAAACAAAAGAGCCCTGGGAAGGGGGACGGCAGCCCCACCGAGTTGGCCTACTCGGAGATGTTGCCGGTATGGCTGGTCAAGTGTCCACCACTAATCAGTATGTGCAGAGAGAAAAGGATACTGAACAAAACCCCATGAAGAGGAGGAGGTGAGGCAGGTCTGAATGCTGTGCCCTGTGTTGGGCTGAAGGCAGCCGAGCTGCCAAGTTCTTGCCGCCCAAAGCAACATCACTCAGAAATGGAGGCTTTGTCACAGCCCACCATACAGGTTCACAGACAATGAGCTCCACACCAGATTCTAAAGAAGCACCGCATGGTGATTAATCTCAATGGGCTGCAGCTACGCAAAACCCTACTAAAAGCCTGCCAGTGATGCCATATGTAGTGGTGAGCTGCAAGCATGAACTTAGCCCATCCGGATATGTAGAACTGCAGGCTGACTGAGCCATGGTGTCATCCCATCGTCTGCTGTCCATTGTGGACGCCGTCCCTTTTGTGGGAAATGTGGGATGTATGCCTTCCTCCCTCCCTGCCGTCCTAAAATGTAGCTTCCAAATGTGAAGCTCCTTATCCCCAACGCCTCGCAGGTGGATGAGTCAAGGTGGTCGGTGAATGTACAGATAGTCAAACAAAAAAAACATAAAAGCCAGGGTTGTGGTGTCAGGTGCAGTGTCCTGTGTGACCCCATGTCCTCCCTGAGCCGGTGGCTGCGTAGAGAGCCAGCTGCCCCAGCTGCTCACATGAAGATGCCCACCCAGGCAGAGTTGGGAGACACCTCGGAATCGCAGTCCTCCACAGCACAGAAGATCTTGATTGACTTGGATGTCTCGCTGGGCTGGAAGCGGAAGCCAGTCTTGGCAGCGGCCGAGTCCCTGCCCTTGCTGTGCTTCTTGCGGCTGTCGTAGCAGTTCCTGCAGTAGACCTGTAATGGTGTCCTCCCAGTCAGCAAGTTCCTTATAGCAATTACAGGTGGTGCGGGTGGTGCGGGTGGTGCATGTGATAGTGGTGGTGAATGAGTGAAGAGGGCATCCGGATGGGAGTTCAGAGAGGGTCAGGTCAAAAACAAACAAAAAGAGGGGCATAAACCTACATGACCACAGTTCTTGACGGCCCAGAAGTGGTGCTCCTCCTGGCTCTTCTTTCCGCGAGCTTTCTTGGCAGGGCGAGGGTTGTCGTCCTCCTCGTCGGGATCGTACTTCAGCTCGCTGTCGCAGCTGGCACAAACAGCAACCTTGGGACCATCCTCGTCGTCATCATCACCTCCATCCGGGTAGGTGTCGCGGGTGAAGCCAGGTCTGGCAGGCGGAGGGGGCTGGAAGTCAGGCTTGGGGGTGGGCTGGCGTCCGCCGTGGAAGCCAAAGCCGTTGGCCTGGTAGTTGAACTCAGGCGGGTTGCCCGCAAGGGGGTTGGCAGCGTTGGGATCCATGTTGGCAAAGGGTGGTGCGACGGGTAGAGCTCCGACGAACTGTACCTCAGCTTCTCTGGGGTTGTTGCTGACAGCTGATGCGAGGAGTCCTGGGATCAGACCACGAATTGACCCTATCAGGTGGCGGCCGAACTCTTGGTACTGGGCGCGATGTGCAGGGGGACCGGCAGCTGCAGCAGAAGGTGAAGCTGGGGCTGGCAGTCGACGATGGTGGTGGTGGTTGCGGTTTGCAGGTTGGTTGTTGATTTGTGCAGCAGCTACAGCAGCAGGTGGGGGAGGTAAACGTCGGTTCGCCGGGATGATGTCGTCTGGGGAGTCTAGGGTGAGGTCAATGACAGCTGCGGCATTGCCATTCAGGATGCTGCCGTCGCTCCGGTTGAGAGATGGCATGCGCCCATTCTGCGCCATGTGCCTTCTGGGGTGCCTCGGGGGCAGTGGGTGCACCACAAACCCATCACCTTCACCTTCACCTTCTTCCTCCTCCTCCTCGTCGTCAAAGATGAAGATTCGGTTATTCCTGGGGTTATGGTTATGGTTGTGATTGTTGTGTCGAAGGATATTGACAGGTCGGTGGCGTTGAAGATCAGGGCTGTCGGGCTCCTCTGTCAGGTCGATCATCACTGGGACATGTTGGTCTGCACCATGGTGGTCCAGATCATGATCCACGCCTGCTCCCACCAGGCCTTGGCCCTGGTTATTGTCATTCTGGAGGTGGTTGTGGTGGTGATTGCGGCGCTGCTGCCTCGGCTGCCTGGCCTGCCTTTGTTGTCTGCGCTGGGGGGCAGCAGCAGGAGCGGGGCCCTCAAACACCACCTCGATGAGCTCGTCGTCCTGCTCCATGCTCAGACTATCGCTCTGGCCCAAGTCCTCCTGCTCCTGACCTGGGCTGAGGTCTTGTTCTGCAGCAGTCCTTGCCGCTGGCCTCTGTGGCCCCCAGTTGCCTCTTCCTGGACGTCGGAGTCCACCCTCCCTGGCCGACCGTGCAGCCCTGCGAGCCCTCCGCAGGTGTAGGTGCTGTTGCAGCAGAAAATCAGGCTGGTGCTGGCTGTCGCCCTCCCGCTGATCTGGATTGTGTTGATGTCCGACTCGCGATGCCTCCTCCTGCTGCTGTGACTGGTTCTGGCGATGTGAGCGCTGGGACTGTCCGTGTCGCGAGGCTGGCTCAGCGAGGGCGGGCAGGTGGTGGTTGTTTCGCGATCCCAGGTGACGCTGGGACACGGGATCGGGGTCGAAACGGGGATGACGTTGGCGATGGTTGGCGGGTGGAGGGGTGGAAGGGCGGTTGGCGGGTCGGTGGTGGTGGTGATGGTGGTGACGGTGACGGTGACTGTGCGTGTGACCGTGGTTACGGTGACGGTGGTGGTGATGTTGAGGTCGGTGGTGATGGTGGCGGGATGGGGGTGCAGAAGGCGCAGAAGGCGCAGAAGATGCAGGCAGTCGGCGGTTCGGGTGGATATCTGGAGTCAGGCTCGCACGGGCGGGCCTGGGGGGCCGGGCAGGACGGGGTGGCAAGGCGTGCCAGTCTCGCCCAGTGTCGTGGTTGTTAATAAAGTGGTTAGACTGCAGGTGGTGACGGAGCCGATCAACAAGTGGGTCTGGGTTGGGTGAAGAGGGACTCGAGGCGGTGGCTGTTGTGCCTGTCCCTGCTGGGTCTGTGTCTTGGCCCGAGTCGAGGTCGAGGCCGGAATTAAGATCAGGCCCGGAGGCGAGGTCGAAATCAGAGGCAGCAGCAGCAGCCACCTCCAGGTCTGGTGCCGAGTCAGAGTTGAGGAGAGGAGAGCTGGAAGACGAGTGGCGCGCGAGGGGGAAAGGGAAAGGGAAAGAGCGGGAAGAAGAAGATGAGAAGGGCAGTGAGGCTCTCGATGGTGGTTGGCTGTTGTTGTGGTTGTTGCCGTCCAGATCCGAGTCGTGGCGCAGGTGGTGGTTGAGATGATGCACGCTGCCTCGATCCGAGACGGGAAGACGCACGTCGTCAAGGTCTGAGGAGATTGACTGTGACTGAGACTGAGACTGAGACGGCGACTGCAATGGCCACGGGTCCAAAGCAAAGTTGTCGTCGTCCAGCAGGCTCTGGTTGCGGTCCTCGAGGTGGTCGCCGTAGCCGCCGTCCTGCAACAAGTAGTCGTCGTCCAGAACGGGCGAATCCCGGAACGGGCCCACAGGGTCCAATGCTAGCGGGGATGAATTCATCTTCTTCCTCTCTTCTTTTGGTAGCTCTGGGCACCCCTTTCTCCGTTGCCTTTGTCCGTGGGTCTCCGTTTCCCCCAACCCTCTTGTTTTACCACCGACTAACACGGAAAAGCAGCTGCCAAGGAGACGAGATAGAGTGGGGGGGGGGGCAAGGATTACTTCAGACTGTCTGTCGCTAGGTCACTGGTGGGAAACAATTAGAGCCCAGGGTCTCGAACGAGTTCGGGAGCTGGAGCCAGTCAGCCCGGTCAGGGGGCCACGGCCTGGATATAGCTGGATGGCTGGCTGGCGAGCTTAGAGAGCTTGGGGGAGGAGCTGGTTGATAGGTTGACCGAGGGCAAAGTGAAGGTACCCAAGTACAGAACAGAGGCGGAAGGCAAGGACTACAGATGATTTCTCCTCTGCAACCTGCAACAACAAGCAATACTGGACCGTGTGCCCATCATTGTGTGACATTCGGCACGCCCCCTCCTTACATCTCAGCCCCAGTCACTTTGCCCAAACGCATTTCCTGTATTTCACAGTGACGGAACGGCTGCAGAAGACGAACCAAGTCAATCAAAGCTCAGGAAGGAATGGCGGAACGGTCATGGCAGGTGGGGCTGCTTGCTCACGTTGAAATGTACCTAGGTACCTAGGTACCTGCGCAAGTACTTGTCTGGTGTTAGTCTCTAGGCTGGATGTGCTCGGGTACCTACAATGCCTGCAGTAGGACGCCTCTGGTAGGTAAATCGAGCGGCAATCTCATCGTGGCGAGCAAGCATATCTGCCATCATTGTCAACCTCCATAATGCAGCTCAAATTGCCATAGCAGTTCCCGCAGATGGTGTGACGAGCTCTCATGTTTTTGGTGCCATACCTAAAGCCCACCCCCCAGTATCATACCGAACGGGGCGCCTCCCTCGACCTCTTTTCTTTATACAATGTATTCCAGCCCTATTAGTAACCATCAGACCAGGATTCCTTCCAGTACACCCCCCCTCCTTGATCCGTTTAAGCTTCTTCTACTGTCGCCTGTGTGCTGAGAACAACCTTCCCCTTCCTAGGCCTCCTCGGCAGCCCCCATGACCGAGATGACGCCGTCCCCGTTCACAGTGACCAGCGTCTTGGCCTGCTCACCCCAGCCCAGCCCCACCGCCGGCGTCGCGCTCTGCAGCAGCTCGCTCCACTTCTTGCTGCCCTTGGCGTACTGCTGCACCGTCACCCCGGACGGCCCTGCCGTGGCCAGGAACTGCCCCGTGTAGTCCCACGCCAGCCTCTGCACCGAGCTGCCCACGTCCAGCACCTTGGCCGTCGCCGCCGCCCCCTCCTTGCGGAGGTCAAACACCGTCACCGTCGTCTGGCCCTTGGCCGTCGCCGCGATCCAGTACCCGTTCTCAGAGAACGCGAGGCCCTCCACCGGCGCCCCCAGCGAGAACGTCGCCGCCTCCTCGCCTGTCTTGGTGAGCAGCATCTTGATATCGCCCGTGCTCGTCCCCGCCGCAAACAGGTGCCCGTCCGGATGGAACGCGCACCTCGTCAACGCCGCGTCCGTATACACCCGGCTCACCCGCCGCAGCTCCGACAGGTCGTACAGCACAAAGCTCTTGTCGGTGCCTACGGACGCCAGGATGTTGCCGCCCGGGTGCAGCGACAACGCCGTCGCCGCGCCCGCGTGCTCTGAGAATGATGCCACCTCGCTGCCCTTGTCGTACACCTTGACCGACCCCTTGGCGGTGGCCAGCATGACCCTGGACCCGCTCCACAGCGTATCCGTCACGGGCTCGTCCACCTTGAGCGACCGCTCCAGTGTGCCCGCCGTGGTCGAGAAGATGGCCACGTCTCCCTTTAGGCCTCCCACGGCCGCGTAGCCTGCCTCGAGCCCGATGGATGATGCCTGCGGGGTCGGCAGTGACTCAGACAGCCGTGGCGCAAAGGTCGCAATCTCGTCGGAGCTGGCCCAACCGCTGGGCACCGGTCTCTTCTTGCGGCTTTTGGACAACCTGTAATTGTAGTTGGGTTAGGATCAGGTGATTAAATATGAAAGGGGGGGGGGGGGGTTTGCCAACGTACTTGGCTTGGGTCTCGTCCACATGAGCGGCTAGTTCCTCGGGGAGTGTCTCATTGTCCACGGCCATCGCGTCGCCGTTTGCGCCAGGGGCAGAGCCGGCCGACACAGTCACCCTGGAGAGGGCGGCCCTGGCCTCATCGCGCTCCCTCGTGACGCGCGCGATGACCCGGACAGCGGCATCGTGCTGGTAGAGGGCATTTGCGAGCTCGTCGCGTGTTTGTGACAGCTGCTGCTTCAGCTTGAAGGTCTCGAGGGCGAGGGCATCCCACTCGTTCTGGAAGGTGGACAGGAGGGCGGGGATTGAGGTCAGGTTAGGGGCTCGAGGCCGCACGACGCGGGCGGACTGGATGGGCAGTAGGTCTTCAGGCTCGAGCTCGTCGCCGGTGATGGGATCCTTTCCGTTCTCCTCGATGTACTTTTCGATCAGCCGCTTCTCGAAGACCGTGCCGGTCTTCTTGGACACGACAGGCTCCTCGGGAGCCTCACCCGAGACTGTGAACAAGGTAATCTTATGTTAGCAACGACGGGCCAAGATAGTTGATGGCAGGTTGAGGACAGGAGGAGAAAGGCCGGACAGAGGTGACTGGACTGGATAACACGTACTGGCACAAAGCATCTTGTCTCGTCCTTGATGCGCCGGCAGGTGAATGGCAGGGCCAGCTGTGCGATGTGGTGGTGGGTGTTCTTTTTCCGAAGCTCGAGGCTGGACTCATCAAGAGGCTGGCACGGTTTTGCAGCCGCGTTTCGAGGTAGGCCTTTGATAGACCGGGGACGGTAGTCTAGCTTGGGGTGGTTGGTACCTGGTTGGATGTACCCGCAGGCGAAAGCTGGGAACTAGCGTGTCGGCGTGTCGGCAGGCTGCTGCAGCCAGCTGCTACCAGATGAGCCGGGCCGTCCAGGTGGGCCCACGCCTGAGGAGACCACCAGTATCGAGGTATCGACAATGACGACATACCCAGGATGCCGATGTGCTCTATGTACCTGGGTACCTAGCCAGCTTATCTGCCTACGTAGGGACTTTCCAAGGCAGGTGCAGCATTAAAGCCGTAGGGGTACGAGTACAAAAGGCGAGGGGCAGCTTGGGAGCTCAATCATGTCGACCAACCCATTGAGTTGCGATTCCAATTGAGACACAAGAAACAAGATGGCTCCAACACTGCCAGACGTCACCAGCCTCCCGACACTGCCCGATGGAGAGCTGATAGCCATCCTCGACCTCCTCTTTGAGCCCAGCGACGACCTCCACACCCTCGCCCTCCCAACTCTGCGCGCCATCACCTTCGCCTCCTACCCTGAACTGGTCGACACCCTCCGTGACCAGCTTCTGGTCATCGCCCAGAGCGTCCACGCTGACCCCGATGCCCGGAAGCCCCTCCACTCCATCCTGGGCTCCCACCCGCGCCTCGGCGAGAAGAAGGTCCACAGCACCCAGAGCGCCGCCGAGCAGGCCCAGCTGCATGCTGGCCCCGACGGAGAGGCTGGGAGGCTGGCAGCACTCAACAAGGAGTATGAATCAAAGTTTCCCGGCTTGCGTTACGTCGTCTTCGTGAACGGGCGCGGCAGGGACGTCATCATGGAGGACATGCGGAAGCGGATAGACAGGGCCAACCTGCAAGAGGAGGAGAAGGAGGCCATTACTGTGAGTCACGGGGAAAGGCTCCTGTCGTGTGTAGAGCCATGTACTGACAGCTTCGCACAGGCAATGGCCGACATCGCCAAGGACAGGGCCAGCAAGCTCAACAAGGAGTCTGATGAGTCCACTGTTGGCCGGTCTGCTCTCCCGGCTGAGAGCTGAGTGCGCCTCGAAACCCAAACAGCCATCAATTCGCGTCCCACACGATCGTCGGAAGCTCATAGCTTAGCAGTATAATACCGCCCAGCCATGTTGAGGCCTGGTCCAGGCCCTTGGGTCTCTACCCGGTCACGTCGTCCCTGCCCTGTCCCTCAAGCCGGCGCTTTCTGTACTAGACAAGGCCATGGCCTGCCTTGGTCGCCAGCGGAAGGGAATTTAGAACGTTTTTGCTGAGCGGAGTCGCACACCTTCGCGAGGCACACGGGTATCTGGAATATTCCCGGCGGGCAGACGATCTCTTCCATGAGGAGGACCTGAGGGGTTTAAGGAGGTCGACAGTGACTACATTGGGGCGTCCGACTCACTCTTCATGACATGACTTGCCGCGTGTCTCGAAATACCCCGAATTGACACGATCTTATGGTGTCTGACCAGGAGTCTCGGGGCCATTCTCTCAGTCGGGTGGGCGCCGGGCGTTGCTCGCATCCTTGTCTGGTATAGAGTAGATACGTGAAGGCCGATCGGCCACGCCTTGCACTTAGACGAGGTTCAAGTACTACTGACACAATTCTGCGAGTTGACCAAGATCGGAACAGTAAACTGTGCGGGCGGGTGGAACGGGGCGAGTTCCCTAATGGGCACATCAGCTTATGTATCCCAGCATCCACCGGAAGTCGAAGGACCAGTAGGCAAGTCGACTTGCGGACAAGTCTCACTTGCAGAAATCTTACGATCCATTACTCCCCTCGGGAATCTGGTTTGTAGGGTTTTCGAGCTTTCGAGCCTTTGGCGCCCCTCTGATTGGCGCCGCGCCAGAACTCTCGAGGCCGCCCCCTCTGGGCTCTCAGCAAAGCACTCGTTTTTCGGCGCAAACCCCACAGTGATGGCCACAAGTCAGATCGGAACGTCTACGGAGTAGGCGAAGTGTGGTGTACGGCTTGCGGTTAAGACAGCAATGATCCGGTTGCTGCACGTCTCGATGGTCTCCAGGTGCCGAATCAGCGGGTCTTGATGTCGGGCCCAGCGTGGCGGCGCCAGGCGCCAACAGAGCCTCACGTTGCCAACTAAATTCTAATCGACGCCTCTGTTTCTGCCACATTTGCCACGAGGTTCACTCGTGCGCCCCAACATTGAATGTGCGTGACATGACAGATCTGATTTGTTTCCTTGGTCTGTCCGGTTCTCGTCAATAAGCAGTGCCGTGGATATCCGGTCTCCAGTTGTTGCGGTTAGAGGCGCTGTCTATCTATCTACCCAACTAGGAAATTAGATTACCATGTTCCTGGGCATGCAGGGTGCTTGGTCAGACGCTGGAGGAGTGAGCAACGGCACGCGCCACAACATTGAGCTCAGCACGATGCCACCTTACGGTTCTGGATGACCGCACTTCAATCCCTTCGACTAGTCAAAACTCAGCAGGGCGATGTACGAGAGGAATCCGGTGCTGGTCACATCGACCGGTCTCTTCCCCTCTCCCCCTCCGGATATGTGATTTCGAGGGATGCATTGTACCGCATGTACTACGTTACCAGCACCAGCCTGCAGGAAACGGGTGGTTGCAGGTGTCAAGCCCGTCCCTCGGGGATCTACAAGCCTCGACATAACTGATCCTGTTCCCATTTCCAACCACACCAG
The DNA here is from genome assembly GCA_021188095.1 of Diaporthe vexans. Taxonomy (NCBI): domain Eukaryota; kingdom Fungi; phylum Ascomycota; class Sordariomycetes; order Diaporthales; family Diaporthaceae; genus Diaporthe; species Diaporthe vexans. The sequence goes on from JAJLLZ010000020.1 coordinate 148,367, forward strand.
TCTATACGAAGCAGGTTGGCAAGCTGGCTCGTTGGGGCACCTGCAAAAGCGAGGCTGCCCGATTCCTCATCTGCATGGAAGCGGCCCAAGCATGCATGGATTTTTCCATACATGGACTCCACACATTGGGGCTTGATGAGCTACTGCACGCCTGCGGTCAGACTCGTCCAGGCCCGGACGCCCATCCAGCCCCATCCCAGCCAAACCAGGCGAACGCTGGGGACCCTGCTTGGAATAGCTCTTTTCCTCCGGAGCGCCCAGCATCCCGCGTGACCAAGCCTCCTTCGAATTGGAGGACATAATTGGGCCTGACCGAGCCGGGCAGCCGGGGTAACAATGCCCTGGTGTCCAGCTCTCGCCAACCTTACACACCCAGCTCCGTCGTGACTAACACCTGAAGGTGGGCCACCAGCTCGCCTGCCATTGTTTGGTCGCCAGCACCTCCCCTCGACCATGTCTATATGTCTGATTGGTATTCTTCTACACGATCTCACACATTGCGAACTGTCACGCTCAGTTACCCCACGGCCATTGTCCCCTCGAAAATCACGCACACACATATGACGGCTTTGGACTCGGTGAACTCGAACTGCTTGTCGCCCGCCGTGCATACCTAGACCGCGTACATATTACCTCGTCAGCACCAGTCAGCTTGACCATCAAGCGAGCTGAGTGAGGACAGTACGGTCCCAATCACAGGTGAGCACCTGGCACGACGGAGCACATTGTGGTCTAGCCCAGACCTCTCAACCGCGTGGCCTCCGCTCACTCTCCGGCGCACCAATTGTGCCTTCAGGCACAATGTACAATGCAGTGACGGCAAGCTAGACCAACAGAGAATCTACCATGTCGGAAGTCCAAGGCCCATCCCATCCTGCCATACTGCGTGTCCTGTCACCTCCTGGGCCGGACCAACCTGACCAACCACTCATCCGTTTAGGGACGGCAAGCCCTCCAGCTTGGCACCAAGACGGGCACTAAATTCAACCTGATTTGATTGGGTGCAGAGTCGTCCTTAACAGCTACTCTGCATTATTTGATGTGACGCTGATAAATAGTCGCTACTTCCCTTATAGTGACTATGCACGCGAAAATCGGCGTTTTTCTTGCTAGACCCAGTTAAATCAACAAAATACATACTCTGACTTGCTAGAAGCTCTCTTGGCGCCAAGCTGGAGGGCTTGCCGTCCCTAAACGGATGTCCTCCTTTTCACTACCCCGACTTTTGGTCATGTTGCACTCCCTTCCCGTCCATTGCCACCCCTCCCCCCTTCTTCTGCCCGACCGGGGGGGTGGGGGACGCACACTGACATGCAGCCTCCCCGGATCCTCGCATGATCAATTCTTATTAGTTGGCAGCAATGGTACCTGTCCTTTGGACATCCCTGCAACGTCCAACCCGTCCCCGTCTCCTCTGGTCTGAACGCGTGCAGGAGAACAGATCCAGAGTCTAGGCAAGCGCCTTCCCCCACATCCTTCTATGGCCCGACTCCTGATGGCAGTCTTGTGTGTGTAGTGCCGAGTTGGGTTGCGCTGGTGCTGAGCGGCAGCTGAGTCTTCTTGTTTCTTTTTTGCCACCCGCTCTGCTAGCCCTTGGACCTCACTTTGAGCTCTCCGTCTCCGGGACGAGGCATATTGTCTTAGCGCATCCTCCCCCAGCTTTCATCTCCTACGCCTACTCGGAGGGGGCCGATCGATGCTGGGAGGAGACGGGGTTGACCTTTGACGCCTATATGGGTGCACATGACCTGCGTACCAAACTCAGCTACCCTTGGGACTTGATTTCTTATACAATCCATTTTCTCGTTTGGGACCAAGCACAACGTCCTACTCGCCTGTAGGCTCGGACTTGGACGTGGACGACACCCGCCTCACAATGATGTTTTGCCGTCACTGATGGGCCAGGCATTTCCTGGGCTACCTCGACCTTTACTGGCCCAATCGACCATCTATACGCACTATTCCTTCGTGACCCCATGCCAGTTACGCCCCGAGGGTCAAGCACACTGCTGAGGCTAGCAGAGGCGTGGGCCTCCCTATCACGTCTGGAAACAAGTGTTCATCGCGACATTGGTGTTGGGCTACCAGTGCCGATATCTACCTAGATTGTATTCTTCGTGCCTTTTCAAGGCGTCTGTTTGGGGCCAAGATATGGCTGTCTCCATCCATGGGTTGACCCAGGCAACGTTCTACCGAGACCATCATCATTACCATCACCAGAGACCAGCTGGGGCATGCGCGAGGGCTGTTCCCCTCGCCCTTTGCGACAGTGATCCCTCGAGGGATCGTCAGCTGTCACGGCCGATCCCGTCGATGGCAATACAGTCCGACCTTCGAGACCACCACGACTCCGCCTCTGCCCTCAAGACGTCCTCATCGGGGCGCTCACGCCCCCCTTCACCAGGGGGTGCGTCGGCCCCTACCTTTCCTGCGGCCTCGTCTGTTTTGCCTCCTTACGGGCCGCAGAGACGCCATGAATTCACGCTTCCAGACCAACCCGCAGATCTGACGCGCGTGGCCCCCAAGAGACGGAGGGCCCTCCACGATGTTGACGGCCCTCATACCGGATCCCTGGGCTGCAAGAAGCGCCGACTACGGCGCCATCTCATCACTTCAAGGCTGTCGCGGCCGTACTCGTCACCAGCTACCCACATCTTGAACCGGGAGGCAGCAGCCGGGGCCAAACGCTTCCTCAAGATGGCGGCGGCGGCGTCGGCGAAGAAGCTCACGACCGTCGTCGTGCCGACGCCGCCCACTGCTGACTGGGGCTCGGGCAGGGCGGTGGCAGCTGCCCAGGTCGCCACCGTCGTCCCTGCGAACAGCATTCACCACCTCGCACCGGCAGAGATGGTACGGCGGGCAGCAATCATGAACAGCTTCAGGATCCGAGTGTGCGACGAGGCCCGGGAACGGGGAGAGAGGACTGATCTCCAGTTGGCGGCCGGTGCTGCGCTCCTGAGGGCGGGGCCCGGGCTACAAGGGGTCGGTTTTGTGACGACACCGAAGGCCGCGGGGGTGCAAGCATCTCTCAACCCTTCGGCACAGGACCCAACGAGAGGTTCCGGCCCGGAACCATACAGGTCGAGCGTGACGTCCTTCCCGACGAGAGCAACGAAGTCGTCTCTCATGGCTAACACCACGAGGACCTCCCCGCCTGTACAACAGACGGGAGCGGCTGCCCGATGCTCACCCCCAAACAGCCCCAACAAGACTTCGTTACCTCGTGGCGCTGGGAGGACATCGCCGGGCTCGCGGCCCCTGAAGTCCCCGGAGCTTTCAGCTCAGGGCACTCGTGCCGACTGCGGGGGACTAGACGACGACGAGCTCAGCTTCCCGGCAACGGATTACTCCGATGACTTCTTGGAGAATGAGTCTGACGACGTGTATACCGACTTCGGGGCCATCTTCGGTGGGAGTGCGGACGAAGGGGACGAGACAGGAGACACCGGCGAGGCCCTGAGGTCTGCTGGGGAGGGGCCCGGAGACCATGGCGTTGAGCACTTTGAGGATTACATGGACGACTTGGACGGTATCCCATGGGGTGCGAGGTGAGACATGATTCTTGCAACTGTCACAGTACTGGTATCCTTTTCTCTGCATACGGGGCCTGCTGTTCGGAGGCTGGCGATCTGGCTGTGCTGCATTTCCAAGGTTGTAAGCACTATTTCGTATCCAGCCTTACTAGGTTTGAAAAAGCAATTAAAAGGCAACGGTGTATTGGACACGGTCCGTTTCATATCTGTCTCCTTCTGTCTCTTGACCTGTGACCACAAGGAACCAGGACGCAGAACCAAAGACCACATGCAATGCCAATGCCACGTGATCTGTAACATGGGGACTGTATGTGCCTGGGTGAGGATGAAATGGAAACTTTCTGCATTTCCCTTCTGCCATGCCTAACTCCTCACGGAGCCGTCGGTTTTGGTTGGCCATAATATTGAAGTCTTGTGCCATGAGGTCCGATAGGCTCCGCAAAGGCACACCGAGGTGGGGATCAAATAGTCAGTCAGTAAAGTTCCTAAACGGTTTCATTACAACCGGACTGTTTTTCTCCCCCACGGGTTGAGCAGCGCTGTGTATCTGAATATGTTGTGGGTGACCGAGATGAACCCAAAACATGTACACATAGAATGCTAAGCCTTCTTTCTCGCTTGACCTACCAAGGGTTGCTCAATTGCTAAAGGCGGGAGCATACCCCTATTCATTGTCGATTTTAGATGAATTTAAGGGTGTATCGATAGGTAAATCCATTAAATAAAACATTGAACGCTTGAATGGAAACTTCTCCCAGGAAAGAGGTGTTCAAGAGTTGGTCGAACATTGCCACGTCCTCGATGATGATCACCTGTGCCTCTCATATTGTATGCGCCTCAGTTGTCGACAAATATTGCTGGCAAACTACAAATCTTGATTTGTAGACCTTCTGAATTGTGCTGGGATTTGTGGAACCACATCATGGTGTATTCACAAGCGGAGTGGGTTCGAGTGCTAGCCTTCTGCCAGTGTGTCACCCAAAACGCGCGCAGTACATATGCTGGTGGTTGCTCATAGTGCATTCCGAGTCTATGAGACTCCAACATGTACCTCGATTGCCTATATCTTATAAGCAATGCGAATAAAACCGAGCCCTGAGCGACCCCATTACCGTAGCAGCAACGAGGTTGACTGATACTAGATGCCCATGTGCCAATTTCGGACGAGTACTGCAGCACTGAAGTTCATTGTCATTACCTTTATTGTGTAATACAGTGTTGCACCTTTTGAAGGCTAGATTCGGAGTAGCTTCCCTGAACGTGAAGACCTCGGGATGTTCGAGCACTTGGCAGCACCATTTCTTCTGCTGTGGCAGGTCAGGTCAAGCAACCCACTGACAAAAACTTAACAATTTACCACATCCGCATACTGCCAGAGCAGTTCTCTGTAGGTCGAAGACGGATTACTGCGAGTGAAAAGTCACGTGCATGTTGTGATGTCGGTTGGGGTGCCGGGCCCCCTCAAGGGGGAGGGAGGGTACTTGGATGTGAGGATTGTGGTAACCCTTACCCTGGGCATCAGCAGCAGGCGAAGCTGGTTCTGATTTGCCTGGCCGATGATTTGACGGCTGCGCGGTGCAGACTGGGGCCCGCCCATCAGGCCATTCGCTGCCGAAATCCCTCTCCTCCGACAAAACCGTCACCGTCACCACCACCACCACAAGCTCGACGAGGCCCTCTCCGCTCCACCCACCTTCGCCCTCCCTGCCGATTGACCGAGCCCCCGCCCGCCCGTCATGTTCCTGCAACGCTCTGCCGTGGCCGTCGCCCGACGTGCCGCCGTCGCACCCGCCCTGCGACGCACCTTTGCGACCTCGATGATCCGCCGTGAGTTTGAGTTCCCGCCCCGGCCTGCCTGCTGCCATTGGCACCAGCCCAGAGCTCCGCAATTGGCTCCTGCGTCATCGCGGCCGGCCTGATGGCTGGCAGCAGCAGGATATGCCTCTGGCCTCGCCTTTGCTCTGCTCTTATCCTGCACCTGGGCGGCCAATAGCACCACCGGCCACAACATCGCTGACATGCCATGATGCCATTTACAGAAAACGCCAACAACTCTCCTGCCAAGTCCGAGAGGACCTCCCAGTCGCTGGCCGGTACGCCACCACACTCTTCCCTACCGCCAACCTGCCATACGCAGCTACTACGACCCAATTGGCCTGTCCTGTCCACGGCTCGCCGGCCGTCGTGACGGGGGCGTGGGGCGGGTTGGGAGCAACCACGGGCAGGGCAGTGAAGCTGACTGATGTGCAACTACAGATGTCAAGACCATCGACGACCTCGTGGGACCCGGTGCCCAGCCCGGCACCGTCCCCACTGACCTCGAGCAGTCCACCGGTGTCGAGCGTCTGGAGATCCTGGGAAAGATGGAGGGTGTTGACATCTTCGACATGAGGCCCCTCGATGCCTCCCGGAAAGGAACCCTGAAGGAGCCCATCATGGTCCGCTCTGCCGGCGAGGAGCAGTACGCCGGCTGCACCGGCTACCCCGTCGACTCCCACGGAGTCATCTGGCTGACTGTACGTTTGCTGCCGTCACCATCAATCAATCAGCCCGGTGTGCAGCCGACAATGAACTAGTGCTAACGCCCAGGTCCCGTCATCTAGATCACCCGCGACCGTCCCATCGAGCGCTGCCCCGAGTGCGGTAGTGTCTACAAGATGGAGTACGTCGGCGCCCAGGACGACCACCACGGCCACGGCCACGACCACCACGGCTACGAGGAGCCCAAGAACTTCTCCGACTTCGTCAAGCCCGAGTACTACTAGGTCGTTCCGGCGCCGCTGGCCCGATGGACAGCAGACGACGTACACCATTTTCAAGAGACGAGATGCACTAGAGGAAGGAGGCGAGCGATCCAGGAGATGTTCAGTAGGCCGCAAATGTTGGGAGAAGGGCCTTGTAGAATACTTAGTATTTGCGGGAGGTGTATAGAAGTCCTTTTCTCTGCCTATGGCAACAACTGCATTCGTGGCTCCCTCCCTGCTCATCCTTCGGCCTGGTATTCTAGATTGGGTTTGGGCCTGGGTCTCATGGCCGGACGAGGAGATCTAGACCACCTAGTCTAGATGGACCTCGAGGGACCGCGGCAGGCCGTGGGCCCCGTTGAACGCAGTGCGGGTTTGCTCCCCTCGAAGCCCAGCGCCAGGAGCAGGACGGGCCAATGCCTGCGGCCGAGGGCGACAGATACAGCCCGATGCCCAGAAGCTATTTTGCGCATGCCTCTTACGGGCGTGCGAGCCCTGGTGTCCCACGGCTGTTCGTTGGCTGGCTCGATGCCAAGTGACGTGATTTGAAGCTGAAGCTCAGTGACGCGCCGCTGGCGGCAGGGGCTGCCCTCAGACCCCGTCGTCGTCGTCTCCAAAGCTCAGCTTGATCTTCTTTGCCTTCTTCTTTGCCTTGACCGGGACCTTGGTCTTGTCGTCCCCCTTGGCGTTCCCGTCCTGCTTCTGGAGACCAGCACTGTCCTTGTCCTGCTTGTCCTCCCTGTCCTGCTTGTCGTCCTCGGCAGCTGCCCCGACCACCTTGCCGAGCTTCCTCTTCTTGGAGGCCCCGATCATGGCCGCCTTGTCGCCCGCACCTTCAACGCCCTTGGGGTCCCTGTCCCCGCCCGTCTCCGTGCTGCCCTCGTCCCCGCCGTCGCCCGCGCCGGCCTCCTGGTTGGTGGTGACGGTGCCGTCGGCGGCTACCTCGACATTGGCGAGGACGTTGCCGTCGTCGTCGACGATCAGCGGGGCATCCTCGGCGTCCTGGCTGGCTGAGCGCGGCTTGGCCTGGCGGCGGCGTGAGGCCAGGATGGGGTCGGGCGAGTCGGTGTCGGCGGCATGTTGGCCCTTTAGGCGGGCCAGGAATGGCGGCAGGGACTGGTCATAATGCAGGTTCTTGCCGGTGATCTTGTTGGACATGATTGGGAGTGGTTGTGAAGAAGCACTCTGATCAAACCCAGCAAACTCAGTGATATCTCGACCTAGGTATCTCTGTACTGCCGCCATATGTTTAGGTACCCAGGTACTGGCGTGCCCCGTCCGCCTAGAGAGGGTTGGGGTTGGTGTTAGTCGAAGAGGGGGGGGGGGCTCTTGTCGTGCCCAGTACATTGTGTCGCCCCAGTCTGTCTGCCTTGTAAACCGCCCATCGTCTTACCAGATCTGGTCCATTTCCGTCAGCACGCGCAAAAAGATGGCATTATCAGGCTTGGATGCAGGCCACAGCCCAGGCCAGCACTGGACTAGCAAGTGCTCCACCAAGTTCCATGCATCAGGAGCCAATGGAAAGCTCCCCCTGTCGCCATCCCCAGCATTTTGGGTTCCAACTGCACAGCCCTATATCCGCTGCTGAGCCGTTATTTCTACTTAGAAAGGAGCCAACACTGGGGGCTCTCGTTACTTGCATCACCAGGCTCTGCAGTTGTCGTTGACCGCACTCCAAGTCAAAAGTCGGGAAATGACCCGGAGTTGGCCAGCAGTGAAGACATCCTGACCTGATCGATTGCCCGCCATGTCGGACCCCAAAGATCCCTCGGCCTTTCTCTCGGCGCTCAAGGAATTCAAAGACGGGCTGGACCATTCCGAGAGGGAAACTTTCAAGCTGGTAAAGTTTGAGGACCTGGTCAGAGAAATCGGGCATCTTCAGAAGCGATTTCTCCAACAGCGGCGCGGCAGGAACCTGGAACGACTGAGACCCTTCCTCAAGGCCATGGACCAGATTGGGAAAGTGGTCGAAGTCTTTGCGAATAGCAGCGAGTTTGTTGCTTTCGTCTGGGTATGTGCCCTTCCGGATGGTCTTACGGCTCTGGCTGACTACTTGTAGGGGCCCATGAAGTTCTTATTGCAGGTGTGACCAAGATCCACTTGATCCTATCGTGTCTTGCAAGTACCTGAGACTGATGACATGAAATCCATCACATCAGGTCACAAGTTCGTGGGCAGACGCATTTCATGACCTCTGTGACATGTACGGAAAGATTGGCGAGAGTCTTCCGCAGCTGGTCCAGACCGAACAACTGTTCCTACAAGACACGGCTGTGCGCACAGCCGTCGCTCTGGTGTACAAGGATATCCTCCAGTTTCACAGACTGGCTATGAGATACTTCAAGCAGCCGAGTACGTCGGGGTCTTTTCTGAATACTGCTTGGCGACGGAATTTTGCTTCTGAAGCTGACGCGCAAAACCGGGCCATCTAGTGCTCAAACAAATGTTCCAAGCCACTTGGAAGAGTTACAAGACCCACTTCGATCCCTTGATGGCCAATATCCACGACCACGCCATGTTGGTCCAGAACCAAGCCACTCTCGCTCAGATAGAGGAGTTCCGCAGAAACCGCCTCGCTGACTGTGAGCAGCACGACGCCCACAGGCTTCGCGAGATGTACACCTGGTTGAGATCGCCAGACCATGATCAGGCTAGCAACGCAGAGAACGACCAGTACGAATATGCAAAGGTCCGAGCACACTGCCCTGGCAGCGGAAGCTGGTTGTTGGCCAAGCAGGCCTTCATCGAGTGGATGGACCCAGCCTTCCCAGCCATCCCACCTCTGTTGTGGATCAACGGCGTGCCTGGGGCTGGTGCGTCCTGGCTGAGACATCGCAGCCTGTCCCCCTGCCCATGGCCTCTGTACTCCATGGCTGACATGCCGCTCGCTAGGTAAAAGTGTCTTGACCTCCTTCGTAGTCGAGCAAGTGAGGCTCCTGTCCCCTGCGCCGACACTCTTGTTCTTCTACTGCAAGAGCAAGGACAACGGCCGGAATGACTTCATCTCAATTGCACGTAGCTTCTTGTCCGAGCTCCTCAGGTGCCACCAGGATGTTCTGTCTCCCTTCTTCTACGACAAATTCTCCAAGAGTAGCGAGGCAGTCCTGAGCAAGATACAGGACATTGAGGAGCTCCTGAGCATATCCTTGCTAAATTGTGCAAAAGTCTACATCGTGCTCGACGGCATAGACGAGTGTGCGAGAGATGAACGCAAGAAAATTACCTCGTGGTTTCGAGATATCGTCGAGAATCTGGAGCCTCCACACCTGGACCGTATCAGGTGCCTTTTTGTCAGCCAGGATGATGGCATCGCTCGCAAAGATTTCGATGGCATCACAACCCTCAAGATTGAGCCCGCAGACGTAAAGCACGACATCAAGCAATACAGTCTGCATGAAGCAGGGCAGATCAAGTCAATTTTCGACCTTCCGGGCGACATGAGGGCAGACATAGCTGCCAAGATGACAAGGGCTGCTGGTGGTATGCGGGTTCTCAGCACCATGTCTGCACAATTCTTGGACATATGCTAACATCATTGGAATGGACTCATAGGGATGATCCTCATCGTACAACTGATGGCAGTCAACCTGAAGCAACAGACAACAGTGGAAGAGATTGAGGACGAGCTGCAAGATGAGAGGCTACCCACACAACTTAGCGATGCGTAAGTCTGATCCCGGGCTCTTGATGCTCAAACGAGGAGACTAACAATACACGTGCATGTTTAGATACGACCGAATAATGGCGAGGCTATTTGAGAAGGCCTCGAACAGTGAGAGGGAAGCCTCAAGGTTTATTTTTCGCTGGCTGTGCTATGCGAAGCGGCCGCTGAGATGGCATGAGATCCAAGCTGCCCAGGCCATCGACTTGGACGCACAACGTGTAGAGTGGGATCGTCGGCGCTTTCGAAAAGCGCCCAATGAACTCTGTGGCTCGCTAGTAGCTATTTCAGGGGACGGGTGGGTCGACTTTGTGCACTCGACGGCGAGGTCGTGAGTCTATCTTTCCCTGAAGTCAACACCCAATGCCTCCGCACCTAATCCTCGAGACTGACGCTGGCTGCTAGCTATGTCGCAACAAGCAAGCACATCGACCTATCATCGGCCGAATTAGAGCTAGCAAACCTGACCGTGGACTACCTGAACATGCCAGGCCTTCGCCTGGACACGCCAGGTCTGACAAAATTGGTGCTCGGGGGCTATTATGGCTTCATGGATTACGCGGTGGCCCTCTGGGTGCGCCATGTCGAGGAGGCGGCATCTGGTGCCGACGAGGGAGACGCCTTGGTCGAGGACTTGGGCGAATCACTGATGGCCCTGCTGGACCAGCACTTCACGGCGCCAACAAAGCAGTCGTCCGTTTCTCAAGGAAACAAGAAGAGACTCCAAGCGTTTGAAGGCATTACACGCTTTCATGACCTCGAACAGTCGGTCGTGTGGGCTCGCAGGGAGCTGACCTTCTTCGGCGAGACCAGGGAGTCGGACAGGGCACTGGACCTCGGTCGTGTCGTCAGCAACATACGCCATGAGCTCGAAAGAGCCATCGACGGCGCCAGGAGCGGGCCGGCCGGTGAGCCAGAAGCATTGGCGGCCATGTATGGGCCCAAACCGTTCAAGTGCAGCAGGTTCAGCTGCCGCTACTTCTACGACGGCTTTGAAACGACCGAGCAGAGAGAGCAGCATCACTACAAACACCTTCTCCCATTCCGCTGCACGGTGGTAGGTTGCCCAAGGTCCTCACTTGGAATGGCATCCAGCGGAGAGCTGCAAAAGCATATGAAGGATACACACACGGCCCCAGGAGACGACGAGTTCCCTAGACTTGACGAGACCAGTGAAAAGAATGACACGGCACGGCCAGCTCGAGCAAAAAAACAGGAGTACACGTTGGCACCAAAACCCAAGCGGCGCCAGGCCCGCGATTGGACATGCAGCGTGTGCTCCAAGGTATTCAGGAAAAAGTTCAACCTCGAGTCGCACATGGCCATACACAGCGACGAGCGCAGGTTCTGCTGCGGCATGTGCGACCTGGCGTTTGCCCGGGCCAGCGACCGGAACAGGCACGAGAAGACACACGAGGCACCAGGATTCGTCTGCGGGGGCGAGCTCCCGGATGGGCAGAAGTGGGGGTGTGGGAGGAAGTTCGTGCGTGCCGATACGTTGCAGAGCCACCACAGGACGGCGGCCGGTCAGGCGTGTTTGCGTGCGGCTCCTGCGGGTGAGATTTGAGATATTGCGGCTGAGGGCTCAGCAGTTTCGTGGTTTGGCCCCCAAAAAGGCCTACAGAGTGCAGAAATGCTGAAGAGGTGGTGATGGGGACTTGTCATTGGCTCCTCGCATATCCTGCACCGGGCTGATTGTTGAACAAGGCTCAGCAACGTGTGGGTCCTTCGGCGGATCCTTCGGCGCCCGCATCGTTCTTCGAATTTGAAAATGCCCAGGAGGTGGTGTCCTTGGCATACCATTGGTTTTCAGCAGTGTGTCGTGGCTTGTCGTACATTAGTGCTGACTTGAACAACCTGGACATGCAGCTTCGCCACGACGAATACCTCTTGTCTCACCCTGGTTCCCTCATGTCATAAGTACCTAAGTACCTATCGCACCATAGCTATTTTTTCTACTTAGACAAGTGCACTAAATACTCCGGTATATGACTGGGTGGTTGTCTGATTCAGGCTGTGCTTCACATCAGACATTGACCACACATCCGTCAATTGGAGCAGTTTAGTTTTATTTATTACGGTCCCAGTAAAAAGTAGCATTGAAACTGGACAGTGCTCCTGGTGTTGCTCATCGACCGCAGCACTTGACTTTTACAGAGGATTAACCCACCAAAGGTGATGCAGCCAGGCAGTACATGGCAGAATTCAAGCGGTCTCTACTATTGAAAGGCCATGGACGACCACATTAAGTCGCTGAAGCGCAAACGATTACTATCCGATCCAGGTGAGGAGTATGACACGGATACTGAGGGAGTGCGCTCGCCGAGCCAACTTGAAGTGGCCGAGACAACCCCGTCCTTGTGTTATGGCACGGTGAGTTGTACCCCACCGGGCTTGCAACAACGGGCAGCCGAGTTGAAATTCAATCAATAGATACTTGACGTAACAATACGAATTCGGCAATGGCCTGAAGCTCGAAATGTTGGCAGTGAGCTCTTGTCATTCGATCGCCACCCTGTTGTTGCCCAAGGCCTGGCCTGCGGACTCACTTCTCAAAATAACGTGTTTGCCGTCTTCAACAAAACAGCCTCTCAATACATGCACCATCTTGCTGGAATGGACGGAGTTTCACTCGAAGGGCTGATCGATCACGGGCGGTTTCTCGCAGCCCGGGCGAAAGACGAAACCACTATGAAAGTGGATGTTAATGTCTACGGTAATAGAGAAAGTGCCGCCAAGGCCGGAGAGGTGCTCTCCTCGTCCGGGGTATATCTTCAACAGCCGGCAAGCGAGTTGGAACATGTCACGTATTATAACCCCCACTTTCTACATGTGGAGGAGTTGTTGGGCCTGGGCCCTGTTCAAGAGACGCCGAGATTTGAGATGGATACTCAGGGTAGTGCAGGGGACCGAGGAGTGGCATCTCAAAGCCCTGCGACGCCGGTACCTGAGCAGAGTGACAATGATACAGAGATCAGTAATGTCCTCGGCTCGCTTTCTCACCATGCCATTTTGAGCAAAAAGGCTGGCGCAATGGCGTTGAAGTCAGAACTAAAGGGGTATGTTGGCCTGCAACTTCGAAGTATCTATATGGCCACATGCCAGCGAAAGATATGACTGACGCGTGAATGATGCTGCATGTAGCTACCAAATGGAAGCACTCGACTTCCTTTCCAGGCGTGAGTCTGGAAAGCTGCCGCCCGAACTCACCTTATGGGCAGAAGCTGAGGATGAGCATGGGGAGCGAATGTGAGCTACTGCATGACATGTCATCCAAAGCCAATGCAACAGGACGTACATGATTCTCCCAGGCTGACCGAGAGGACATCGGTTCCAACAGTTATCAGCATACTATCATTGGCGCCAGAAGACCGAATCGATCAGATACTAAAGGTGGAATCCTTGCCGATGAGATGGGAGTGGGAAAGACTATTGTTGCGTTGGCAACCATAGCGGCAGCCCTTGACCGCGCCTCGGACTTCGCAAGGAGCAGCCCCGAAGACGGCGAACCCGACAGTGGCCGGCGCCGATCAAAGGCTACCTTGGTCATTGCGCCATCATCTCGTGAGTAAGACACTGACCTTACGAAGCTTAGAGCATGAGCATGATTGGTGGTGCTGCAGAACACTGACCTCTCCATGTTACGCGGCGTTCTGTAGTTCTTATAGACAGTTGGGTTGATGAGATACGGAAGTAAGAAGAGCCCCTTCGATTGGCAGATTCCTTCTGAATACTGAACGAGACCATAGACACATATACCCCGGACACATGACATTCTACAAGTACCACGGCCGACAGAGACAGCAGGACGCAAACCTGCTCTTTGAGCGGGACGTGGTTTTCTCAACCTACGCGACACTAGCGAGCGAACCGGACCGAGGAATTGGTATTCTCAAAAGTGTGGAATGGTTCAGAATAGTGTTGGATGAAGGTGAGCAGTAGCATCTGACCTTGCCGCCCTCAGGCGCTGACCCATGGGATCTAAACTCGCCCGCAGCCCACGAAATCCGCAACACGGCGACCAAGCAGTTCCACGCAGTCTTCGACCTTGCCGCCCAGCATCGCTGGTGTTTGACCGGCACTCCAATCCAGAATTCCGTGGAGGACCTTGGCGCACTCATATCTTTCTTACGTGTTCCTCTCCTGGAAAAGCCCTCGACATTCCGTAGGTACATGCTCAGCCAGGCCCGGCAGAGCACTCGAAACTCGTTTAAGAACCTGAGACTACTCTTGAATTCGATTTGTCTCCGGCGGACCAAGGACGTGGCTGGCATGTCTGACCCTATCCTCCAGACGAGGGTCCTGTCGCTCACATCGACCGAGAGGCGAGACTACGTGGAGCTACTGGACCAGCTCCGGAGACACGTCGACATGGACGTGAGCGGGCACACGACAAGAGGGAGCAGCGCACGCATGCTGCAAGGGATTTTGAAGCTGCGGCTCTTCTGCAACAACGGCTTCATGGGCCGTGGCGCATCCAGGATGCCGTTCGACGCGGACGAAGTGCTGAGCTGTCTCCAGCAGAGGGGCCAGGCGTTGTGTGTTCTGTGCTCACGCACAATATACTCCATCAGCAGCGTGCCCGACACCGACGGAGGCTGCCCGCTGGAGCCGTGTTCTCATCTCGCCTGTAGGGACTGCGCGGTAGGATTCAGCAGTAAAAAGCAATGCCCTCGTTGCGCCGAGGGGGATAGTGGTTCCAGCATCGAGGGCATACTGGACAGTATGAAGGAGTTTGAGGGAGAGGACACGTCCACCACCACTGGCCTCGCAGGTACGCCCCAAGGGCCACTGTATCCGTCCAAGCTGTGTGCCTTTGTGGAGGACATTCAGGCCCAGGTGGCTGTGAAAAGGTTAGTCGATCGCAGCAGTCAAGTGGCTACAAATCAAATACATCCGCAGAAGTGCGTCCAATTATTCATAGCTAACACAAAACCTGGCGCCAGTATCGTCTTTTCCTTCTGGAAGACGACTCTCGATCTCGTTGGCCAACTTCTGTCGGACAAGGGATTGGGGTGTTTCATGATCCATGGTTCACTCCCACTGAGCCAACGACGACACATCTTGGATAGATTCCGGTCTACTGATGATGCCCATATACTCCTGATGACGCTGGGGACAGGAGCAGTCGGGTGAGTCATGAACTGTGGAAAGAGGTGTTGTCAGCAAACTCATGCTTATTGTTTCCCAGACTCAATCTGGCGGTCGCGTCGAGGATCTATCTCCTGGAGCCGCAATGGAACCCGCAGCTTGAGCAGCAGGCGTTCGGACGAGCTCAGAGACTGGGACAGACGGAACAGGTCACCATTGTTCGCTACATTATGAAAGACACAGTCGAGGATGTAAGTCAGGCTTGGCAGCCCCTTTGCTGACATGGTCGGGGAGAGAGCATGCTGACATATGAATGCAGAGCAATGTCTGGCCGAGACAGGCTAAGAAACTGCGAGATGCGTCAAGAGGCTTTGAGAAGTCGGGAGGTAAATCCGGAACAAATCACGAACAGAATCTTCGTGTAAGTCATGCTGAGGAGTTTCTGACCACGGCTATGAAGCTAGGATCACTAGTGATGCTGATGGAAGAGATCAAATCAAATAGGATGTCTTTATACACGCAACCCCGGCGGCGGCGCGGAAGGAGGGGATGCCATCCATCTCAGAATTGTGCAGCTAGGTGTGATCCTCAACGCCCTGTTCAGCCACCCAAGTGCAGCAGCAGCAGCAGAAGTTTCTACGTCCGATAGAAGGACTGATAGCCCTTCCTGCCAAGGCCCTTGAGAACTCTTCTCATCGGCAGTCGCTCACACGTCGCAGGCGGCTCACTTGGCGCCCGGGGCGAACAAGACCTGCTTCGGATCGTAGTGGTACTTGACCTCGCCGTGCCAGTAGGGCACGGTGTCGACCTTTGAGATCTTCCATGCTTCGTCGAGGGCGGCGACGACGTCGTCGGGCAGGGGCCCCTTCTCGATGTTGTCGAGGTTGTTAGCCAGCTGGTCGATGTTGGAGACGCCAATGATGATGCCGTCGTTGCCGTCCTTGATCTTCAACTGGGAGTGGTGGACCACCCAGCGCAGAGCCGTCTCGACGAGAGTCAGGCCGTGAGGCTCGACGGCCTTCTCGACGACCTGCAGGGCGTTGAAGGTGGAGTCACGGAAATAACGGCCGCGGTACATCTTGCCGCTGGAGGCGGTGTCGCTGAAACG
Organism: Diaporthe vexans; assembly: GCA_021188095.1. NCBI lineage: Eukaryota > Fungi > Ascomycota > Sordariomycetes > Diaporthales > Diaporthaceae > Diaporthe > Diaporthe vexans. The sequence goes on from JAJLLZ010000020.1 coordinate 164,504, forward strand.
GCCCTCTGCCGGGGTGAAGTCCTTGGACTTGATCTTGCCGGAGAAGAGGCCGCCGGCGATGGGGTTGTAGACGACAATGTCCAGGCCGTAGCGGCGGCAGGCGAGGACCAGCTCGGTCTCGATGGAGCGGGTGATGGCGTTGTACATGCCCTGGTAGACGGTGGGCCGGACCCAGCCGTTGTACTTTGCCGTCAGGCAGATCTCGGCGACCTCGAAGGCGGTGAAGTTGGAGATGCCCAGCCTGACAAACTTGCCCTGCTTGTGCAGCTTGTCGAGAGCCTCGAGGGTCTCTGCGAAGGGCGTGGCGCGGTCGGCGGCATGGAGGTACAGGAGGTCAACGCAGTCGGTGCCCAGCTCCTTGAGGCTGGTCTCGACGCTGGCGACGACCTTGTCGGCGGTGTTGTCGCCGGGGGTGTTTGGATACTTGACCTTTGTGGCCAGGGTGAGGCCCCTCTCCTTCCAGCCGACCTCGCGGGTGAAGGCCTCCTGCTGGCCGCCAATGTAGACCCGTGCGGTGTCGACCTCACTGTAGCCCCGTTGTTGGTAGAGGTCGAGGATCTTTCCGAATTCAGGCACGGATGTGATGCGCGCACCGGTGGCCTCGTCAGTGCCAAAGGTCATGAGGCCCAGGATGACGCGCGGGGTGGGGGTAGCTGCGACGAGAGGCATGATGGGCAGATATATTTCTATACAAGTGTAGGTAGATATACGTATCTATATGAGATATACGAGAAAAAATAGAGATCGTGTTGTCTCTCGATTTACGAGTAGATAGATGCTTGGGCCAAGGAGGAATGGATGAACAGATGTGAAGGCAAGTGAATCACTTCGGAAAGAAGAGGTCATTCAGGATCACGAACATGTGTAGACACTATCTTTAGATGCTGGCCACGGTACCTACATACCCAGCTAGAACACATGGCAAGCGTGGCCAGGTTTCCATGACGGGGATGGAGGGGAGGAGGGGGTGCATTGTGGGCGGGCTGCCAGCTCGGACGGAGCGTCATCGGCATCGTGTGAATGGCGACATTGGGGGGAGCATGTCAGTGGATAGATAGGACGTTATGGATCATCGAGGTGGGGGCGTCTGAAGCTTGAGCTTTGACTGTTTGACTGTGTGGAGCAAGGGTGATTGTTGGTCTGTGGTGTTAGTCTTGTTGTTAGCGCACGGCGCAAAGTTCTATGCCTGATCCATGTTGAGCTTGCCGTCTTTGGGAGGGGCGTTGATACTTGCCGGCGATAGTTGCTTACAATGAATAATCCACAAACACTACATAGTCCATACTGTATTATATACTAGTCAACACCTGGGCACCTACAATATTCCCTTATACACGGGAGACGGGAGAAGATGTACGACTCTCGAAAGATCCAATCAATGATGCTGCCGTAGTCAAGAAGCTGTGCAACACACCAGCAACGTCGAGCCGCAACGTTAACTTCGACAGTTCCGAGAGGGGGTTCAATGTTGGGTCAACACCACATCACGGCACACCTGTAGACCATATATAACACAACACAACACAACACAACACAACACACCAGTCATTACCAACTCATTTTTCGACCTCCTGAAAGACATGGATATCTGGGTGTTATGCTCGTGGGTCGGTCTTTTCTCCCTGGCCAGCATCATCTATCGCGTCGCCACCTTCGTCTCGCCCTTCCTCCGGCCATCAAAGCTTGACCGCTATCTCCACAACACAGACGGGAACCCGCCATGGGCTCTGGTCACGGGTGCCTCGGACGGTATCGGGAAGCAGTTCTGCCACCAGCTGGCGGCTCGCGGGTTCAACGTCGTCCTGCACGGCCGCAACCCGTCCAAGCTGGGCCGGGTGGTGGACGAGCTGGTCAAGGCCTTCCCCCAGCGCCAGTTCCGCTCCCTCATCGCCGACGGCTCCGACATAGCCTGCAATAGCTGCCGCTCAGAGGGTACCAATGGAAGGGCTGTCGACTTTGAGGCCATCGCCGCCTCGCTGGCAGACATTAACCTCACGGTGCTCATCAACAATGCCGGCGGCGGCGTGGTCAACCCCGTCTACCAGTTCCTGCAGGACTGTCCCGACGCCCGCCTGGTCGGCAACATCGGCCTCAACGCCGTCTTCCCCCTCCTCATGCAGGCCCACCTGGTGCCCCAGCTCCTCCGCAACGGGCCCTCGCTCATCATCAACATCGGCTCCCTGTCCGACATGGGCATGCCCATGCTGGCCTCGTACGCCTCCAGCAAGAAGTTTGCCGACACCGCCTCGCGAATCCTCCACCGCGAGCTGGTCCTCCAGGGCCGGCACCGCGACCTCGAGGTCCTGTTCGTGCGCGTCGGCGAGGTCACCGGCACCGCGTACAACTCGCACCCCGTCTCCTTCTTCGAGCCCGACGCTGCTACCATGGCCCGTGCCGCCCTGGCCCGCGTCGGTTGCGGCTGTCCTTCCATCGTCGGCTACTTCCCCCACGCCCTGCAGCAGGCCGCCATGGACCTGGCCCCCGGGTGGGTCTACGAGAAGTCCATGCTGGATGTCATCAAGGACCGCTGGGCACAGGACCAGGAGATGATGGCCAAGGCCAAGAAAGCCTGAGGGGGGGAGAGAGAGTGTGTATATGTACGTGCGTGTGTACGTGCGTGTGTACGTGTGTGTGTAGGGGATTGAGTGAGTGAGTGAGAGATGATGCCGGCACTGTTTTTACTTCGTAAATATGTTGCACATTGGCCAGGCAGATATCAGATCTTGTACAAGTTATGTTGGATTACTATTGCTCCCATGTGGGAAGGGTATCTTCTATGTGAAAAGTAATCAAAAAGCCCCCAAACGCCCCCTCCTTTCCAACATCACTAATGCGAACATGGTCACACCAACATTGCGCCAGCATCTTCTCCAATTTCCGCTGTCCGCACTTTTGTGCATGCACCGTCTATGCTAGCCCAACACCGCGTAGTTTTTCTGTTGTATAAATCCAAAAACCCCCCTCTGCACCAACCAAAACCTCACAACTGGAGCCAGGGCGCCAAGGGCGCAACAAGCGACAGCCAGAGCACGCAGCTCTGCAGGGTATCTGACCTGGGATGACGTGCTCTTCATTGGCCGTGACGGTGGGACGCATGGGCTATGAGGAGGTCGCCGGGTGGAAGTTGATGAATCCAAGCTCGCCGTCGACATCACTGTCCTCGTCCATCTGTGCCGTGTCGGGGGTGGCAGGTTGGTCGTCCGAGGAGCTGTCGGTCTCGGCCCAGTCCGCCGCGTCCTCGCCCGAGCTGGACGAACAGGCGTCGTCCTCGGCGAGGCCGCCCTCGCTGCAGCAGCCGGCGGCGTGATGCATGGCCCGGGATGCCATGAGGTCGCGGTCGCTGTCTGCCAGGCGCTGGGGGAACATGTCACCTAGCAGTGCCCCCGCGGCCGGCGCCGGGTTCGTGTCCATCATCCTCGCGTAGAGGCCCTGCAGGTTGTTGGTGGAGAGCTTGAGCATCTGCTCCCAGTCGGCGGCGGACCTGGCCCTGTCCCCGGGGCTCATTGGCTTGTTGATGATGCGTACGGGCCTCTCGACACGCCTGCGTTTGCTGACGCCCGAGGGGTTGTTCTCGGGCCTGTGCCTCACGTCACTGCTCGCCCTGCGCTTCAGGGCGACAGCGGATCTCCTCCTCAGCGGCAGTAGCGCTGAACCCTTCGAGTCGGTCATTTGTATTTGTTGGGCGACATGCTGACGGGCCCAGTCCTGCTCGGAGCCAGCGTCGGCGATGAAGGGTGTGGATGGGTGGTTTGCAAACTCCATGACCAGATGGAGGGGTAATTGTATAGAAGAGACAGAAACAGACGAGATTGGAATTTATATTGGGAGAAAGTAAGAAGACGCTTTTTCTTCCTTTTCTCTTGCTGGCTTTGTTACAAATGGGATATCGATTTAAGAAACAGTTTGGGGGCAGAAAAGAGAGAGTCGAAGCAAAAATCAGGGAAAGAGAATAGGGCGGACAGGGGACACGTGAATATATATAGATATATAACAAAGCTGGGGAGGGAGGACTTCAGGGCCCTTGATCGCAGGATGGAAGGAATATCGATTATTGAATGCGAGAGAGTTGGTGCCCCGTGCGGCGAGCCCACGCCGGCGGTCAGTGGGACCGCCCAAGGCCTCTTACAAGGAGCACAAGGAGGGCAGGGAGCACAAAAGCTTGGATGCGACGTGCCCGTTGGTGCCGCCCGCCGTGGATGGCAGGCGAGCAGGGGTGGTCGGGCGCGGCGCTGCGGGCCAATCTGGATGTGAAACGCGAGACTCAACGTGCGTCTGCAGGAGCTCACAGGGTGGCTTGTTTCGAGTCGCCTGCGGGCCTTTCCTGAGTCCTGGCTGCCCTGGCTGTCGCAGGTTTGTTCTCTCTCTGGGTGATTGGGGGATGAAACACGCCCACATATATTAACACACACACACACACACACACACAGATATAACTGCAAGTACACAGACGCACACCGAAGGTGAGAGAGGAAGAGATGGGTAGAGACCACAAACAGAGAGAAAGTACGTGTGTGTGTGTGTGTGTGACGCATTGCGGCGGCCAGTGTGCAGAAGAGATCGGGGCTGAGCCAGGCACACCTAATCTTCGGCCGCTCCGCATCTCACGCAACGCAATCCAGCATTGAGGGCTCAGCATTCAGGAATCTGACAAAGTCACATAGGCGACAGTCGTGATCTCCGGAGGGAACCAGAAAAGGTGCGCCGCGTACCGGAGCCTACAGCAGGACAGGAAAACCCCCGTGCTGGGACCCCCGGCGGCCCCCGAAGCAAGAAGCTCTCGGTTTCCAAATTTAGCAGGGCGGGGAGGCGACGGGAAATTCGGCCGATGGGCGATGGCACAGCAGATGGTGTAGATCCACAACGCCCCAAATTCCCTGGGGCTAGTACTGTGTAGCCGCCCAGGCGCATCAACGAGGTGCCCACAGAGGAGGCGAATTAGTGGTGGGTGTACGGCGCAGACTGACAGACTGACAGACTGACAGACTGACAGCACTTGAGTAGCATCGTCATTCGTGTCCAGTGCCCGCATCTCGCTGCCTTGAGAGATGTTGCATGGCGTGGGCATGGGCGAGGATGGATGCAGGTTGGCGGCCAACGGAGGGCCAAGCACCCACAATGTCCACTCCACGTTGGGTAGTGTAGATGAATGGATGCTCAGAATAGCATCTCAGAACAGCATCTCCCGTGCCGGTTGGTCGCCTTACAGAGAGGGCCGGCCTCGATCGCAGCCCCGTTGGTGGTGGGCCTTTGCTCAGATGCGGCCCGCAGACTGGCAGGATGTGGATGGGGCCTCTGTCCATCGTGGTCGGTGGCTCAAGCGTGGCTGACTTGAACTCTTGGACTGGTGGACTGTTGGACTGGCAGACTCTGGCTGTAGTTTCTGATGATCGAGTCAAAGACCGAGGGATGCCATCTGTGGGTCTCTGGTTGCATGAATATTGAAACTGGTGCAAGCTGGATCTTGACTTTTGACTCCCGACTCTTTGACCGAGCTCCGTATTGTACTGTATCGCATGAACAGCAACTGCACCACAGGCTACTGATAGACAGAAGAGACTGGACGGGACGGGACGACAAGTCAAGATGGGACGAGACGGAAACAGACGGTCTTGCTGCTTTCATCATGGGTCCAGGTTTTGCTGTGAGCGATCAGGGCTCGTGTCTGTGCCTCGTAGACAGTGCTGGGCAAAGCGAACCAGCAATCAGAATCCGAAAGATGGTCGGTGTTGAGTCTCGTCTTGGAGGGATGATCGGTCTGCAGACACTTGAATACGAGAGGCTGCTCGTGATGAACTGGACACTGACTGCTTCAGGGTTCAGGTACTTGGGTTACGGAGGAGACAGCAGGAGGGAGGGGGGTGGTTTGTGGCTCGGGGGTTAGGAGTAATGTTGCTGGCAGCCTTGGAGCCTTGGAACCTTGGAACCTTGGAGTCTCATCTCCGACATGAACAGGTAATTCATGCTTGGTCGGCGGCTAATGGGAATGGCATCCAGGAGTGCCGCACCGACAATTATTGCCAATTATTGTCAATCTAAATTGCAGTGATACCATAGCACAGTCAGTAACCTGACATGGCTCTTCCAGGCCAGAACTGTTGGGTCCTGCCGTCTTCAACCTGTGTCAACCTGCTTGCCTGCAGCCAGTCCGATTGTGGCAAGGGCGAAAAGGGGTTGCTTGCGTGGAAGGCGGAAAAGGGCAGGGATGATGGGAGCAGGTGAATCGACTGGCTGCTGCCAGTCTTGCCAGTCTCCAAGACGAACTGGAGAAGGATGACTGATGAAGAGACGGGGAGGAGGGAAAAAAAAGAAAAAGATACGTACCGTGGAACCCACCTTCGAGCCCGCTTATCTCGCCTATCTACCAACCAGCTGTCCCCTCTCGTCCCGCGCTAGTCCTGTTCCAGAACCCGACCAATGGCCATCCAGTCCAGTCCGTCTCCCGTCTCCCGTCTCCCACTCCCCGTGTGCCCCCTGTCCACTAAAACCCCCGTCCCCAGACCAGAGCAGCCAGCAGCCAGTGGCCAGCAGTCCCCAGGCCCAGGCCTGCCTAGGCACAGCAGGACGGACCAGACCAGACCAGGAACCTGGCCAGATAACGAACGGACACCAACACTTTTCCAAACCACGGCCGGCTTACCTCTCATCCATCCAAACCCACTCTCGCCTGCTGCAGAATAACAAGACCACGACACACAAACACCACCACCCTCACCCTTTCCTGGATCACAGCCGACCCGCATCGACTCGACCTTGTTCGAATCGACCCGATCGGATCGACAACACGTCCATCAATGCCCCCGACAACGGGCTCTGCCTAGGGCACATCCTCTTCCTACCTTGTATCCGGACAAGCAGACCAGACCAGGCCAGAGCAACCGAAGCAGAAGACACGTGCTGGGCGCATCTGCTCCAACACCCAATCCCCCTGTCGACGCCTCTGTCGACAGCCAGCCCGTCTGCTACACGTCGAAGCTGCTCGCCTCGACGCTTCTTGCTCTGCCTCGGGCCCCTCTGGCCACGCTTTCCACGCTGCCAGAAAACATAATTCGAGAGGGATCTTTCTTCCCTTGCCGCTCGTTTATCGCCTACCTCGCTCGTCTCGTCGCAGGCCACATCCTGTATCTCTAGCCGGGCAGATATAGACCTCGACCGGCGGGAATTCGAGCTGGCTGCCGTGGTCCATCGCCTCACACCCGGCACCTTGGCCGCGCGCCCTTCTTGACACCAGCATAATAGCAGTCTGAATACCTGTCGCGCATACCCCCAAGCCCGCCATGGATCTGATCCGCCGGGCTGGGAAGGCCCTCTCTGGGCCTCCGCCCCTCCCAACCGCAGACGAGAAGCTTCACAAGTCAAAACAACAACCCGGGCGCATATGGTCACGCCTGGCCTTCTTCCGGAGGCCCCTCCGTCTAAAGGGCAATTCCGCCATCTCCATACCCCTTGGCGTCGTAATACTCTTCCCACTCATCGTCGTCATCCTCATCCTCGTCCTCTTCGTCAGGCATCCCAACTCGGCCGGGAGGATATTGATGCCCGCCGGCGCGCCACCCGCCATCAGGTACGCCCCCACGCGTTCTCCCGTTTGGTCATTCCCCACGCTGACCTCGCCCCCTCTCCTCCAACAGGAAAATCAGTGAGAAGTACGACAAGGTCTTCGTCGAGGGCTGCTTGGAGCCCGACACCTCCAAGCCCAGGGCCAACGGTGCCTTTGTCGTCCTGGCCCGGAACAAGGAGCTGGATGGTGTCATCCAGTCCGTCAAGTCCATCGAGCGCCACTTCAACCGCTGGTACCACTACCCCTACGTCTTCCTCAACGATGGCGACTTCAACCAGACCTTCAAGGACACCATCAAGAACTACACCTCCGCCCCCGTCGAGTTTGGCAAGGTCGGCCCTGACATGTGGGGCTTCCCGGACTGGATCGACCCAAAGGTCGCCAAGGAGGGCATCGCCAAGCAGGGCGACGCAGCCGTCATGTACGGTGGCCTCGAGAGCTATCACGCCATGTGCAGGTTCTACTCTGGGTCAGTCCAGCGTCCCCCACCCGTGCAAGCAACCCTTGACGACCGCCCTTTGCTGACCTTACAAACAGCTTCTTCTACAAGCACCCACTCCTTGCCAAGTACGAGTGGTACTGGCGTCTGGAGCCCGAGATCAGCTACTTCTGTGACATCACCTAGTATGAAGACCACCCCTCCCCAAACCATCCATCCGTGCTGTGATACTGATTCCTCCATAGTGATCCCTTCCTGGCCATGATCGAGGCCAACAAGACCTATGGCTTCACCATCGCGGTCAAGGAGCTTCGCGAAACCGTCCCCAACATCTGGCGCTACGCCTCCGCCTACAAGCGCATGAACAACCTGACCTCCAAGGGCCTGTGGGAGATGTTCGTCGAGCCCAAGCCCGAGCCTGAGCGCAACGAGCCCCCTCAGGACCCAGAGACGCCGCCCCTGCCCGAGGAGATCCTCCGCTCCGAGCCCGGCCGCAACGGCCTGCCCGAGATAGACCCCGAGGCCATGGAGGGCGAGAGCTACAACATGTGCCACTTCTGGTCCAACTTCGAGATCGCTCGCCTGAGCTTCTTCAGGAGCAAGGAATACGAGGATTTCTTCGAGATGATGGACCGCAGCGGTGGCTTCTGGATGGAACGCGTAAGTGGCACCAGCACACACACGTCCCCTGCCCCCCCCCAACCCAACGCCTCTCCCTGTACTGTATCAGGCCGTCGAGCTAACCCGTCCCGCAGTGGGGTGATGCGCCCATCCACTCGCTCGCCGCCGGTGCCCTGCTGTCCCCCCGCGACATCCACTACTTCCGTGACTTTGGCTACCGACACACCACCATCCAGCACTGCCCTGCCAACGCGCCCCTTGGCCGGCAACTGCCCCGGCAGCCGTACCTCGAGAAGACGACTACGGACGAGCGTAAGCGCTTCGAGGAGGACGACTACTGGGAGCATTGGGACCCGCCAAAGGAGAACGGCGTGGGCTGCCGGTGCCGCTGCGACACCGACATTGTCGACGTCGAAGGCAAGGAGGGCAGCTGTATGGCCGAGTGGGTCGACGTCGCCGGCGGGTGGGCCAGCCCTTAGAAGGGGTGAAGGCTGCCAGAAAGGGCCAGGGCAGCCGGCGCTACTGTTGGCGAGAGAAAAGGTTCAGTGTACACACAAAAATTACCAACATCAGGCTTGGATGGCCTGGTCACGACGTGAACGGACGCGGACACGAGATAGGAGCTGTCACGACTAGAAGCTGGGAATGATGCGGAGGTTGGGATCTGGGGCCCGGGAGGCGGGATAGGGCAACCTGTGCATCACGATTCATGTGGGAATTTGTCTATATTCGGTCGCAAAAGAGCCGCATTAGTAGCGAGCACTGTGCGTGGGAGGTTTCAACGGCGTCTTTACCAGGACGCATGTCATGCAAACAGAAGGGGTTGCCCGTGAAATTACAGTCAGTCATACTTGCATCTGGTTCTGCATAGAGTCAAGGGGACGGAGGGAAAAAGGCAGAGGGGCCCGGGCCGAGCAGCAGGATGATGAGGGCGGAAAGGTTGGGTGGCTTGAGGTGCCTGGTGTCGTCGGGTCTCCGGTCTGATGCATCACAGCAGCTGGCGTCACACTCCCAGACACACACACAAACGGCCCTCGTGCGTGCCTCACGACTCTGCTCGGGCGCGGCTTCTGTACCCGCCCCTCTGTCGGATATACAACGGCAACCATATATTTAATCGGAACGGACTACATGGGCAAGGGCTCACTCAGTACTGGGCCGTCTGTCTGTCTCCTTGTGCTTATGTGCTTGTGCCATCGCGCTGACAACGTGGAGGATGCGTTCAAGCCTGGACCGCGGGGAAACAGGATCACTTGGGCAACACACACTCGATGTTTGAATTGTCCGGCTTACACGGCGAAGGCGAGCATTGGGTGACGGAGGCTGGGATAAGACTGGCTTTTCGCGCCAGGGTTTTCAACTGTCAATATCAATATCCATCCACACGGAAGCGTCCCCGACTGATGCGTCACCACTCTGCGCTGTACACGGGCTCAGCAGAGTCGGTAACGGCACCATGGCTGGCGTCGCCGACCAGCCGAGCATACTTGGCCAGGGTGCCCCTCAGGGGCTTCTGGACCGGCGGCCTCCAGCTCTTTCTCCTCTCCCTCAGCTCCTCCACCGTCGCGTTCAGCACGTCGATACGGTTCTCTACGGCGTCGATGCGGACCTCGTCGCCGTCCCTGACCATGGCGATGGGGCCCCCAACCGCGGCCTCTGGGCACACGTGGCCCACGATGAACCCGTGGCTGGCCCCCGAGTACCGGCCGTCCGTGACGAGCGCGACGTTGGTGAGCCCGGCGCCCATGATGGCCGCCGAGGCCGTGAGCTGTTCCGGCATGCCCGGCCCGCCGCGCGGCCCCTCGTAGCGCACGATGAGGACGAGGTTGCCATCTGTCACCTTGATCTCGCCGCTCTGCAACGCGCTGTTGAGCTCGTGCTCCTTGTTGAAGACCCTCGCCTTGCCCGTGAACGACAGGCCCTCCTTGCCCGTGATCTTGGCCACGGCACCCTGCGGGGCGAGGTTTCCCCTGAGCACCCGGAGGTGGCCCGTCTTCTTGATGGGGTCGTCGAGCGGCCTGATGATCTTCTGCCCGGGGTCGAGGGAGGGCCACGAGCTGCAGTTCTCGGCCAGGGTCTTGCCGGTGACGGTCATGAGGGACCCGTCGATGAGGCCGGCGGCGATGAGCATCTTGAGCACCGACGGCGTGCCGCCGATCTTGTACAGGTCCTCCATCAGGTGCTTGCCGCTGGGCGCCATATCGGCCAGGAAGGGCACGCGCTTGCTCGTCCTGTCGATGTCGTCCAGGGTCAGGGGCACGTCGGCACTGTCTGCCATGGCGAGGAAGTGCAGGACGCTGTTGGTGCTGCCGCCGAGCACCATGGTCAGGACCAGGGCGTTCTCGAAGGCGGCCCGGGTGAGCAGGTCGCGGGGCCGGATGTCCTTGGTCATGACGACCTTGATGGCCTCGGCCACGCGCTCGCACTCGCGGGCCTTCTCGGGCGAGGTGGCCGGGTACGAGGAGCTGCCCGGCAGCGAGAGCCCCATGACCTCGATGGCGGTGGCCAGGGTGTTTGCCGTGTACATGCCGCCGCAGGCGCCCACGCTGGGGCAGGCGTGGTGGGCGATCTCCTCCAGCACGTCCTCGGGCGTGGCGGCGTCGCCGTTGGCCTTGGGGCACCTGGCGTGCAGCCTCCCGTACGTGTAGGCCCCCGTGGACTCGTAGCACGTCGAGATGTTGATCTCGCGGTCGAGCAGGGACGAGTGGCCCTTGTTGATGGTGCCGCCGTAGATCATGATGAAGGGCCTGTTGTGGCGGGCCGCGGCCATGATGACCCCGGGCATGTTCTTGTCGCAGCCCGGGATGGAGATGTTCGCGTCATGGCGCTGGGCGCAAGTCACCGTCTCGATCGAGTCGGCTATGATCTCCCTTGACTGGAGGGAGTAGCGCATCCCTAGTGGTAGTAGAGGCTGTTGGTCAATTTTGCTCTGGGTCCTCCAATATATGAAGATGACCTACCCTCGCTCCCCATCGTGATTCCGTCCGAAACGCCAATGGTGTTGAACTGCCAGGCAAGCATGCCCTGATTCTCCACGGCCCTTTTCACGATCTTGCCCATGTCCATAACTAAGCAATTGTCAGTCAGTCGGAGCTGGTGGCAACACTACTTGTCTGGGTGAGGCTGCGCGCCCAATGCTTACGATGCGTGCTGGAGTACCATGTCAGAATCTGAAGGCATCACTTTCGGGAGGACGAGGAGTGGTCTGGCTGGCTGGCTGGCTCACTTGCAAGGGTTTCCCTCCCACCACACAGTTGAGATACCAACATGCGGAGCATTTCTCATGGCCTGGGCGTCAGGGACTCCGGCAGCGTAGAGCATGGCCTTGTGCGGGTGGCAGGAGTGTCAGCCCGGCGATATTCGGGTCATGAATTAATTATTCGACACGGCGGACTGACCTGAGCTCCAACATAATCGTGACCCTTGGTCATGCTGTGACTCCACCGGTTGAGAGGGCCCCCGGGAGGGAGAGAGTCCCACTGGATGTAATCACCGTCCTTGGGGGTGTTCCTGGCCCCATCGCCATTGCTAGCTTTTGTGTCCATCTTGTTGTTCTCTGTCTCTCACTCTCTCTGTATCTCTTGCGAGATCTCTTCTCCATGTCAGCTCAACTACAGATATATACATATATGTGTGTGTTGTGGAGGGGGGGGGGGCAATGAATCAGACAAGGCCGATTATGACAAAATAAAGCGGGATAAGAGTACGCACAGGTCTTATTCTCAAAACAGGATACCAGCCGAGGGGTTGTATAAACGAGGAATAACCAGGGCTAGGTTTGGTCAGGGCGAAGAAGCTTCAGGCCATGCAATTGATGGGAGGAACCTGGGCGGAAGTGTGGTTCAATATATGGAGGTGGAAGGGAGGATCAAGAACAGACACACAAGATCAGAGAGCAATGCCTGAGCTTGTAATTGCAAGGGCGGAAAAGGCACATGGGAGACGGAGGCAGTTCGGGCTTTTGCACAGAGACTTGCACGAGCAGACGGGTTGCTGGCGCCGAGGTGGGCCGGAAAGCAGCGAGCAGGCCGAAGCAGGCAACCAACCCCAACGGGCGGGCCCACCAGTCTGGTCCTGTGCCTGATGCTGTGCTTGTGCCTGTGCCTGTGCCTGTGCCCTGCGCCGGCGCCTAATGCGTTTGTGTGGGGGAGAACAGGTTTGGACAGCGCGGGGGGCCACTGGCAGCTGGGCCTAGGTGGTGTACAATGAGGAGATGATGGATCGTGTGCCGGGCTCGGAAGCATGATCCATGCTTCGCAGTGCCGACTAATAACAAGGCCCGTGCAAGGGTAGCTATCCGTATGGCCAGTTCTCATGGACCAGGTTGATCAGGTATACAAGTACACAGTACTACTGTGGCATATACCAGATCCAGAGCTGCGGGAGACTCTAATGACTAGTTCGGTTTTGTTCCCCCCGAACATGGCTCAAAGGAAGTGTATGTGAGGACTTCTCCATCTCGCAGTATTGTGAGTGCTGCTAGTCGTCCCAGGCCAGAGCCTACATGAAAACGGAGAGCCGAGAGGGCGGGTCCTGGCCTCAAGTTACCCACTTGACCCCAGAGGATTGATCGAATCACGTCGTCTTTGTTGGCAATCATCCGGCTCCTGCTGTGCCCTCCCCGGTATTGTCCTTGGCATTGTCAGGCAAAAGCGAGTTTGCTCTGACGGGCCGAAGATTGTATTCATATATTATATGCAGATGAATGAATGCATATATGTGGATATATGTCAACAGCCTTGGGAGGACTGTCACTTGGGGAAATACTGCAAATCCTCAACAGTCAGTCACCGATCGTGAGAAAGGACAGACAGCCCACAGCCCACAGACCACAGACCACAGAAATCTCAGCACTGTTGAACAGGACAAAGAAAGCTCGTCTGGCCCCGCATCGCAGTGGGGGCAGTTGGAGGTTGGAGGTGGGGAAGAAGGGGGACGGGAGGGGTAACGGCACCACCAAGTTTACCCCTCTCTCTTTTTCTTTCCTGGCGACTGCTCTTTTGTACACACTACCTTGTACACAGTACTCCAGCATTTCTCGCCTCTTTTCTTGGACGGGAACATCCCTCATATATGTACCTACTAGTCCCTTGGGTCTAGGCCAGAATACGGCCCCCCAACCCCCAACCTGGACCATAATATATAGCTGGCTTCTATATATGTGTGTCTAAACACAGGTACTGCTACACAGACGCAGACATGCACACAGATCGTGGCCGGGTTACCGTGTTTGGTCTCCCATTAGCTTGCCGGCTTAGCCAGGGCGATATAGCATGACGAACATATGTACAATGTGCATATGTATACATGATGTATATGAGGATATATCTATGTACTCGGGTACTAGCCCGCATGTACCTTTATAATATATACCTGAACGGGCTGGAGAGTGCCTGCTCTCTCGTCTCTCAGAACTACACTCAAGATCCTCTCCTCTGATCGCTCATGGGAGCAAGTCAGGCGCTCGCTCAAGCTGGAAAACAACGCTGACACAAAGCTTTTCAAACAGAATTTGTCAAATCAGAGGGGGGGAAAAACAATCAATGGTATTGCAACCCTCAACCACCCTCACACCGCGCCGCCTTCACTAGATACTGAATGCACAAGTCAAGCAAGCCAGAGAGACCGCCGCCCCCGTTCGCTGTCCATGTCCCTCCAGGCCGACCGGCACGTTCCTCTTTGTTGAGCTACCAATGCCTGGCCGCCTGTCCTCTCCGAACCCCCTCATGTCCGAGATGCCAATGCACATTGCTGATATGCACCATGTACATGTGCTTGCGAATCCCACACGAGACTTCCCAGATCCGCATGACTCCATGCTATCATTTCAAGACCAGCCCCATCCAAGGAAAAAAAAAGCCCATCCCACCAACAAGCCCACTCCTTTCCATCGCTCCCAGTAGAGCCGCCCCGCACAAAAAGCACACACACACACACAGTGTCTCCTCTCCCGTCTCATGCCTTTCACCAAGCCACCAGGTTCTCAAAAGGTCAGGTATCGGGTTGAAGAGAAGATTTTGTTATCACACCACACAACGTCGTGCTCGGAGTGCCCGACGCCCCAGGCCGTAAAGGCTATAAGGGGTCATCAGGAGAGGCAGAGGCGTCTCGGTAGAGAGGATGTCCATCATGTTTTGAGGAAAAAGGCTTCCCGGGTTCTCTCCAGAAATCCCGATCGTCCATCATCGTCGTCTCATGGTTTCGTCATCGTACAGGACAAATGAAACAAGAGATGAGGAAAAGAGAAGAAAAAAGAAAAAGAAAAGGTAGTACAAAGGAAATGGTTGGTATCAGGTGCCCAAAGCTCTACCGCCTGAGGGCTCTCATATTTTCATCGGTTGAATTTTGCGGATATATATATGAGTCCATTGTTCAGGGTTTTGTGAGACGAGGCTTTAGGCGCCGACACCAACCATAACCCTCTCCTCTTCCATTCTTCTCACCATCTCCCTCTCCTTGGGGCTGCGCGGGTTGGCGTCGATGCCCAGGATGGCCGAGATGCGGGTCTTGTCCTGGCACTGCTTGCCGTAGACATCCCTCTCGTCAGGGCTGCCGATGGGCGTGATGGGGGTCTGTGCCGCGTAGTTGTGGGCCGACGACATGCTGCCGGTGGTGGTGGTGCTCGCACCGGCCGACCTCCAGGCGTGCTCCAGGGCGACGGGGTGCACGCCGTTGCCGTAGTCAGCAGCCACTGCCGACCAGAAGCTGTTGCGGTGGGCGCTGTAGACGGCCTGCAGGCGTCCCATGTCGACGGGCTGCGACGAGCCGGCAGACGAGGGCGCGGGGAGCCCGGAGCAGTCCAGGCGCAGCGGGGCCATCGACGCCGGCGTGTGTGCCGCGCTGGCCATGGTGGGCGGTGGGGTGGTCCTGGAGTGCGAGGCGGCCGAGAAGCTGGCCGAGGGCAGGAGTGGCGCGCTGTGCTGCTGCTGCTGCGCGTGGTCCTGCAGCGAGCTGTACCTGGAGGAGCTCAGGGCCAGGGTCATGCCCGCGGGCTTGGGCAGGATGGCGGGCAGGCGCGGCGACGAGCTGGAGCCCACGCCGGCGTTCATGATGCTGGGGAGCTGCATGCTGCCGGGGGAGCCCGGGTGGCCGTAGCTGATGACGGACCCGGGGGGAGAGACGCTGCGGCTGGGGGACTCATGGATGGGGCTCGGGATCGAGGCCTGCATGAGCGGCGAGTGTCCATTGGACGAGGAGCTCGACGACATGGACGTCGTCCTCTTGCGGCGGTTGGAGCCGTGGCTCAGCTGGTGGTAGTGCAAGCGACATGCCAGCTCCGTCTTCTTCAGGTGGGCGGCGATGTGCTTGTAAGGCATCTTCTGCAGGCGGGTCTGGAGAAGGTAAACCTCCTGTGGTTCAATACTGTCAGCAAGATGCTTTCCTATACGCCCTCCCCTCTCACCCCAAACCCCGGAAGGCCATTCCTCAGCACCACCAACACCCTGGCAACACCGGCGTGTTGCAAGTCACGTACCTCGTCCTCGCTCCAGGCTCTGCCTCCTCCAGTCGAAGAGCTCTTGCGGCTCTTGGTGATGCCATACTCATGGCGGTCCATGACATCAGAGGTCGGGGTGTACATTGCTGCGGGCATTGTCATGGCCATGGTCGGAGACATGATGTTGCTGTGTTCGTGTTGGTGTGGGTGTCCAAGAATTGAATACGTATCCAAGTTGTTTTGCGTCAAATAAATGTTCGCAGGCCAAAGCTGCGTTTTGAATCGAAAATGAGGGGGGTAGATTATTGTGAGGCCGTTTCTTTCCCTGATACGCTTTTGTTTCTGTCGAGAGCGTCGTCGTCGTTGTCGTCGTCGTCGTCGAGTAGAAGCGAGCAGAGAATTGGAAGGTGGTTGAAACCGACGGGCGATGAATAAACCAGATTACACCGTTGACTAAAAGTGTGTGTATTTCTAAAGAGGGAGGGGCAGCCAATCCAGTTGGTCTCCTTCGTAGAAGACAAATGAGCGTCAGGGTTCAGCCGCGGTAAAATGAATAAAAACTATTAAAGAAAGGGACACACACACGCAACTGCGTCGTGATAAGGTCAGTAATGTGAAATATCAGGATCAACCGTGATGAGAAGAAAGAGTAAACAAGACCAAACGATCTCCGGGAGGGAGTGGGCATTAATAATAGTTGCTCGAGCGTATTGCCTGGCTCGCCGGCGCCCCATGCCAGGCAAGCAGCCCAGGGATCGACCGCAACATCCAGGGGGGGGAGGGAAGGGTGACAAGAGACGGAGAGGGGAGGAGAGTACCACAGAATGGTACCGCTACCCATCGTGGAGGAGGCATATCAGCCTTGGGACGGATGGGCAGGGGTGCTCGGTCTGGCAGTCCAGGTAGGCTCTAGCCTTGTTACAGACCTTCTCTTGGAAACCCTGGGCCCCAAAAAAAGGTTGCGTACCGACTAGGTTGACGGGTCGGAGGTGTGTGGCAGCAGAATAAAGCATAACAACGTGCGGCTCCACCCAGCCATTCTGGGCCTGGTGTGGCCAAGCCCTTGTCAAGGCTCCCCACACATCAAGCAAGAGCCTCAGAGTTTGAAGTCTCACCCAGACATGACCATCCCGGCGACCCGCAAGATCCATACGCTTTGAGTCAAGGGTCGCCGACAGCCAGACGGCCAGTTGAGAGCGGGAGCGCCTGGGCATGGCGTCAGTATCCCAGCCAGACCACTTGATCGGTATCGCTCGTCGTCACCGGCTGGGGGGAGGGGGTGTATGAGTTGTTAGACTAGCCGTTACAGCCCTACCAACTTGGATAGGGTGGACGAGCGCCATGTAGACACACACCCACAGACACGTAGGCGTGTATACCACACACGGTATGCGTGTGCGTCTCGATAGCCTTGAGTCTTGGGCGACTACTGCCGGACACTAAATTCGTCCCAACCGCTCATGAACGCCTCTCTGCATGACCCCCGGACCAGAAACAATTCTGCAGCTCTGGCCTGGACGTGGAGCAATGAAAGACCAATGGCCGCGGCCAGGCCTTCCTGAAAAAGAGGGTAAAGCAAGCATAGGAGTGGAAGATGGCGCCCCTCAACCGGGGAGGGCAGACACCAGGAGACACACCTACACACACACACACACACACACACACACACACATACACATGGCCAGAAAGGGAGAGGCGGGGCATGTGAGCGGGTGCATAGGGCGGCTGGAAGCTATAGCATCCGGCAGCAAGGGACGTAGGCAGGAGGCGAAAGGGCGGTAAACACGACAGATCCAAGACACCAGGCAGGCCTAGGCAGGGCGCAAATCTGGGTCCTGCGTTACATCGATCAGATCTGTTCTGTTTGATGTGAATTTCGTTTCGGGCAGCGCGACCGAAGGCGAAGGGGACGAGGTCCCTTCTCGGCCGGCCGTCGCAGCAAACACGAAGGGAAAAGGGCAGGGTAAGGGAAGGGGAATTGTATGGTTCTGTGGTACGCGAGCCGGACAAGGCCTTGGCTCTACGGGGCAGATGGTGGATATGTGTCTCAGGGATGTATGTGTAACCGCAGCTCTGGATATGACGGCCTGCCAGGTGTGTAATCCACTAGACAGAATAGTGCAGGCAGTGCAGGCATTGCCCATCTTCAGTGCTACTGTGTGTGTACACGCAGTGGACATGACAAGATAGAAATTGTTCGACCGGCAACCGTAGGCGACAGACAACATGAAGATGGAGCGTGCCGAGCGGACGTCTATGCCCTCGCGTCGAGAAAGGAGGGGGCAGATGGGCGATCAATGACCGTGTTGGGCCCAGCATGACCGAGCCCGCATTTAGCCATGTCCCATCTGGAGGTTGTGATGTTTGGAGTAGTAGCAGCACCAGCAGTAGCCGACTTTTGGTTTCTGGTGGATGGGGAACATGGCGTGCTGTGTGGCACATACGGCAGCGGGGTACAAGGAATAGGCGTGAGCGAGTTGAGTTGAGGTCGAGTTAAGGTGAGGTGACAGTGAGAGAGAGTGAGAGTGAGGTGTGAGGTTGAGGTCCATCCACCCCAAGCCCGGGTTGCAGGTTCCAGTCTCCAGGTCCGGCCCTTGTTGCCCACCGTTCTCTTCCACTCCTCTGACTTGGGGCCCGTTTGAAAGGGTGTGGGGGCCCTGTGGGCCGGCCTCTCTGCTTCAGATCGTTACAGAGCCGCGCTGGTCCAGCAGCCTCTGCGCCGTCGTGATTGGCCAGCAGGGCCGGTTCCTGTCTCGTGGGCTCGCCCTTCCAGGGACTATCCCAGCCTGTCTTGTCGCCCCATATACGCAGTAATCTTCGGCAAGGGCTGTGCCTGTGTATGGGGCCTGTGCCCCTGCGCGTCCTGGCACGTCCCTACGTCCTGGCACTCCCCAGGCTTCGCCCAGGTTGAGGCTCAGCCGCCCAGTCGTCCTCACCAGGACTTTTGTTGATTGGCGGGAGCGCGGCCATGCCTGTTTGGTTTGGCATGGCACCCGAAGGCCCCCTCCCCCGTTGAAACAAGAGGCTGTTTCTATCCCACAGCCTGATACTGACGATTGGTCAATCATGACGATGGTCGCATGGGCGCGCGAGAGCCGAGGACGCTGCCAGGAAGTATCTGCTCATCCCGAAACTCGACACTCACTGGACGGGTTTCCAAACAAATGCATCCTCGTCCATCTCATCTGGCCCGGCTACACAGTCTTCGCGTGTACACACAACAGCAACAACAACAACAACAACAACATTGTCCAGGGCAGAGAAACACCAGCACTGCCCTGCCGAACACGCGAGCCCGGCGCTAACTTGCCTCGATCGGCAGGTCGCCTACGGCCCCGGCGGCCCAGTCCAGTGCCAGGCGTCGACAGACGCCCGTCCCTGGCCTCTTACTATTGGCAACATGTCAGACCAGATATAACGCTGGACTAGTTCTGAACGGGAACGACTTGGTATGCCATATGCCTGTTGACAGACTTGACATGTTGGCGCCACCACCAAAGCGGTTTGGGCGTGCTTGCGTGCTTGCGTGCTTGCCGCCGTGCTTGCTCTGCGGTGCCTGTTTGGTTTTAATCTCGCATGCTGCAGCCTCCGGTCGCGACGTGTGGATCTTGGCATCCTAGTGTGCCGTACCTGGCAAGCCTGGCCCTCTGCCCCACGTCGGCTCCGGGCAGCACAGCTCGGGAGCCAGGCAGGCTTGTAGATCAATATTGATATTGAACCGTACTAAGCAAAAGCTCGTATGGTAAAAGTGCAGCGGGGCCGGCACCGGGTTTTGCCAGCCTGCCTGCAGAGAGGCGACCCGAGAAAGGCTGTACGAATGTCTCTTTGGTTGTTAGCGAGCCTGTGAGCCTTGAGAGGATGCCCGGCAGCGTTCGTGGTGTGGCCGCAAGGCTCCGGTCCCTTGAAACTCGCTAGGTGGTAGCCACAATTTCACCCTTGTGTCAGCCTTTGACCACACCACACCTGTTCGGTTCAGTCCAGTCCAATCCAGGACAGGCTCTGCCGTTCCCCATCGCTTCAGTTCATCTCACTTCATCGTCTTCTTACTGCTGCTTCTGTCCTTGTCGCCGCCGCCGCCATTGTTGTCCATCGGTCGGCCAAATCACGTCCTGTTCGGAACGGCCGTCGTTGCTCTTCCCGCCTGCCAGCAGAGCATCTTAGCATCTATTCTAGAGCCGCATCCCTGTCGAAACCTCGAGTCCCGACGCTCCTGGAATGCTGGGCCTGGCCTGGCGCAGCGGGACATGGCATATCCTGGCCTGGCCTGCCACAGGGTAGCCCCGTGACGTCTCCATTCATTCGTCTGTTCCGCCCCTACGGTCAAGGCTCAGAAACAAGATTCTCCTGTGAGAAGTTTGCTTTCCCGTCCCCGCGTCCCACTAATGCAGCCAAACCTTAATGCGTCCTGTCCTGCCGCCGTTGGTTCCGCAAATTTGGCAGCCCCCCGTCTTGAGCCTCAATATTCGACCTCTAGCCTAGCTTCGTCATACAGCGAACACCTACCCGCCATACCTGGCACGTACCGTCTGCGGCGCTTAACCCAACACATGATCCCTTCACTTTGTGTTCTCATTGCGCTTCCCCTGTCCACAGTAGTCCTCCTGCTAGCTCTTCCTTCCGTAGCGTAGGAAGGCTTCGAGGCTGGGGGAACTGTCGGCCGCGCTAGCAGTGTCAAGGTTGAGAAGACTTGAGCCCACCCTCTTCTTCTCGAGCGACCGGCTGTTCTGCGGGCGGACTAGAAACAGAAGACGAGATGAAATCAAGACTGCCTGTGCCTGCGAAAGTGGCGATCACAAACACTCTCAGCAGGCACGCCCTTGACCGCCAGTCTGTCCCATGACCGGCCTTGTCTCGTCTCGACTTCTTGCACATCAGTGGGCCCAATCAAGCCACCACCACACCCAAGGCCAGTTTCGAGGTTGTTTGGCATGTTTGCAAGAACATTGCTCTTGTTCTGCCACCCCCTCTTGGCCGGCCCCTCACCCTCACGAGCTAGGCGACACCTTGAGCTACTTCACGGCGGCCGAGTCAGTCTGTCGCCTGGAATAGATCAGCATTATCAGCCGACGCCGTTCGTGATCGTACCCTCAGGAAGTTTCGCCTCGCTGCGGCCCACGACCTTCAGGACCTCCACCCAGGCCGAGGACTTTGCCTGCTGTGTATGCCTCACTGCCGCGTGGCAACTTGGCGCTCGTCCTTGCGCTCGATAACGCTGACGGTGATCACACAGGAGCACACATCAAAGCATGCATCTCCGAGGCACTGAACTAGAGCTTCCTTGCTATGTGAACCGCGATGGCTGGCTCTTGCTCTTAATCAACTTCGCTCCATCCGATTCTGATCCATTATCGGTGAGCGTCTTGCTGTCCTCGGAAGAGCGCCATGGAGAATGCGTGAGTAAGAGTGGGTGCGCGGACCAGAACTGATGATAGACTCGAGCCTCAGGCTTCGCCGCAACAGCGGGTACGTGACGAAGCGTGTGGCTATCATCTGCAATTGAAGCAGCTTGAGCTTCTAAAGGGTCGAGTGTCAGCAAATCGACATGGAGCCCCTTGGCATCCCATCATCTCAGTCAGAAGGAAACCCAGTGGCCGCGGCACATAAGCGGGTTAGAGAATCTCGACCGTGTACAAACTGTAGGATTGCAAGTCCCTTCGCACAAACCGCTGTTTCCGAATCCATTGGATGAATTCCGCAACCAAAAATCGAAAAGAGTCAAGCGACAACCACCTCGACGGGGCTTGTCCTGCGATCATCATCCCATGACCGCCGGGGTATGACTTCGGACGCTTGCTTGCTATCCCATTTCGCAGTCAATATTCTCAAGGGGTTCGAATCTCTTGGACCCGGTTGTCTTGCGAAATTGCAGGCCCCGGAAGCTTGGTGTGCCGCGGTACTTGGATCGTAGACGAGGTATGTTATGCCGAGACCGAAAGCCGGCGGCGAGCCTCTATCCATTTTTGGAAGACTCGACACAGGGGTAGAAACTTGACAGCTGCTCCCATCCCATCAGTCCTGGCAGGTCAGCTAAGGTTGACATGTGCTGCGAGTTCGTCGCTTGACGCTTAAAACCGAATCATGGCCATGTCAAGCATGCTGTCGTCTGCAAACACTGGACGTCCTCTCCTGCGCTTCGCGCCTCGGTCTTTGTATTCGGAGGAAGGCCGACAGCCACGGGCCTCATGAAAATGCTACCAAGATTGAGTCGGGGCGCGCATCGTGTTCATTCAATTCCGTTGTCCGTTCGAGGGGCCCAGGGTTGGATATGCTGGAGGGGGCCTGGTCTTTGGTTGGCCATTCCCCATTCGAGCAGTCAGTCCTTTGCACATGTGGAGGGCCAGCGTAGATAGGACGAAGAGATCAGCGCTTTCCAGGCGAAGGAATCGAGAGGCGGCTGATTTGATTCGCGAATGCGAAAAACAATGACAAGTTGCCAACCTTGGTCGTCCAGGTTGTGTCCACCCAGCCCACCGTGGTGCACCGTGAGGACGAATGGGCCCCAGTGCGTAGTTGCAGGTCCCATCCTTCGGGCATTAAACGGAGAAACCCTTGTTAAGGTTATCTTGACCACGGGCCCACTTTGGCCGGCCCCTGACAGCGCCTGGAACACCCTTGATGCATGAACTAGGGGGCCTCTCCTCGCTGCAGGGGTTGGGGGTCTCCACAACCTGACGCTTACGAGCTCTTGAGCAGTTGTGGCCGGCGGAGCAGCTGTCATCGTGGGCTTGCCGACCGGCAGAGGCCTTTCTTCCGGCGGTAGCAGTCACCGCAGGTCCTCAAACGCCGCTTGTCGAGGAGACTGACAGCTCTGCAACAGGCACGGTTTCAGCGCCGGGGTCGCCGTTGGGTGACGTGGGTGGAGGTCGGTCAAGCACCAGAGACGTCGGCAGACAGGCATCTGCATAATAAGCGCTTGGTCTTGTCGTCTGAGCATCGCCAAGGATGATGGGGATGGGCCACGATGCTTGGGATGGCTGTTCAACCCGACAGTTCAACGTCCAGCCGCGAGGCTGAGGTGCTAACGGGCGTGCTGCAGCGAAACGACGGGCTCCTCGAGTGTGGCGAGGCCGTCTCAAACTAGGAACAAAAAAGAATAAAAATAAAATGGAATGAGAAGAAGGGCACTTGGTGCGCGTCAAAGGCGCCGGCGGGCCGATCGAGAGGGAGGAAGGTCGAATTGGGATAGGGGCGCGCGAAGCAGGGCGGGCAACCGTTGAGCACCAGTTAGCGTATCAAGAGTTGGGCGTTTTGTCGATTTCGTCCGAACTCGAGACGGAGGAGACGAGCGGAGGGGGGTGCATGAAGATGTGCATGATGAGCAGTGTTCGGTCCCGTCTCGTTCTATTCGGGTCTGCTGTCGATGTTTCGGTTCAGCCGCGCGTTTCGATTCGATGTTGAGCATGTTTGGGATTTGCGCTCCTGCTGATGATGTCGATGGTCGTCGGACGGGAAGCTTACGTGGGTAGCCTTATGGCCCTTCCAGG
Organism: Diaporthe vexans; assembly: GCA_021188095.1. Classification (NCBI taxonomy): domain Eukaryota; kingdom Fungi; phylum Ascomycota; class Sordariomycetes; order Diaporthales; family Diaporthaceae; genus Diaporthe; species Diaporthe vexans. Next base: position 188,041 of record JAJLLZ010000020.1, read on the forward strand.
TCTTGCCGTGTGCCCTGCCTGCCTGTGTAGGGTCATTTATGCGAAACAATCACCCGCTTGGGCTATGTTTTGAAGCTTCCTTGTCGTGGTTGAATGCCATCCGGTCTTGTAGGCCATGATCACTTGCCCAACCAAAGATCCTCCATGCACCAAAATGCTGCAAGCTGTGTGACATTTGGCTTGCATCACCGCCGGTCTGACGAACGATTCTCGTGGAGAAGCGAGAGCCACATCATGCATGGCATGGTGAGGTTAACATCTCAAAGCTTTTTTCTGCATCGCCACTGGGCGTTGGAGAACACACCCGGCAGGCCCATCTATATCGTTGCATCAAGACGCGCGAAAGCTGATTCACGTTAGTGCTGCTTTTCTTATATTATGAATTGGAATGGTCTGCTCACATGCTCACAGTCTCGGCTCACAGTCTCGCCAACCTCCGAGTTACGAAAATCAGGCTCCGAGGAGGTCAAGCGGGCAGATGTTCGAGTGGGCATCCCGGGGCCTTGTCTTCGCAATGGTCTAGGAGTTCAGCCAGACAGGTATCACGCCGCGCACGCGGCCTTGGGTATGTTCAAGTCTGAATCCTGTGTTGTGGTGGCAGACCCGGCCAATATGGCCATCGATGGATCGGTGCAGTCTCGACTCTGCCCTCCTGTTGGAGCTGACCACCGCGCTCTTCTCACACCGGCTGTGTGCGGCCGGAGGAGGCCGGTGATATTGTCTCACACGCATGGCAACGAATCATCTGTGCGAACCATCTGAAAAAGAAGCAGGACGGCGTTCTCTGGTTCTTGTGCTGGGCCAGTGGGTGGAGGACAAGGCAAGAGCTTTGGACGTCGTGGTCGGCACCAACACTAAATGGCACGGAATCAGTCGTGGTGAAGTGGCACCGGAGTTTCTACGGCACAACTGCTGGACGTGGACCGCCAAATGGTCGTTGCATTTCGTCCGTTCGCAGTGGTTCCGCAGAGGCTGCGACCCCAGCCTCAACGCGACCTGGCGAGGTGCCAATGCAACTTGTCATGCGCACTGCTGAAGCCCGACCCCTTCCTTCGTCATCTCTTCCGGGTCAGTGCAGAGAAGCGAGCGACGGGTGATTAGTACATCACAATGCCCAATCCACGTGGCAGTCCTGGCTACCAAGATTGGAGAGGAGGCGAGCGCTGCCTACACTCATCCTCTTATACATAATAGGTGGGTGCCGCATTGTGGACAGTGAAAGCCTGCCAGCAGGTGTCTAAATCGAGACCACTTTTGTCAAAGTCGGGAACTCGGAGGATCCGGGGGCGGCAAGGAGGCACAGAAGTGATTGCTTCGGATCCAGATCGTGGGAAGTAGTGGAATCCACTCTGGGACCGGGCAGTCTACACGGGTGGTCCTGGCTGTCATCGGATTACACAGTGACTCTATTGTTCTCGACACAGCTTTGGATGGCTCACGGCCCACATCCACATCGAGTGCTGCGAGCCCCCATCACAGATGTGAGCCGGCTTCCCCCGATCCAGAGTCTCAGATCACGTAGGAACTCGACAAGGACCAGAAGACCGGTGGTGTCGGGATCAAAAATTGCTTCCAGAAGCAATTTATCTCACAGACAAGCCGACCCGGGGCGTTGGCGTTGTAGGAGTATTTTGAGATACTCTGTCAACCACTCAGGGGCGTTGCTTCTACAGACTCACGGTCCAGAGAGTGACTTAGACGTAGTCGTCCATGTCGTCTTGAAGCTCAGTGACCGACGGACCTGGCGAGCAGACCCAACATGTCGGCAATGTGAGCCAAGCTTGGGGGTCACACACGCACCCTGGTGACGGACCATTCCTCCGTTGCACGCCGGACACACCGCCGCTTGAACCTGCATGGGCGCGATGGCTTTGTGGCACAGAAGACGATTTGAGCCACGAACTAGGCGACTCGCTCTTGGTTATTGTGCGACATCAGCGAAGGCCGACCACCGCTCTGGCCTCGGTTCTCGGCCCAGCGAGGGTGATTGGCTCGTCCGGCAGGGCGGGTTTGCAGCCTGGCCGGGTGCTTCTCTTTCTCGCACATTTGGGTTTCGCTGATACAAAGTCAATTTGCTGTCCTACCCTCGGGGGCCATCCTGTCACCGCCCGATGACAAAACTTGGGCACACGGCGGGCGGCGGGACTGGCACGGTTGAGGCAGGGCCAAAGGGTGAGTTGGCCAACACGTAGTAAGTCTTGAGCGCCATGATCGGCGTCAGACCAAGGCGGGGGTATCAGGGCGTGGTGGTGATATTCGGGCATGAATGAAACGAAACAGAGGCGAGGGGACTTGGTCCTGAGACGACAATCCGTGCTGAACTGATGTCCGGATCCGGATCGTCGGTGTACGTAGAGGCGCAAGATTGCGAGGTGGGCACTCTGTTGTGGTAGCCCTCGGGCAGCGAGGACGAGGCCTAGCAATCCAACCTTGAAGGTTCGCCTAGACTGAGCAATAGTGCCATTTCATAGAGCCCCGGACGGCAGTGGACGAGAGGGTGTGAGGGCAGTCGCAGCGCTCTTGGGTCCTCACTGCTCTGCGACGGTGTTGGCAGATGGTCTTGCTCGGGAATAGCTGGGCGTAGGAATCAAACGGCTATCGAAGGTGCCTGTTGTCTGTTTCTCAGGATACGGAGTATCTCACCAGCGTGATGGACGGCCGCGACGGCGGCGGCGGCCAGCAGGCTGACGATTGTGGCGCCGGGTAAGAGCTCCACACGGTGCGACGGGATGGGTTGGGGGTTGTGGTGGGCGGGGGACCCTGGCAAGTCAACGGGCAACATGATGGTGACCTCTGGTGCATGTACTGTACTGGCTGGATGCCCAGATGCCAGTGCCAGTGCCAGTACCTGTGCCTGTGCTCATGGCCAGCCTCAGCCGTGCCCGGTTCGGAGAGAACCTTGGAAGGAGCTAGCAGGCTGTTTTGGCCCCCAACAGGAGAGCTCTTGGTTCCTGGATCTCGAGAGTGCTGAGTGCTGAGTGCTGAGTGCTGAGTGCTTCCACCGAGAGTGGCTGTTGTTGCTGGGCAGAGCTGGAAGAGGAGGCTGGGCCGAAGGCATCTCTCTCTCAGTCTACCCATTCCATGACGGGCCACAGCACCTGGCATGCATTGGGGCACTGGGGCGACGTTGCATCAGAAGGTATCAGAAGGTGGTTCCTGCTCGTGGCCCAGCCACTGCATCGGCAGCACAGCCACCCAGACTGGGGTGCAGCGGTATCTGGTGGCAGAGGTTGGAATTGATTGATTGATTGACTGACTGAGCGAGTGGTTGATTGGCCCGCTCGAAACCTGCATGCGCCTTGTGCCCTGGGCGTACCTGATGGCCATCTCAATTAGGGCCCGACCGTTGTACAAAGAAAGCAAAAACCTCTTGCACAGAGGGGGAGGATGGACTGGAGTTGAAGGAACGGGCGCGACAGGGCAGCTAAACGCAATGACAGCTAGCAGTAGCTGGTATTGCATACCTACTTAGGTACCTTGTGTGCTCTGCACACCTAGGTAGGAAGGTAGGTAGACAGGTAGAGGTACGGTGGGGAAGGTGCTGGCTCAGAACATGCCTGGCAGCGTGCTAGAGACTGTGGCTTTCAACCTGCAGTTCAACTAATCATGATCAATTAATTGCCTATAAGGCTGGAGTAAGGAAGGTACTCAGTACATGCAAGACTGATGCTGCTGCTATAGGGCTGTTACATGTGCACTACACCGAGGCCACCTGAGGTACCTCCAAGACAAGAGGAAGCTGCATTACCCACTCTCCGCCGACGCTCGAGCCATCGCGTGCTCCGTCCTCACTGCAAGCTTCCTTTGCGATAGAGACTCGAGGTTGACATTGACAGCAGGCAGATGGAGATGTGAGAAAAAACAGGAAAAGAAGAGGCATCCTCTGCACCCCACAGTCCTACAGCAGAACAAGAAGAAGCACTAGTAAGTAATCCCTGGCCTAGAATCTTGCAGTGACTGAGGATACTACACCTCATCTCCTTGGTCAAGCCATCTGCTTCCCATCCACCTTGTCCAGTCACAGCAAGTACTGATTACCTGGGCCCTGGGCAGGTACTTAGTCAGCCGACCTGGAGATTTCGGCCGATAGGTTATCTGCTAGGGTACGGATACAAGTCGCAGGACTGGCACAAAGTACCTGCGACAAGCTCAACCACATCCTGCATCGCCAGACCACACTACCAGATCTCACATCGCAATCAACCTACCCTTCCCTCCACAGCGCCGCCGCATCGCAGCCAGCAAATGCCCTAGCCTGGTCCCTTGATTCAAAAGAATACATGAGCGTAAGTACAACAACCATCACCACCGACTCTGTCAGTCAACCAGCCCGTTCAGCCTCCGTTCATTCATTCCACTGTACACTGTCCACTGTTTCCCTTCTTCACCTGCTTCACCTGCTTCACCTCACCTGGTCCACCTCACTTGGTCACCCTGTCTGGTGTCTATCTTCGCCAGTCTGTCTGCCTGTCTGTTTCTCTCTCTCTCTCTCTCTGTGGGCTGGACCACTGCCGTATGTGTCAGCATCGGTTTGGCCAATCGTCTCTGGCAGCCTGCTGTGCCTGTCCTGCCTCTTGGTCCTTCCTCGGTCGTGGCATCCGCAGAGCCGCATCAGCCATGTACCAAGTACATTCGACATACACCAACATTTCATCAGCCTTGATTGATTTGGCTTCAACTACACAATGATGGAACACAATGCCCTCTCAACTTGGACGACAACAATGAGCCATGATCATGACCAAGCATTGTCGCCTGCCCTTGCTGCAGTTTCTGCTCGGCCCTCCCGGTTTGACAGCCGACCACCAACAAGACTGGGACCTTCTTCTCGACCGTCCCCCGACAACATTCGACGGCCTGCCCCATCTTCCCTCTTCGGGAAGCAACGAAAAGCTTGCTGCCTGTCTCGCCTGCTCTTGTGGACAGACACATGGCAAAACCTTTTCTGGTGCCGCCTCGGGGTCAGCACCGAACATCAACCGGCAGCAAGCCGGCAGAAGCCACGGCGCGCCAGCGTGTCTTGAGTCTTGTCATCGGCGTCAGCAAGACAGGCAAGTGCAAACGGGAGCACCTCGGCGCCAGCACTAGTCGTCACCTGCCTGGTCTGATTTGATCTTGAGTCTTCCCCGGGACCAACGCCGGCAGAGCCGCTAAGCCCTGGCGACACGGCACCGGCGCATTGCGCCAACAACAAACACCACGTCGAGCCCTCGGATGCACCACCCTGCACCTGCGCCTGCAGCTCCACCTGTCGGTCTCTTCTCTGTTGTCTACGAGACCAACCGGCATCACAGCGGGAACAAACAACCAATCTGCACCGACACGGCAATCGCTCGCCTCTCGGCACTGCGCAACTCCAACAGGCCCGACAAGCATCACAATCCATCACTCACACTCGACAAACGGCTCGGCACGGCACGTCACGTCACGTCACGACACGACCGAAGACCTTTTCTGCCGTCTGCCTTTTCCGCCCCCCTCCACCCCCCGGTCGCACGAGAGCTCGCCGGAGCCAACCATCGTCGGCTCCTCCCCACAAAAAAGTCTGCCGCGCCACTTTTATTTTTTTTCCCCTCTGGCCTGGGAAATTCAAAGTTCTATTTCCGATCTGCCCGCCCACTAGACCGAGTACTGCCGCCCTGGCTGCAGCTGCGCACAATCCCAAACCGTGTCGGACCAGGGCTATGCAAGCAAGGCGCCCGGCTCGCGTGTGTTGTGGGGTCTGTGGTTGTGGCGTGGGGAGCCAGAGAGGTTGAGGTGCGAGGTTGAGATTCGGACAGCCAGCATCAGGCAATAGCTTTTCAAGGGCAGACAGACAGAAGAAAAGAGAGGAGAAGAGAAGAGAAGAGAAGAGAAGACACACGTGCACGCACACACACACACACAGAGAGAGAGAGAGACCAACACCCGATACACGGTTCATCAGCTACATAATCGAACCGTCCCCGTTTGGGCCTCAGGCAGGATGCAGGTGCCACAGCCACCCATGGGAGGAGGCCCTGTTAGCTTCCCACCCGCTCTCGGGCAACAGCTACAGCCACAGCTACAGCTACCGCAGCAGCAACAACAGCTGCAGCCAGCAGCCCATATGCACCTGGGCGAACCACCTGTCGAGCTCTTCCTTGGGCCTGTGGTCCAAGTCCCTGGCCCCAGCCCTGGTCCTGGCCATGTCAATCTCAGTCACGACGCCGATGCCGATCTGGGCGGTGGTGCCTCGACGAGGCAACCTGACTGGGCCGCCCAACCCGCCGTCGCCGACCCTGACAACAGGTCCTTTCCAACTCCAGAAGTACTTGGCCATCCCACCCACCACCCAACCCAGCCCAGCCATCAATCAATCAGCAGTTGCTACATTCTGCCTGTCATCACCGCAACGCGCACCGCACTGCCTCGATCCCTCTGCCCATCGGTCTCGGTCATCCTCCATCCCAATTTTCAATTTTCAATTCTCAATTCTCTCCTGCTCTTGCGCATCTTCTCAATCACCCTCTCGTCGTGCGCGCATTCCCGGCTGTCGGCGGTGCATCGCTCTGGGTTCTGTTCGTTTTGGCTAACAGTCTGCGCGACGCGCAACCACAAATTTTAGGAGATGCAGCAGTGGCACGTCGGCCCCTTGGGCTTTGGCCCAACCCAGTACGGGCAACCAGCCAACTCCACCAACCACACCACGGACGGTTTCAAGTGAGTAGCTACCCGCCTTCGTTGTACCTCTCTCGTATCGAGAACACACTCCCAGATGTCATTCCACTCCAAGGCTCCCTCCCAACCACCCCCCCCTTCACCATCCTTCGCAAACAAGAGCCAAGCTTTTTTTTTTGTTCCCCAGCTCTGCCTTCCCCCAGCTCCAGGTCCAGCTCCAGGGTTCGTGGCTCGTCGCTTGTCCCCCCTACCGCGACGGCTCGTATTGCACATGTTACTTTTTTTCTCGTTCCTCTCATTCGTCACATCTGTCGCCAAAACGCGCCCGCTCCTGCGCCCAAGGCCGGCTGGCAGTCTACAAATCTCTCTCTCTCTCTCTTTTCTCAAAGGGGATTCCGGCATCGACCAGGTCAGACCAAGTCAGACCAGGTCAGAGCTGTGAGATCATCTGTTACTGGCAATCCCTGTGTGGACCCGAAGCAATCAGTGCCCGCCCTCGCAGCCGCCTCCATCAGCTCTGCACATTGGACGAGGGCCAGCCAGCAGCAAATGATGGTTTGTCCGTCGACGGGTCAGCCGAAAAAAAGTTTGATGCCGGCTGAATCTGCTCTGCCCCAAGGTCCAGCGCGCACCCTATCTGTCTCTTGCCAATTGGGGACTGAGGCTTGCGCAATGGAACCCCGAGAAGACGAGGGGATGGGGGAACCTGCTCGGTGGCTTGCTAGCAGGTTCCGGGTACTTTGGGAGGGTCTCTCTGGCTGACCGCCTGCCGTCCTGGCCCTAGTGGGCTGGGCTGGCTGGCCCTGTGCTGCCCTATGCTGTCTACGTCCCATCTGATCTGAGATATGTACCCTATGTACCCCGTCACATAACTCGTTTGTCCCCGTCCTGATCCCTCGTCCGCTTTCTCACTTTGCCCTCTACTACTCCGCCCACCACCCTACTCGCGCTCCTCCCTCGGTGCCGTCATCAATTCTCCACGCACCTTACCTACCCACCTAGGCACCTATCTACCTGCCTGCCTGGCATCCCTCCCCAGGACGTCGTCACAAACAAGCATGGGCATGACTCCAGGCCGTGGGCGACGCAGGGAAGCACTCATCACCGCATAGACTTGAACACGAGAGACAGACAGACGGGCAGTCAGTCAGTCAGGCAGTCAAGTCAGTCAGGGTATCATCAAACGGTATCGGGACTGCACTACTCCTCCAGCATAACATACAAACAAAACGCTGGAGCCTCTGGGACCACAGGAACCTTCCCATTGTCGGGATAGTCCCCACAGTTGCAGACTGCTGCACTCCCAGTCCAGTACCAGGCCCAGTCCCAGTCCAAGCTCAGCTCCCCCCCGCGGCCGACGAACGAGCCCAGCTCGCGCCCAAGCTCCCTGCCCCCTGCCCCCCTGCCCACCCCAGCCTCCCACCCCCAAAATAACCAGCCTAGAGCTGTTTGTTCCCGCGTTCGCGCCTGCTCCACCATTCCACAAGGTCCCGGCCGACCCACGGGTTCCCAAGCTTCAAGGTCGAGCTGAGGCTGCGGTTGCCCTGCCTGTGCCGTGCTGCACTTGCACCTACCTACCTACCTGCCTTCTTGCTGAGGCTCCCTCCCCACCCCTTCCACACGAACAACCCTGCGTGTACCGGCTCGGACTCTGGACTCTACCTCTACATCTCTACCTCTACCTCTACATCCACGTCTACTTGACTACTCTACCTCTACCTCCGCCTCTTGTCTCGCTACCTCCGCCCAAAAAAATACACACCCTCCTCCACCTCTTCAACCCCCGGACCCTCCTTCGATAGATACCTCGACTAGCAATTGCTGTCGTCGGTCTACTGTTCACGTCATCATCCTCCGCGTCTCGCGTTTTTCCCTCTCTCTTATTCCCTCGCCTCGGGCCACGCACACGCACCCATACCCGCACCCGCACACCGCAGGCTGCTTGCTATCTATCGCGCGTAGCTGCTTGCCTGCTTTGTTTGGTGCACTCGACGCGACTTTCGCCCCACCCTCGGGGCCATCCCTCGCCCTTGGAAACCCTCCTTGACTGCATCTTGCCATCCCATTCCTCGTCAAGCCTCCTCAATGAAGAAGCGAAACGAGATCCAGCCGTCATGGCCGCACCAAGCCCAACAAGCCATGCCCATGGCCCAACAACAATCGCCTTTTGCTAATCAGCAGCCTTGGGGTTACAGCCCCCAGCAGCAACATCAGTATGGCCAGCCCGACCTGAGCCGCCGCAATGATTCCATGCAAGACTACAGATATGCCGGCCAACCGCACGCTCAGGCCCAGGCACAAGCCCAGGTACAGGCCCAAGCTCAGGTACAGCACCAGCAGCAACAACAGCACCACCCGAGCGCGATCCAGCCGCCCATCTCCGTGTCGCAGCATGCCGCCCAGCAGCAGCAGCATGTGCAGCAGCACGTCCAGCACCCTCAGCATGTTCAACAACATCCCCAGCAGCAACAGCAGCAGCAGCAGCACCCGCAGCACCTCGCCCAACAGCCCCAGCAGGGCTCGCCTGCTCAGCAGCATGTTCCGCAGCAGCACGTCCAGCCCCAGCACGTCCAGCCCCAGCATGTCCAGCACACGCCCCAGTCGGCCCCTGTTCAGCCGCAACAGGTCCATCAGCAGCCTCCGCAGCAGCAGCAGCCGACACCCCAGCCCGCCCCGGCTGCCGCCCCGGCCCCGGCCACTAATCGCCGCAAGCGCGCCGCTCCCGCCCCCGCCGCTGCGACCCCGACCGCCCCGGTGACGGCCCCTCCCCAGCCTGTTCAGACCCCCGTTCAGCAGGCCCCCCAGATCCCGACGCCCGTTCCTGTGCCCACACCTCCCGCTCCGATGCCTGCTGCGACCCAGCCTCCCACCCCGGTCGAAAACGCCCAGCCCGCCCCGCAGGCTCCCCCGGCCAAGAAGAGCCGGACGAATACACCGTGGACGCCAGCGGAAGAGCTGCGCCTGAAACAGATGAGGGACTCGGGCTCCAGCTGGGCTGAGATTGCCAAGGTATGCGCTCTGATATGAGGGCGGGAACGCATTGATCACGGGACTTGACCGCTGATTACTTTTTTTTTGCCCCGCAGACCTTTCCAGCGAGAACAGAGGGCAGTGTCAAGAAGCACTGGTACAAGGATATGCATTACGCAGAGTTTGCCGAGGATGAGGTACGCGGCGCGAGCGCTTCCGCCCCGATCCTTGCCCCGATGCTACGTGCCTAGGAATACTGACGGTGGGCCCTGCAGAGCGCGGCGCTGATGAACGCGATCAAGGAGTACGAGAACAACAAGTGGAAGGTTATCGGACAGAAGGTTGGCAAGCCCGCAAAGGCTTGCGAGCAGTACGCCAAGGAGCACTTTCCAGGTAGGCACCTGCGTGACCACGGGGCCCAGGTCCGTCGTCGACGGGGCTGGGCTTCGTAGCCCCACGACCGCCGAGGCGCGAAACTGACACGTCATTCCTCACAGATCTCTTCAACCCTGCGAAGCGTGGCTAGGAGCCGTCACCACAAACCCCAACCGTGGCGAAGAATCGCAAGGAGGCTGCAAAGAGTTATACACCCGTCAGCACGAATTCAATGCCGGACCCGAGTCCACAGTATTCCCCACCCGCTCTACCTGTCTTCACAAGTCCATATAGCCAGCACCCGCCCGGCCATGAGCCACAGGGCTCGGATCTGCAGCCGTCACACCCGCAGTCGGACGGTCAGCATGACGGGCCTGCGACGGAGGACGACCGACCTTGGCTCCCGCACTAGACTCTGGCGTGGACAGCACACGGGGTGTGTTGAACCCTCAGCTGCCACTCTTCCTCCCAGAGACCCCCCCCCCCCATCCAGCCGGGTGTATTGTGGTCCGACCGGCTTCGTATCTCTTGACCGCTCCGGATGGGAGCAATGAGTTGGTTGGTGGGCGCTGGGGGGAGGTCGACGCAGATACCGTGACGATATGGTCCCCCGTTTAATGCCTCGAATGACTTTTATGTGTGTCTGCGTTTGTGCGTGCGTGTGTCTGTGTCCAGGTTGGGCTTGGTTTTCTTTTTCTTCTCACCTCGCTTCTTGGCGTCGGGCTCCACAGGCGATGTTATTTTTTTTCTCTTTCCTCTTCCCTTGTCACGAATGGTCCTTGGTCTTCGGTCAACATCATAGCCCGTCCTTTTTTTTTGTCGGGGACGGAATCCATGTGCTGCAAGTCTCGAACATATTCAAAGCAATGCGTGGGCGGCACGGCAAGGCTTGGGGATGCAACATAATTGCAATGACGGGGCATCCATTGACGAACACTCACATTCACCACACACACGGCTTTGGTGCGGCGTTGTAGGTCTCTGGACGAACGGGCTGGAGGAGGGCAGAGCAGCAAGGAGGGATCTGGGATCTGCTGGCCGAGGCAGACGGGGTGAGAGGGGGTGAGAGGTAGTGGTAATTCCGTGGGCGAAAGACTGGCTTGTGTGTCTCAGTTGAGGGTGGTGGTGGAAATGGGAGGATGAGACTGGTGTTTTGTTTTTCATGTTGAGGATGGGGAGCTTGCTGGCTTGGGGGAGAGACTGTGATGGCTGGAACAGCTTATTCTTCCGAAGGTGGACGAGGTGGTGGGCTTTTTTTTTTTTTTTGACGAAGGGAATCTTTTTATACCCACCGACGACCAATACACACTGCTTGAAACCCGTCAGACAATGTGGCTTGGTGAGGGCCAGTGGTGTGTGAGGGTCGATGATGCGAGGTTGTGTCGCACGTGACGGGCGGCGCAGGCAGCTTGAAGGTGGGTTTGACGTAGTCGATACAGGCTGAGGACAGTAGATGCATGTTGTTGCCGTGCAGGTTGGCCATGGCCCAGGTGTGCGGGATGGAATGGGACCCGTGGACTGACTGCTTGGCCCGGACAGGGGGGGCAGAGGAGCTATGGCCAGGGCGATGCCAAGGCGGCGTGGGTGGCCGAGGTAGCATGTACGGGCTTGTTGAAGTCGACGGTGGCCATGATGACGATGGTCGGTATTCCAGGCGACGAATGCTATCCTGATTGTATGTAAATGCTGGGTTCCTGCCAAAGCACAGTTCGTAGTCGGGCAAGCCAGACGGGATAGCTGGGTGTGTTGCCGAATTGGCATCTCTTCTCTTGTTGGATTCGAAGAGGTGATCTGATGATGTACGTGGGGAGTGTACATGAACGGTACCAGAACTGTGGGCAATGTGCGCACTCTATTCCACCCGGCTACCCAGGTACTTTGTGCACCTGGGGAAGCTAGCAAGGGGAGAGGCAGTACGGGGTATAGGTTGTAGTCTATAGGCACGTGTACACGAGGTACAAGACGAGCAGAATGACGGTAGACTACTAACTGTACAGTACTCTACAGTAACTGGGAGAGGAACGGGTCAGGGTTGTTAGCCTGAGCCTGGGAGCCCACTGTGGAGAGGGTTGGTGAGGTATAGGTTGCCGCGTGTATATTGTCAGGTATGGTGCAGGCCGGGACAAGGGACCTGGGACGGTGGTGACATGGACATGGATGGCAGAAATTGAGGCGGAGATGAGGGTGACTGAAAATCTGATGATGGGCAGACAAGAAGAATGGCACACAGAGCCAGCCAGCCAGCCAGCCAGCAGGGCATCCATTGGTCAATTGAGAATGGCCGTGAGCAGACTTTTGTGTCGTGTGCATCGTCTGCATCGTCTGCTTCCGGCAACGTCGTGCCGTCAAGAGCTGCACCACCCATCAATCAGGTGCGTGCTGCACACAGCCCGCAAACGCATGCCAGGCAGGACGGCCAGGACAGCCCGGGCAGGCTGGACGGGACAAACAAGCTCACCAAGGTTTCGGCTGTGGGTGATCTCTGAGGGGGAGAGAGAGCCTCGGGCTCGGATGGGGGCCTCGATTGAGTTTCCCGACGAGACAGTTGAGTTTTGAGCATAATGCAGAGTATATGTGTGTATGTGACTTCAACCAGAGTTATTCTCGTTGATATGAACCTACTCTATTCTACGTCTTTCCCTCATTTTCTTATTTATTCATTGCACATACCAAGATGTTGGTTATAGCACAGCAGAGTCACCAGTTAAGTCACCAGTCACCCACCACTCAGGGCGGTTGTCCCCACACACCCACCTGGGCCAGGCTCAGGGGGGTTTCTCCTTATCCATACATTGGCAGCTCTGGCGGTGGTGCCTTGCCCCATGCGGTCAAGCTCCCTTTCGTATCGAGGGTTGAGGTGTGGGCAGGGTGGGCCACCTAACGACTTAGTTGGTCGATCCTCGATCCTCCACCGTCTGTTTTCCTGGGGGAATGTTGGTTCTGGGTCTGGTTCTGTTTTCCCCCCTCCCAGGGGTCCCCTTTGTGTTGGTGTGATGGATGATGGATGGATGCCCGTCGATGGGAGAGGATGGAGCATGGACTGGAGGAATGAATGCCCTTCTTCGACTGTCCGCCCTTTTCTTCGCCCCCCCCCTTCCGTTCTTTTCGGACGGGCTGTTTCTGGTTTGATTGTTTGTTGTGTGTGCATTCGATTGACTGACTGACTCTTCTCTTTCTCCCTTGGCCAACACACCCAAAACCTCGCACTCTCGTTACTCTCGTTAAACATTACGGCCAGTCATTGATTTCGTCTCGCCCTTCGTTTCGTGCACAACCGGCAACTACAACCTTGCTTGCTGCCTTCCCGCATCACCTCTCCCAACCCGACCCAACCCTCGAACTCGACGGGCATTCTCAGTTACCTACCTCCCTGCTGCAAGCAAGACAGAGACAGAAGACACACACACACACACATCCCAAACATGTTGCCGTCACTTCTTCTGCCCGTGGGGTCTGCCGTCCTCGCTGCCTCCTCCGTCCTCGCGGCCAAGTGTGGCAGGGGCAGTTCCTGCTCAGAGGATGAGCCCTGCTGCTCGCGTGAGTCCAACCCTCTTCAACCTCCCCAGTCCCCATGGCTGACACAAGTCTACCCAAACCTACAGAATATGGCGAGTGTGGAGTCGGCGCATACTGCCTCGGCGGCTGTGACCCTCGCTTCTCCTTCAGCCTCGACAGCTGCGTCCCCGAGCCCGTCTGCCAGTCCCGCTCCCTGTCCATGGACTCGCTCGACCGCGTCCAGTCCATCGAGAAGTACCTCGGCGACTCGTCCGAGGCCGATTGGGTCGTCACCGGCGACCCCCTCGTCTACAAGGACAACGTCCTCCTGACCATGCCCAAGTACAAGGCCGGCACCGTCATGGCCTCCACCGTCTACATGTGGTACGGCAACGTCAAGGCCAGGATGAAGTCCTCCCGCGGCAACGGCGTCGTCTCCGCCTTCATCCTGCTGTCCGACGTCAAGGACGAGATCGACTTCGAGTTCATCGGCGCCGACCTCGAGACCGTCCAGACAAACTACTACTACCAGGCCAACCCCGTCTGGACAAACTCCCAGAACATCACAGACCTCTCCGACACCTACAACAACTTCCACGACTACGAGATCCAGTGGACCCCCGACCAGGTCGTCTGGCTCGTCGACGACAAGGTCGGCCGCACCCTCAAGAAGTCAGACACCTGGAACGCCACCACGAACCAGTTCGACTTCCCCCAGACCCCCGCCCGCGTCCAGCTCTCCATCTGGCCCGGTGGTAACGCCACAAACTCAGAGTACACCATCGAGTGGGCCGGCGGCGAGATCGACTGGAACTCCCAGGACATCCAGAACTACGGCTACGACTTTGCCACCTTCAGCGAGGTCACCATCGACTGCTACAACGCCACCTCCGCCCCCGGCACCAACAAGGGCAAGGGCTACTACTATAACAACGCCGCCGGCACAAACGACACCGTCGTCGACGGCGACAAGCCTACCGTCCTGGCCAGCCTCATGGGCACCGGCACTGACATGGAGGCTGGCGCTAGCTCCGCCTCCGCCAGCAGTTCCGCCTCCGGCAACAATGTCCCCGGCGGCACCAGCGGTAGCGGCGTTGGCAATGTCGTCGGCGGCGACGGCAGCGGGTCCGGCGACGGCAGCAGCTCCGGCGGCAGCTCCACCTCGAGCAGTGCCGACTGCGCCGCCACCGGCTTCACCGTCGACTGCAACAGCGACTCTGGCAGCGGCAGCAGCAGCAGCGCCGCCGCCGGCGGCAACGACAAGGTCTTTGGCGCGAGCGCGTTTGCTGCCATCGTCGCCTTTGTCTTCCTGGCCTGGCTGTAGACCAGACCGCGCCGCCGCCCAGCCTGGGCCACACAGCACGACACACACGAAATTCACGACTTCCCGAGCGATTCTCTCAATGCCGCCCATTCCCCGAGCTCACGACGCGACGCAGCCCCGCTTCAGCCTTTTCTCTATTTAGAATATCTCTTCGTGTAACCGGGCTTTCCGCCTAGTTTGATATATCGTTTTAGTCTTACCAGTATTGCGGCCTGGATACTTTAGAATCCGGGGCACATTCTCTTCTCAAAAGGCCAGTGAAGGGGGGCAGAGGCGGCAGGCACACGCGTGCGTGTCTGCCAGCAGTAATGGAGGAGAGCACGTCGAATAATGCGGCTACATGTCTCGGAAACAGGGCCGATCAGCAGGGAGGAGACGTCCAAGTAATGGCCTACACACGGCCGCCCGCTCTTTTGAACAGATTCGAGGGAACAAAGCAGTCCGTGCCGACATGGGAGGGGGCTCTCATGCCTCCGCTGTATATAAAGATGAAGAATGCATTCCGACAAGGGTGCAACACCTTTCAATGAGCGATTTCGACTTGAATTGCCCAGTCTCGGTCTCAGTAGTTTTCCCGTCAGGCATTGCTCAAGTGGTTCACTGGTCAATGCGCACTCAAAACATAACCCTAGCACATACTTCGTAGACGGGGCAAAGAAGCTGTGGTCCAATTTTGTCTCGCTTACATTTTTACAAGCTCTCCGTGTCCGCCACATGGCCGCAACGTGTATCCACCTAACCTATGGAACATCTTCCAAAGGACAAATCCGTAAAAGGTAGAATGCTGGGCGATAGCATCCCAAAATAAAATAATGTCGAGCGAGTGGACCTCTCATGGAATAAGCAAGTGGTAGAGGGTTTCCAGGGAGACTCTGATAGGAAAACGTCGCATGGAACGACCTCTAGGGGAATAGACTCCAGTCTCGTTAAGCCTTCCAAGTTAGACAAGTCTTCTAATTAGACAGGTCTTCAAACTGATTCTTTGATGAATAGCAGACCAGAGGCAAAGAGAGCCAGAGGGCCATGGTGTGGTTTTCGAATTCCATGGATGCGGCCGGGTCACCGTAAATCCTCTCGCTGGTTGGCCAAGCAAGGACTTTGGTGGTACATGGATAGGAACCGTCTGTATTATTCGGGGCTGGCTAGGTGAACCATGTACGGTCGGTGCCGCATGCAACGGCGTTGTCCAGGTCGTTCAGGATCACTTCAAAGGACGAACCAACGGAAGTGTTGCTCCAGGCCCGAACTTTTTCAAGGCAAAGCAGTGGCTGGAAAATAAATCTCATGAAATACAGAGCAGGGTGTGTTGTACGTGTTCCAACCACCGAAGCTAATATCAACGTGTGTGGCTGTCTCGTTCACATACCTCATGCTTGGGCATCGAGATGGCTCACTTTGAGCCCTCGCTGCTGTTCTGTCTCCTCTTCCTTATTTTGCAAGTATGATTTGGAGGAATTGAGAACAGCACGTTCAAGTGACTCAATCTCCGGCACAACAGGACGGAGCACTTTAGGTATCGTCTCAAAGACCTCGAGAGACGTTATGTGATGTACCGGTGTGTTTGGCAGACCAGGCTATCGTCACCAGTCCATTCAAGATGGTCCTAGTAGTTTCCAGTCTCGACTTAATAATCAAAAATAATTTTCTTTTGAATTACATACCTAGGCATATCACTGCCCTGGGTGCAACGAGCCCTGGAGCTCTTTCCTTTCAAGGATGCCCCAAGAGCCGTGCCTGAGCATTTGTGATAGACTGAGCATCTGTCGTCCATCCTCGCGGGTGAGACTACTGGCACCCCACTGCTGCTTCTCTCTGTTCCTCGCTGGTATCAAATTTGATGTACACACGTGTAGCCTTCAACGTTAAGCGCTGTATATAATGAATAGGAGGGTCCAAGGGATGGGATCAGTAACACGCGAGTCGAATGTGACATAGCAGGTCCTTCCATTTGTCGCAGGATAACTACAGACCCAGGAAGAAACCCATTGTTATTCATATATGTAGTTCGTTTACCGCATGTAAGGCTACCTTAGGGAAAATCCTCCCGATGTCACTAGGGCTGAAAATGCTTTACATTTGTACACACGCACACACATGTATACACCATAGTCGACTCGTACCCCTTCAATGTTCTGGGTTCACAGATTAGGGAAGTCAGTCGTACAACATGTATATAGTTTGGTAGCGGTAAGCATGTCTCTCGAAATTTTTAGGCATGATTCATAAACAGGTAGCCTCTCGCGCGGTATACGGGAGATGCTGCATCTTTGCAAATTTAGAATGCCAACAGTATTGCAAGGTAGTGACTCTGCAAGCCACAACGAGGATCTCTGATCCAAGCCTTACTCCAGCTGTTAGGCTGATAAAGAATTGAATATTCCGGGGCAGGACATGCTTTCCAGCTCGTCGAGGAGCCGGCAAGACTATGCTTCAGGCACCGGGTATGACGGATAGATTTTGGGTAAATGCCGTCGCTAACCCAAGGCCAACCATCCTGTATAATCATGTACGGCGATTCCTGCGAAGCTTGTGTGGTTGGAGCACTCAATCTTGATAGACTGTAGTTTGTCGGAGAGCGAGGTCACGGTTGCCAGCCCCTTGAAGCTGACTTGTGCCTCGGTGCTGGCCACCGTCTCGACCGCCACGTAGACCTGTTTCCCGGCGGCGTCGGCGGCGGCGAGCGGCTTCTCTGCCACTTCGAACAACTCCTGGACCGAGTTGCGGTAGGTCATGAAGGTGACCGAGTCCAGTGCGTTCAGCATCCACGAGTCCATCGCCTCTCCCGTGGTGGGGTCAGACATGGTGTAAGCCCAGAAGGGAAGGTCAGCTGCCACGGCGATGCCGTGCGACCTGGCAAAGGAGGCGACGCTCGTGACTATGCTCTCCCACACGGGGACGTATGTGCCGAGCATTGACTGCCAATCGCTCAAGGACCACAACTGTGCACCTCAAGTCAGCGCCGCACCAGTATCACGACATGTCTCGGGGGTATTAGGCAGGGAGGGCATGATACATACCTCAATGTCCATGTGAATGCCCGCGAACCTGGCGTTGGCAGAGGCGTTGCCCTGGTACTGGTCGATCCAGTCGAGGTTGGACTGCAGGCTGGGAGTACCACCCCCGAGGATCCACTGTGCGTTTCCCATGAGTGCCTCCACCGCTATCCCGCTGGCAGTGCACTGTTGGATGAAGTTCCCAAAATACGAGTTGTCTATGTCGGCGTCGACGTGCAGGTACGCCCTTTGCAGCCCCTGTTCTTGGGCAAATGAGAAGAACTGTGACGTCTCGTCGGCATCGGTGATGAATGTCGTGTTCCAGATCCAGGTCGCCAGAGGCGCCCTCGTTTGTGTCTCGGCCTGCCTGGATTGGGCAGTCGACAAGGCGGCCACCGGCGACGCTGCGGTTGAAGAGCCAGAGGAAGACGACCTGCGGATACACAGGCAACTAGAGAGCGACGGCCCCATGGCGGCAAGAACGAGCGGAAGCGAGAACCTCATCGCAGCAAGTGCTGAGGCGAGGAGCAAGGCAGGCGTGAAAAGACGAAGGGCTGGCCAAGAGAAAGCAACGCGTCGGATCGTCTGCGCCAGCAGACTGGGTGTGTTGGTCGACAACCGGTAACGAGTGGATTTTGCAGGCTACGACGTTTCTAGAGCCGTGCAGACGGTGTCAATCAAACTCGCACAATAGAAATGAATTGGAAATGAATGGCGAAGGTGGGATAACTAGTCAGCGAAAGGAATGTGGCCCACGATCATGATCGTGGTGGGTTGGTGTTTTTGTGGCAGCAATGACATCCGCAGGATGCACAGTTTAATGCTGAGCAAGCCAACAACGAATCTATGGCCATGTCAGAACAAAAAGGAAAGGCAGATGAAGAAAGGGAGGCATCGGCCGAGACATGAGGCGTAGGTAGGTGACAGTGGCGCGCTTATTCTACTGTGTGTGGTTGCACATGTCCACCCGGGCACCCAGGCTTGGGTCTGCAAGCAGGGACCTAAGTCATTATTCATTCACAATTTAACATTCGGGGGGTTGACTGTTGAATCCACCCCCAGAGCGGCCAGCCAAGCTGAAAAGTCAAAAGCCCTATCCTGGTCCGGGCCCACAGGCGTGCGTGGTCCAAATTTCAATCCGCAGCGGAAGAGGCTGCCGCCCGCTGTACGTTGCACAACCAACCGGCAGCAAGAGAGGGGTGGGGGGAGTCTTCAAATCCAAGGGTCGTGCGGCGCTTGCTGAGACTGAGACAACCGCGTAATTTGTGGGCGGGAGCCGAGATGTGCCGTGAAGTCTGCTTTAACCGCCTTCATGTGGGTATGGTGCGGTTACACGCATTCCCACCCAGGCAAGGAAAGCCAAAATGAATCGTCTCAAACTTGGCTTCACGTGGGGAGCCTTTTTGGACGGCATTTGGGGGCCGATTGACCCTGACCTCAGACAGGACAAGCACATGTGCCGGAAATGATGAGTCGATTGCAATATCTAACCAAAACACGGAGTTTGGGAGAAGAGCTTCTAACTCGCATCCGTGGCTGCACTCCAAGCAGAAGATGCGTTGCATGAAAGTGCAGATGCAACACTGCACTGCAAAGCTTGTTTTCTAATGCATACGTTTCTTCTATCGGAAAAGAAAAAAGGTCGGATTTATGAACCAGGTTCAACCTGTAGTGGAATATAAGCTCTGACAGTGTGTTCCCCGGGGGCAACGTCTTAGAGGACAACCTCCTACCCTCCTATGGGACACACTCCTATGGGACATCCTCTCATAGGATACGCTCTCATGGAAACCTCCTAGAAGACTCACCATTTTGGAACCTCCGGCTGCGGGGGACCCTCACAAGGAAATAAAGTACTACAGAGGAGTCTCCGGGGCTCCCACAGAAGGTGATGGTATGGATGCTCAGGAAGTAGTTCAGCCACAGGGAATCTGTTATGACGTATCGTTTTTTTTTTTTCGTAAGGTGTGGCTGGCGATAGTACGGTCATGCGGTGGAATATGTTATAGTGGGCCCAACTGTTAATAACATGATGGTTGTTAGTGCCTAGCTAGAGGTCGTATACTGCTGTTAGCACTTTATGTCTAGCTTAGCTTCTCCGGTCTCTCGACCCTCAGTATGTCTTCAACTCTCCGGGTAAGAGACGCCGGCCGTTGGCAATGGCCACAGCATCTCTGGCCTGGCTTGCCTGGATCAGAGCACTATAGCTCCCACCCCTCACCATCCAGTCCACTATCTGCAGCACTATCTACCTACCCCACTGGCTTGGCATATGTCGGCCATACCTAGCCGACTGCCATTCCGGTTCTAAGACGGTGCGGGGAGTGGGATCGCTGATGTCGATAGAGGCATGATGGTGTCATTGTGAGCCCCCACACTGTGTAGCATTGAGAGTGTTGCCGAAGGCCTTGGAAGCATTCGTATCTAGAGGAACAGGTCACTGTGGAGGGGGGATGGAAACGAGGCCTTCCGCGGAAAGAAATCGGTTGTATAAAACGTTCCACTGCACCAAGTCGACGGTAGAATTTTGTCCAAGAGGTCACCTGCTGCCTATCTCTCAAAGCCCTCGGCTTCGAAAGCAACTCTCATATCCCTACTTCGGCTTGCTTCCTTGTCCAAGGCATTGTATGTTACAACGACCAGTTAGCCGAGGAGGTTTGTCCAAGCGGTAATGGTAATGTCACCAACCGAGATGTATCGGCAACGGCCAGGTCTCGGCTGCCTCATGGCCGTGACCGTCACCGGCGTCATCGCCTGCCAGCAAGATTTTGACAGTCCCTCTGGGCTGAACCACCTGCGCCATACTCGACCTGTTATTAATGCCCGCCAGGATAGTCCCCTCCCTGTTCTGTCAGAAGCTGAGACTTTGCTGGTAAATTCCTTCGACAACACGTCAATCGATTCCTGGTCTTATTACTACACCCATGGATATCACGTTGCGGGCAGCAACGAGACTATGGCCCAGTGGACAGCAGACCAGTGGTCTTCATTTGGCGTGCCCTCGTCCCTCGTTGAGTACTGGGCATTTCTAAACTATCCCATATCTCAGTCGGTTTCTCTGGACCTCCCAGACGGCAGCAGCCATTCGGCGGTCCTCATTGAAGAGGCTTTGAGCCAGGACGAGACCACGTCATACCCAAATAGTGTCCCAGCGTTTCATGGCCTTTCATATAGTGGGCAGGAGTCGGCCGAGTACGTCTACGTTGGGAGAGGCCAGCAGGTAGACTTTGACCGTTTGAAGGCCCTCGGTATCCCGTTGGAAGGCAAGATTGCTGTTGCCAAGTACGGCGGCCCTTTTCGTGGGCTCAAGGTGAAAAATGCCCAGCAGAACGGCATGAAGGCAACCGTCATCTTCACAGATCCGGGCGATGACGGCAATGTCACAGAGGCCAACGGCTACGCACCATATCCATCTGGTCCTGCACGGAACCCAACAAGCATTCAGCGCGGCTCAGTACAGTTTCTCTCACAACGGCCTGGCGACCCCACCACACCAGGTTATCCCTCCAAGAAAGACTCTCCCAGAGCTGACACCTCCGACGTTACTCCACGTATTCCTTCGGTGCCGATCTCGTGGAAGGATGCTGTACCACTTCTTGCCGCGCTTGACGGCTTCGGGGTGGCCGGGGAGCAAGTGAACCGGTCGGGTTGGATAGGCGGCCTGAACGTTACTTACAGTACAGGGCCGGCCCCAGGCGCAGTTATCTCTCTCTCCAATGAGATGGAGGAAACAATTACTCCAATATGGAATGCTGTTGGTGTGATTAACGGGACCGACCCAGACTACACGGTAGTAATCGGCAATCATCGAGATGTAAGTAAAGCATTACAGCCCAGCTCTGCTGCCCCAAATGCTTCCATTGACATTACTTGTTCCTACTATTTTATTTCTTTCGCTAGTTGCCGTAGCCTTCCACACACCCCCCGCATGCCCAGAGAACGTCAAAAACAGTGCCCAACTGATGTATCATAGGCATGGATTGTGGGTGGCGCAGCTGACCCGAATTCGGGGTCAGCAGTAATGGTTGAGCTCTCCAAGGCGTTTGGCAAGCTATTGTCTACTGGTTGGAAACCAAGAAGAAACATTGTCCTCTGTAGCTGGGACGCTGAAGAATACGGACTGTATGGCTCGACCGAATGGGTCGAGGAGTACGCACCTTGGCTTGCGCAGACCAGCGTGGCGTACCTCAACATAGGTGGGTGGTTTCGATTCTGTTCCGTATACATCCGAAGGCATATACGGTCCCTTCATACAGTGATGAAAGCTAACCTCGACACGACGACATAGATGTTGGTGCTTCAGGGCCACGGCCGCGATTCTCTGCCACACCAGAGCTGCACACCATCGTCCAGGACGTCATGAAGAAGGTGCTGTGGCCGCACCCAGGTGCAGACGAGCTCAACCGTACCATGTACGACGCCTGGTACGACGAGACTGACGGAAATGTCGGCGTCCTGGGCAGCGGATCTGACTACACAGCATTTGTGCATAACGGCATAAGCTCGGTAGACGTCGGGTCATCCGGCGGCCCAAACGATGCTGTTTATCACTACCAGTAGGTTTGACCCTCAGCCTCTACAAGATAAAGCGCGGCTGACATCGAATTAGTTCCAACTATGACAGCTATCACTGGATGACCGCCTTCGGCGATCCGGGGTTTGTTGTTCACAAGGCCATGGGGCAGTTTCTCACCCTACTGGCTTATCACCTCGCGGACGATCCCGTCATTCCTCTTGACCTCCCCAACTATACAACACAGCTGCGGTCGTATCTGGAGGAGCTTCGTGGCACGATTACCGAGGCTGATGTAGAGCTCGACGTTGGGCCCCTGGCGGATGCTATCGACACTTTCGAAGCTTCGGCCAACATGATCGCTGCACTTGCTGCTGAGGCCACCGTCACGGGGGACGGAGTTCTTGTGGATCGAGTAAACACAAAATATCGCGACTTCCAGCGTGGCTTCACCTCGCAGGGCGGCCTACCAGATCGCAACTTCTTCAAGCATGTCGTCTTTGCACCTGGAATAGACACCGGTAGGGATTTAGTAACAAGCTGCCACAGAATTCAATAGTACACTTGCTGACAGATGCCACAGGGTACGCGCCGGTCATCTATCCAGGAATAACGGAGGCAGTTGCGGCGGGAAATACTTCGCTCGCATCATCGGAGGTACAGAGGACCACTGCAGCCGTTGAAGCAGCCGCAGCTATCTTGACCCCTTAATTTCTCTGGGCGATGCTGTCACTCGCAGAAGTTGGTACTCAATGTCTTGTATTAGCCTGGGTCGAATAAATGCCATCCACAGAACCAGCCACTGCTCGTGATAAGGATGCTTTCTTCAAACCAAGCAGTTGATTGGGTTGGCTCCCAACTTTGGAACCCAGCCCGACGACGCTGTAGACTGTAATGCTGCTTACACCATCATCCCATCTAATTCAGAGCCCCCCCCCTGTAAGCTTTTGAGAGAGTTCATACAAACCTTGTCCCTGCTTCATGATCCTGTCCTGGTTACTCAAATATCAGTGTGACTCAAATAATGCCGTAGATGTGACAGGGAGACAGTGGGCTGTTGATGATGGGGACTATAGGCCACAAAGATGCCACAGAGTATACGACAACAGTATTTCAGATCAATTCACTTACCACCACAAAGGTTGGGGCATAGCTTGCCAGGATCTTAACGACACTAACATTGGCTCCTCTTCAGGCCATCCCGCCGTTGCCCTCGCCCGCAATATCGCCCACCAGAGATTTGGCGAATTCCTCAGCCGAACAATCCTTGGGCTTCAACTCGCCACTAGCCCACTTGATAGGATGCCCTCGATAGGATAAAAGTACGAGTCCAGAGGTAGGCTGAAATCGGAGTTGTTGGCATCAAAGTTGGTGGTGATGACGGTCACGACGGTGACGCCGAGAGGAATGAGCTCGAGACGCAACGTCTCGGATACGCTGGTCAGCGCAGCCTTCGAAGCGGCATACGCGGCTGCGGAAACACACACATGGAATTGGCGGACCGGGACATTGCCCAGATATATCTGAGATCCCGACCTACAGACCCATGGCATATTCACGACACCGCCGATTGAGCAAAGGTTTACCACGTGGCCCCGACTCGCGATGAACAAGTCGCCGAAGGCCTAGATAGCCCGGATACAGCCCCAGACGTTCGTGTCGAATAGATCCTGGGCTCTTTGTATGTCAATATCCAGGACAGGCGCCGCGTAGCCAGCGCCAGCATTGTTAACAAGTACGTCGAGCCCGCGGCCACTTTCGGAAACTGCCTTGGTTGCCGATATGATGGACTTAGTGGACTTAACATCAAGACCGTGCGGCACGAGGCTGTGGCCATGTGCCCAGGCAGAGATTTCTACACTGTCATCGGCATTGTGTAGGTTTTAACGCTGGGTCTTTGAGCGTTTACCACTGTGTGAAGGGACCGTACGCCTTCGGGATGTATACGGATTAAGAGCGCATCCACCTATGTGCCACCCACGGACGGCACCGACGGCTACGTGGCGAGCCGGTGGGGCAGCGAGCGCATCTTCGAGCGCTCAGACTTGTCCGCCTCGTCGACGTGTCGGGCCTGTTGCCCAAGCTGGGGCCTCGGTCGGGCCGCACTGACATGGTCCCGGGCCGGCGAGGCGGGTTTGTCCCTTACGGGAGCCCAGTTTCTTTCGACGGGGTCGAGCTGGAGACATATATCCAGCAGCAGAGGGTAGGTCGAGGATTAGATAAAATCCCTGTTCTCAAGTGGTTTGGGCGCATCAATGCCTCGGCTTCAACTACCTTTTGGCAGCGCAAGATGCAACGGTCGAGAGCGCTGAGGGTGTCCAGGGGATAGCCAAGTTTGCATCTGGGAGGTGATCTTTCCTTAACTTTGTTCCCTCTTTTTCTCTTCAATCGAGTGTGACTAGAAGGGAAATCAAGTTGGAAGAAGACCTATATATGGCTACGGCTGTATACGGAATAGAAACGGAACCACTGGCAGTTATAAATAGTAACCCATCCCCGCCTTTTGTTTCTCGTGAATCTAAACAGCATCTGAACATGAACCTTGGTAACCGTCGATCAAGCGTGAACTTGGCTCCTCCGTCGGGCGGATCATCATGACAAGCTAGCAAGTATTGCATATGACCCTGCTACCCTCCTGTCACGCTTGCAGCACACGCCGTAGGGCATGCGACGTTGGACAGTAAGCCTGGGTAATTGACTGCTAGTATTACTACTGCATTGCAAGTGCTAGGTAGTCATGCCCAAGGAGACATTGCCCTCACGGTCAATTTGGGAAAGTAGCTCCGGATCCATGTAATCTGGCCTGCTCCATACGATAATAGAGAGTCGCATAGCATGTGGTGGTCGTCGGCCATATTCGGCCATAGCTCCTTGCCGCCCTTGCCCCGTCGTCGTCGCATGTTGAGTGAGCGGCCGCCTTATTTCCAGAGTGGTTACGAGGCTGTGGACTTAATATAAAACCGAGTCATTCAGGGGATCATTGCAGGGGCTGCAGCGGAGAATTGGGGCTGATCGGTTGTGGGTAGGTAGTGCTTCTTTCACAACCTTGGAAAGCTTGTTTCCACTAGTTTCCACCTATCATGGCCCATGTACCGGGCCCAGGGGTGCGGGTCGTTGCACGACTCTTGCGTGGTTTGGGGCCGACACATGTCTAATAATAAGAAGAGAAGACAGTCGCTTTGTATTGCTATCATTGATCGCCTCGTGATGATCTCCCTCTCAGCCGGCAACATTCCCTCGTTTATACACACACATACGCAGACACTTATTCTTTGATTCAGCAAGTGTCTCTGGCAGACATTCTCCCATCCTCCTCCGAGCAACCTCCTCAAAAGCCTGTATACTAGTCAAATCATAACCACCTGGGCATCATGAAGGCGGTTGTCATCCTCAGCGCTCTTTTCGCCGCGGCGATTGCTGCCCCCAGCCCCGACGCTGTGGCACGCTCTCTCGCTCGTAGAAAGGCGGCGAGGGCCCTGCGAGCCCAGCACAGCAAGCCTCGCATCCTCGCAGCCGGCTCCGACTACAACGAGAACTGGGCTGGCGCTGTCCTCACCGGAGAGAGCGTCACAGCTGCGTCTGGCAGTTTCCCAGTCCTCAAGGCTGCCGTTCCCACAGAGAAGGAAGCCGGAGAGAAGGAATACACTGCGTCGGCGTGGGTCGGCCTCGATGGCTACAACTGCAACGGCCTCTGGCAGGCGGGTGTTGATTCTATCGTTGAGTCATCGGGAGAGACCTCATTCTACGCATGGTACGAGTGGTGAGTATCCAAGAGCCTTCCGCACCGTGATGATGGATTTTGTCCTCGACGTTGAGTTCTGATGAAATGGGTTTAGGTACCCGGCCGATACGCAGGTTGTCGACCTTGGAGAAATTGCTGCTGGCGATGTAAGCTTCGTATCCTTGTGCAGCTGAGTCCGGACGGTTCAGAGAGGCTGACACGACCCCCTATTAGGTTATCAACGTCGAGCTCACGGCAGCCAGCACCACCGAGGCGTCGGTGGTTCTTGAAAACAAGACGAACGGCAAGAAGTTCACCAAGACTGTCACCTCATCCGACGCGCTGTGCGGCACCGCTGCCGAATGGATCCTTGAGGACGTGACTTTCCAGGACTCCAACACCGGCCTGGCCAACTTTGGCTCCGTCACATTCTCCGACATCAAGGCGACGGTGGGCGGATCAAGCACCTCTTCCATCAGCGATGCTGTCATCATGGACATAAAGGACACCGACAACAACGTCCTCACGTCCTCCAAGGTCTCTGGATCTGATGTTGTTGTGACTTACAGCTAAACCGCCCCAAGCCAAAGGTGACATGCATACTCGGGGATTCTAGTTGTCGACAGGTGGAGGAGAACTACTTGTATTCACGTGGAAATATTTTTGGATTGTAAATAACTCGTTCACTTATAGCAAACCTAAGGCTTCAATGATGAGCCTGTCCTCATGGATGCACATACAATTCGCGATTAGTGTCAACCGCTACCCGAGGCACGACTGCCTACCTATTGGTTGCGAAGAAAACCTCAAAAATCCAAAGATAGCTGACTTGACATACAGTAACAGGCAAATGTAGAGCGATCAAGTTCAACACGACATCTGCCAGGGTGAGAGTCCTGACGAAAACCTCAGTGGAGCCTCAAGCTCACAGAAGAGATGCTTGTAGGATCTTGCAGACCGGAACCAGATGCACGGTACGCACATGCACGTGTCAGCGACATTTGAATATGGTCGCTGTTGTGAAGTTTCATATAATACCCGTGGTCTATATGTTCAATGTTGTTTGTAGGGCTTGGTATCGGCTGCCGGGCCGGAGGTTGGCATGGCACGCGACCGGAAGCCAAGACAATCGGGCTCGGGATCGGAGACTTTGACTCTGGTCACTTTTCAAGAGGGTACCTAGCCCTTTTGTACTGTCCTGTCTTGGCTGTACTGCACGTGTGGTGTACAAGGTGTGGGGTCAAGATCAGGACGGGTCAGACTAGGAGTAAATTCCCTGTCGATGTCGTGACTGGGCGCCCCGATTTTCGCTGCTCGGTTGCGCTCTAGATTTGCCAATAGCGGGCGCAGAACGGAGGACTCCGCTCATCCTTTTGCCTGAGTTTTTGGCTGAAAGTGCACATGTGTGTCTGTGAATGCTTGCACGAGACAGGGAGGCGCCGACAAAGACAGACTTGAGATAGCTACATGAGACTAATAAGCGTGACATCGGTATGACTCCGTCACTGATCCGCGTACAGTACAGTACAAAACTGGTCTCCTCACGGTCGAATTTTTCACCCTCCTCCTCAGAAATGTGAGCGATTTCTGGATCTTACATGCGACTAATTATCTTGTCAGCAGGACAACAAGATTAACCCACTGGAAGTCTTACCAAGACTTTCTTTTTGAGGTTTACACGTGTAGAGTCTCTGCTCCGCTAAGCGTAATTCGGTCGATTATCGCCGAGCAATCCGCGTCCAGGTTGTCGAGACTTAGCCTCAATTTGTCCATCGCGGAAGGCCTGTGCCTATGCGCATCACAGCCATAAATCGGGACCCGGTTGACCAAATCCACGCACGAAAGTCTATTTCGACGTCATGAGTGCCCCCGACAACAGCCAGCCTGGACGTAAGCCGGGACCCCCCTCGCTCTCCGCCATCCCGGATGAGCAGACCCCGTTGATTGGGAATACCACGTCATTGCACCCGGGTCCCTATCATATATCAAGAGATGAGGACGTCGACGGCGATGACGACGAAATCGACCCGGACGAGTTTGACTTGCTGCTGACCCGTACGTCCTCGTACGCGACCGGGCTGCTGGGCCCCGAGGCGAACGAGACCCCGCTTCTCAGAGGGGACCGCAAGTACAGCAGCAGCAGCAGGGCAGGCCATCCTCCTCATGTCTTCTCCAGCCGGCGGCCGTCTGTGACGAGCGAGGCTCTCGATGATGAGGTGGGCGTCGACCTGGAGAGCGCACCCCTCTTCCTCGGGGGCATTTCTCATGGCCGCTTCTGGTGGATATTCGGCAGCGTCTTGGCACTTCACTTTGTCTCGTGCTTCGACGGCACCATCATGGCCTCGTCGCATCCCGTCATAACCTCCTACTTTCAGAGCTCAAACTCGGCATCGTGGCTGTCAACCGCCTTCCTGCTCACCTCCACCGCCTTCCAGCCGCTGCTGGGCAGGCTGTCCGACACGGTCGGCCGAAAAGGCCCATATCTCGTCACCGCGACAATCTTCGCCCTCGCAACGCTCTGGTGTGCCCTCGCACAGAGCATGGCGAGCTTCATCGCCGCCCGGGCTGTCTGTGGTATTGGGGCCGGTGGGGTTATGACCCTGGGAAGCATCATCGTCTCGGACCTGGTGCCTATTGAAAGACGAGGTGGTGAGTAACTACTTTCCCCAAGGCTGCCAGATGGATGCATCTTCCCTGCCGGGACATGTGTTTGTGCTGACGTGCATGGCTGTTTGTCTGTCTGTGTCTGCTTGTCCAAGTGCCAGTGCGTGAGCGTGTGCTGATCGATCAAACCGTGTGCAGCATACCAGTCTTACATCAACATGGTGTATGGCGTCGCATCGACGTCCGGCGCCGCTCTTGGTGGCTTCCTTGCGGAGAATATAGGCTGGCGCGCAGAGTTTGGCATCCAGGTGCCCCCATTGCTTCTCTGTGTCGGCGTCTCTGCCATCACCATCCCCGGCGATCTTGGGATGGACGCTCAGGCCCACAAGGAGACGATGCTGCAGGCAATGAAGCAGTTCGACTTCAGGGGTTCTTTCTTCCTGACCACCTCCATAACCTTCCTGATCCTCGGCCTGAATCTCGGTGGCAACGTCCTCTCCTGGTTGCACCCATTTGTTATCACGTCGCTGGCTATTTTCGCGGCAACCTTCCCGTTGTTCCTATGGACCGAGAGGTCTGCCTTGAGACCAATCATGCCTCTTCGCCTTATACAACGATCGCCCCACGCCAACATGATATTCTCCAATTTTCTCTCCGCATTTATTATGAATACCGTGTTGTTCAACATGCCCCTTTACTTCCAGGCTGTGCTTCTCACCTCGGCCACAACGAGTGGGCTGTGTCTTGTAAGCCAGGGTGCCCTTCTGATTACACCCAATCGCATTTGGGGCCCTTCTCTTTTCAGATTACTGATTGTTTTGGTTTTTAGATGGTTCCAACAATCGTGTCTAGCAGCTGCGGTACCGCTACCGGCTTTCTGGTTACTGTAAGTGAGCCCTCTGAATGTGGCATGGCTTGTATATATCGCAGGCTGTCGCAGGAACGCAAAAGATGCCAGCCTACCTCGACCAACCCCACCATATTCCACCACCATGGGAATTTCTCGCATGCTGATGGGTCCTGAATGCGGAACTAATTATCTGTAGTGGACCAAGCGCTTGAAATGGCCTCTCGTGCTCGGCGCGGCCTTGTTCCTTGTCGGAACAGTCGTACTTTCATCTATGCAGCGAGGTTGGCCGCTTTTCGTTTATCTCATACTTTTGGTGCCTCACTCGATGGGACAGGTAAGTGGCCCCCACGATATCCTCATCAGATAACCCAGCTCGGCTCAGGATCTGTATTGTTAACTCCTGCATTAGGGTTTCGCCTTCCCTGGTACTTTTATAGCTATTCTTGCCGCAAGTGAGCAGGCGGAGCAGGCCGTAGTCACTAGCACCTTAATCCTTTGGCGCAGCGTGGGTACTGTTCTCGGCATAGCAGGGAGTAGCCTTATTATCCAGAACTCATTATGGGCCTACCTCGAGATGTATGTCACCGAAAGGGCGGCTCAAGACGCCGGGTTCTTTGGGGGCAAGCAAGAGGTAATTGAAAGAGTCAGAGAAAGTATCGAGGCAATCGGGAACATGAGAGGTGTCGTACAAGAGCAGGTTGTAACGAGTTATGAGGCTTCTATCAGGGCCGCTTTCCTGTTCTGTATTATCCTCGCCATAGCCAGTCTTGTGCTGTTATTGCCAATCAGGCTGCCCCGTCTGGGCGAGAGGAAGAAGTAGTAAGCCCGGCTGTCACAATGTCAAGACAACCACAAAAGACTGTTTTTAAAGATTGGGGGGGGGGGTGTTTGAGCGTTGACCACTATATGAAGGAGCCGTGTGTGTCTTCGGACGTACACGGAATAGAAACGCAACCAGTTGAAGTTTTCTCTCTTTTTTTGTGGGGAACGGTGGTTGGTGCTTGAAGTTTCCGACGTTATCAGAATCTCACTTGAGAGCAGTTGGGGCATGATGAGAACTGATGGCACTGTCGTGACGAGGTTCCTAAATGGGCGCTGAGGGCCAAACGCGTGTGGTGCCGCTGGTCTTGCATGAGACAGCTGACACGATGAGAATGGGCCACCGGGGCGAATGTTGACGTCTCACGCACCGAGGCAGCGAAATGTACCAGTGAAGATTGGTGGAGGATGTTGAGCGGCCAAATATCGAGACCATATTCAAGCTGTGCGGCCCGGTTCCAAGGTTTCCAGTACAGAGCATCGAATTGGATACCATGAAAGCTCTGGCCAAAACCGGGCCTGGTTGTACGCGAGCCTGGACATATGCAGGCTGGCAGCATCTTGTTGCAATCACCTGATATGAAACCTCAGTTGCACCATACCAAAACGTTCGCTTCTTATTCATAGATTGATGATGAGTCGACATTGTACCCAAGTATTACCCTCCGACGAGCCAAGTGACAGAGGAATCCGGAAAACCGGCGGACGTGGTGTTATTTGGGAGGGCAAGCCATGGCGCTCCGAGGCGTGCAGCAGAAACAAGTGGCTGCGGGTGATGGGAACACAGCGTCATTGTCCAACATGATTCCGCGTCGACACATGCAAGGCAGGGAGCGGCCGCCCATGATGACGTCTGTTGTAGGAAAACCGCAGGGCAAGGGAAGGCAGTCTATGAGTGACGATCTCAGAATAAATAAAGCCTGGCTGACCTCGGTCTTCGAGTAGACTTGCCGCGTATGGTGTTCCCATAGGATTTATTCAAACGTTGAAGGCGTCTCGGAAGGTCGTACATGGCATTGATGACGCGAGACTTGGGTTATATTGTCGGGCCCCACATGAAGCATGCAAAAAAGTGCATGCTGGTATGAGTACTTTGAGTACAAAGTACCTATGTTTGTAAAATGCCATGCGTGCCTGCCTTGTGGTAAGGATGTGTCGTGGTCTATTTCCGCCTTGGCGGGGAAGCCACAACCCAACTAACAGTACGTTTACTGATCATCTATCTACCTGGGCAGGTACCGAGGTAGCCTTGTTGCCCAAGTCGTCTTTTGTTGTGTGGATACTGACTTGCCCTTCCTTCACTTCTTCACCTTGCCTCGATGATAGCAGCTGCACCGCCGAAACATTGTGCAGAGTTGCGCACCGACGAACTTGAAGAATATTCAGAACTCATTACCGACCATTGCCCTCTCTCCCGTGCATACAATTATTTGACCTTGGCCAAACCCAAATCAAGCGAACCAAGGGCGGGTGTTGGCGCCTGAATCAGAGCCTCCCTGATTCTGTTCAAGTTTGATAAGGGCAGGTCAATCCTGCAGTCTGCTGACCGAGCTGCATCGACAAAAGAGGCAGCCAGGGCAGCCAGGGCAGCCAGCCAGGCTCGCTTGCTCGCCTGCTCGCCTGGTCGCTCTCGGCACAGACGTTCCGTGCGAGTGTGCCAGTTGCCCCAGCCGTGCATATCCCTTGGGCTCGGCACCGGCAACGCGGCATCGTCTTCGAGATCGGCAACGCGACATTCCATCAATTCTGGCCTGCAGCTTGTCAGCCTCAGTGCTGTCAGCTTGAATGCTCGCCCGGCCCAGCCAGCTGCCCAGGACTTTGATACATGTTGCGGTCACAGCAAAAAATTAGACGAAAAACTTGGGCAAACAAAGCCCCGTCAGGCACACAGTGTATCAGCAGCACATCCGGGACTCGGAGGACTGACTGCCAGACAGACAGGCCACCTGGGCACTCTAATAACTAACAGCGTCAGCAAGCGTACCGGGGGAAAAAAAAAAAAAAAAGACACCCACGCACCAACCAACACAAACCAACACACCACTGATTGCTGGGCAGGCGGTACGGGTGCGCCGCTAAGAAACAGTGGTAAAAGTGGTCGCTGGCCGCTGCAATTTTCCCCTTGCCTGCTGCCTGCAGTCGCTTGTGGAGCAGAAGGAGCAGTGGGCTGGCTTTTGCTTGGTCGAGGCCACCAGACGACCTGCCTCTTGACGGGAATAAGGTCTTGGCTCTCACCTCTCTGTTTCTCCCGCAGCTTGGCAAAGGATTCTGCGCTGTGCCAGAATCGGACTCGCTCACTACTTCGGACTGGGGGCAAACCAACCGCACGCGCTTGGCTTCTTTTTATCTGGCGGCTTCCCGCATCCTCGCGAGAGGCTGGCGCAACGCTGCGTTTCTCTACCTGCTTATCGCCCACTCACTCACCTCAACCAACCACCCACCCAACGGTCAAAGAACAGAAGCCGGTGTGGTTGGATCGGAGAACGGGGAGAGACAGAGAGAGAGAGAGAGTGAGTGTGACTGGCGTTATACCAACGGATTTATTCATCATCCCCAGAACTCAGCAAACAACCAAACAAATCCCTACCGAGTACATCTGCCCGGCCTGTCTGGACGTGGCACGAGACGAGACGATACCAGACGCCCTTTTGTCGGCGCATTGTGATTCACTTTTGGACCGGCCCAAACATCTCGTCGCCACTTCCAGCTTACATCTCACAATATTGAGTCAGGGCCATCAGAGGGCTCGGGCTTCTCTTGACAACCTTTCTCCTCCACAGCCCGTTCAACATCCCGGCCGGTGGCTATTAGGCACGACGAGTGCTCTGCTATGCTGAGACTTCTGGCCATACCTGGGATTTGTCTTGACTTCTGGGCGCAGCCCACCACGAGGCAGCGCCCCTTCTACCCGGGTTGATCTCTCGAACAAGCACTCCACAACACCCGCCCCGAGTCGACTGTCGCCATGGCTGCTCACCAGTCCGCAAAGAACGTCAAGTGGGTTGAGGGCCTCAGGGGCATCGCCTCGGTCATGGTCGTCATGACCCATGTTGCTCGTGCCTTTGACTTCCCACTCTTCTGGCCGAGGGACGGACCAGACGTGCCTCCTCGTTTCTGGCAGCTCCCCATCATCCGCATCCCGGCGCAGGGCAGGATAGGCGTGCCCATCTTCGCCTTCCTCACCGGTTTCGTGTGCGCCCTCAAGCCGCTCAAGCTTGGTCGGAACCGTCACCAGCAGGGCGACGCCCTCGTCACTGTGGCAAAGAGTGCCTTTCGACGGCCGCCCCGCCTGGTCCTGCCCGCGGCCATCGCCACCTTTATCAGCTTCTGCCTCACTGCCATCGGGGGGTACGAGACGGCGCACTTCTGCGACTCGTTCTGGGTCCGTTTCGACGCTCCCGGCATGGCGCCCTCCTTCAGGGATGAGGTAGAGCGCCTGTTCCGCTCGCTGCTGACCACCTGGACGAGCACGGACAACCCTTACGACCGCCACCAGTGGGCCATGCGGCCGCTGCTGGTAGGCGCGTTCCAGGTGTACATCCTGCTGGTTGCCACCATGGGCATGAGGCTGAGGTATCGGATGGTTGTCCACCTCCTGCTCATGGCCTACTGGTGGCTGAACAGACAGGCCAAGACCGAGACCTTTGGCTCGCTGATATCCCTCGGCACCCTCCTGGCCGACCTGTCTCTGCACCGTCCGACCCAGAACCTGATCGCCTCCAACCACCGGGTCTTGTCACTTGTCGTCGCGCCAGTGCTTCTCCTCAGCGGGCTGTTCCTCGGCTCTTACCCACAGGAACACGAGGACTGGTCCCGCTGGTCCATGGGGCTCCAGCAGACCTTCGTGAACATGGACCCACCCCCCGGCGTATCTCCTGGCAGCCTCCTCGTGCCCGAGGGCACAGATGCTCGCCGCCGCTTCTCCTCGATAGCGATACAGTGCTGCGCGATCGCCATATTCATCAGCCCTTTTCTTCGCGAGTTACTAAGCAACAGGTATTTCCTCTGGCTCGGCCGACACTCCTTTGCCGTCTACCTGGTGCACGGAACCATCCTCAGGACCGTCGGCATGTGGATCGCGTATGGGTTGACGCCCAGGTTTGAACAGCACGAAGACGGTTCCTTCGAGGAGTTCCTGCACATACGGAGCAAGGGCAGGGTCTGGCTGGCGATCCTGGTGTTCGTGGTGCTGACATACACCGCGGCCTGGGCCTGGATGCGCTGGGTCGACACCGCATGTGCGCGGGCGACGCAGTGGCTGGAGAGCAAGGTGTTCCAGGCCGAGGACGACGAGGACGCTGACCAGGCTGAGAAGGGCTTCAGGGGCGGTACGCCTGTCGACAAACACGCCAAAGACCACCAGAGGATGGCCAGCGTAGCACATGCAGGGCCGGTGGTCGAGGCAAACGCCGACGGAGGGTTTCCATCGGCCGCCGGCGCTCACAATCAACGCCGCTCGCTCAGCCAGGCGGGATTTATGAACCTCGGCTCACCTCTAAGGACTGGGTCTTTGGATAACGGGATTCGACCACCATGAAACGAAATTAGATAGAGGCGGCGGCGAAAACGAGGCAACAGAATCGTGTCGTGGGCTTGCGACGTGTGCGCAAACAGGCCCCCCAGCAAACCGGATGGGGGAATCAGTTTTGTTATTGATTTTGATACCAACAATTGATTGCGGTTGATACATTTGGACAGGGTCACCACACGATGCCCCTGAAGCATGATATACCCACTCTAGAGGGATGCTTGATGCTGACGCAGAGCGGGAACATATGTATCTTCAGGCTTTTTTTATTGCACGTTGGAGCAGCGCTGGGGACGCGTCAGAGCATCTGTGGAGAGGGCGCTTTTGACGTTATAGCATGATGTAACTACACGAGCATTGTGAGAACCAACGTACCAGCACTTGAGGGAATGATGGCAGAGACCAAGCAACGAGGAGGAAGGGACAAGAAGATCTTGTACGTGGACATAAACAATGATTAATCACAGGCGTCTGGACGTGGCGAGAGACGGCCGACATCAGACAGGCCGCGTTCTGCCATGGGTAACTAATAGAACAATTCATCGATACCCTTTCACCGAAACCAATCAAAATGTTTCGAAGAAGTTGGTCGCCTATAGTAAGATTCAGGGGTTCGCGGCCGCGTGGTGGGCGTGTGGCCCGGCCGTGTTTCAGAAAAGACCTCGGGAGTGTGTCGGAAAAGGCTAACCATGGATGCATGTCAGAGGCCGAGGCCCCGACCACGTCGACATCGACCGCACCAGAGGTGATTTGGTGACTAGTCCAACGGTCACACGCTTCTTCTACCTATCATCCGGATCTGCCTCCAGACTCACCTCTGGTCGCAATCGGATTACAAGCAGGCATGGCTTTGGTGCAGATCTCGGCGCAGCGGTGCGGAACGTGGCTGGTTGCACTGCTGCTGCTGCTGCAAGCCCAGCAGACCTTTGCGCTATCACATCAATTTCTCAAGGATGTTGACTACCCCATATTATCGATATTTGACCAAACGCTGACTGTACGTACTGGCGAGGCTCGCCGCTGTTCATCCGTCCCCGAAGTTGGTGCCAATTTCTGACCGCGTTTATCAAGTGTGCCGCACATTCACACCGGCTGTCAACGCCAAGTGAGCAGCACCGTGGGAGTCAGGCATGGGAGATGAAGCTCTCACCGGGGAAAGGCCGCGGGCTCTTTGCTGCCAGACACATCCTAAAAGGAACGCATGTGCTGGTCGAGGCACCCCTCCTCGTCGTGAACCCTCCAGCACTTGTTCCGGGCATGGGCTATTCCCTATCTGCAATGGCTGCCGACGTGGAACACGAGTACTCAAGACTCAGCCCGGATCAGCAGCAAGAGTACCTCTCTTGCCACGAGGAAAGACTCGACGGAGATAGCCATGACGAGTCGGGCCGGCTTATGGCCATCCTCCGGAGTAATGCTTACAACTTAGACGATGGTCGGGTTGCCATCTACCCTAAAGTGGCACTCATCAATCATTCCTGTCAGCCCAATGTGCTCAACGCTGATAACGGCGGCACCAGGATCATCGTTGCAATACGTGACATCCAAGAGGGAGAGGAGGTATGAAGTAGCAAGCACCAGTCGGTGGACAAACACTCCGCCGGGCTCACCTCAAGTGCTATGATCTCAAACCAGCTGACCCCTGTCCTACGTGCAGATCTTGACAACGTATATCCCGTTGCTTATGGATACAAAGAGACGTAATCAGAGGCTTCACCCATATGGATTCCGTTGCGACTGCGCAGCCTGCCGGACTGGAGCTTCAGACGCAAGACGGCTTCAGGCTGGCAGAGACCTAGAGGAGTTGGAGAACGCTCTGCGCGCCCCGGGCACGAGGACAAGATTTGCAAAGAACAAGCTCATGATCTCCGCCCAAAGCCTGGCAGAGTACGTTGAGGAGGAAGGATTTGCAGATTACTACATCAAAACAAGCAGGCTGGCTTTCGACCATGCCGTCTTGGCCAGCAACAAGACCAACGCCAGGAAGTGGGGGAGGAGACACCTGAAGCATCATGAGGTGGTTGACAGAAATTCATATGGGTCGCGGCAGGCCCAAGGACTCCTGGACTCATTATGAGACACGCCTAAGTTCAATTCACACTCATGTGGGACCGAATTTGCATCTGTTCCCAAGGGTTCCGTCTGTGTTGTGGCACACTTCCTGGAGACAAAATGCCATCATAGTCAAGGATACCAAGGTTTGCGGTTGATCCGGGCATCTATCGACATACTCATTATTCCAAACTTATCACATTATGTTGAAATGGAGTTCATAACGCACATTCCTCACATTGCAACAACACTAGAACGGCCTAGGGAAGATAAAATATTACATCTCATGCACATGTTTCTATGCCCGAGATTGTGCTGGTGACGCAACGTGGAATCAAAATACAGCAACTTTAAACTTCCCCAACGCTAGAAGGGTGTAATTTGGCTACGGCTTCACGTACTCCTACTGAGGACTGCTCCTATCTGCTACCAAGGTACGGATGACGGGACAGATTTCATACTCAGAGAAAGACAGGGGATGTAGAGCATCATGCCAGAGATCTGCTCCAGGATTTGTAGAGACAAGTAGCCTGTAAGCGCGCGGATGCTGAAGATCTTCCGAACTTCCGACCGAGCAGCTTGGACTGCCTGCCCTACGTGCGAACTGAGATATCAACGCGTCTCTTGGGCAATTGGGAATGCCGATTCTGACTGACAGGTACAATTAGTTGTAGCAGAGTCGGAGGGAATCCTAAACGCCAGCTCTGACGACTGAATTCTCTTTGTTCAAGTCTATTTATACGCACGTATAATCAGAAGATCCATCTCAGCTGGGCCTGTGTTACCATCTAGCATTGACGCTGAGCAATGGTGCTCACATACAGCGATATGTTGTGCATCCAAATAAACCGCCGACTCCTGACGCCATGTGACCGTAATAAAGAAGGTTCATCGATAATTCCGTGAAAAGAAACAGAATAAAGTACGGGCCCCAACGCCTAGCAAATGTATGCAAGCACCCCGTGCGGATGACCCCATACCCACCTATTCGGACAATTCGCTCACCGCTTGGCCATGGCATTCTCCCGTACCAAGTGCCCAGCCTCGTGAGTGTCGTCCCGTGCCTGCTTCAGGAATGGCAACAGTGCCGTGCCTCCCGTGCCCGTCAGCTCTTTGTCGGCCCCGCTCTTGCCGGCGTCCTTCCTCTCGTTCTGTTGCCTCGTGGACAAGGTCGCCAGGTTGACCGCCTTCTTGCCAACGTCTCCCGTCCACGGCTTCCTGGATGGGATGACGATATATGTGGTCACGATGCCCAGGTGCTTGTTCCTGAACTCGGTCAATGTTTTGGTGGCCGCCGCGTATGCCTCTTGCATCCTCGCGTGCTCTTCGCTGCTCGTCGGCATCATGGCCAGCGAGCGGATGCTGCCTGACCGCCCGACATGCTCAAGAAATCGTCGGTGCCCTCCCGGCATGTACTCCCTCACCTCCTGGTGAAAGCTCTTCTCCTCTGGCTTCCCGGCCTTGGCGTGCGGGTTGTTGCTCCCCTCGGACGTGTGCGTCACGCCCAGCACGACATCCCAGAACTGGATCAGCGAGGACTGGCCGTTGCTGCCGCCGCGCCACTGCTGCCATGACCCTAGCCCGTTGCCCTCGTCGTAGAAGAGACCTTTCGGCAGGCCTGCGCCGGCCATGTTCATGGACCCGGCCAGGAATGGCCGGATCTTGTGGTAGAAGACCATTGGGTCGCATTTCTCGCGCATTCGGTCCAGGAGCACGCCGACCTTCCGGATGCAGACTGACAGCTCATCCAGTGCGGCGGCGATGGTCCCGTAATCACGGGCATGGATGGCCCGCAGAGCTCTGAGCATGGTTGGCATGATATAAGCGCCCTGCGCCTCCATGGCGACCGAGACACAGAGAAACCATGACTCATCCTCGGTGCCCGTGAAAGTGTGTGGCGACTTGAGGCTATCGAGGTCGGTGAAGCAGCCGGTGGACGAGGTAAAGTTCCAGAGATTGAGGGCAGCGTATGTTGCCACTGGCGGCACTTCGAGGTGCTTGGAGACAGCGAGAAGAGGAACTGATATTGCAGGAGGCAGAATCTGCCACGATGGAGATGTTAGCATTGGTGTCCTGTGTGGATGCATCGCCAGCATTCCCAGCGAGAGAACGGGTTCCAGCCAACCTCTGCGGCCCTATCACCTCCCCAGACATATGAATGTGTGAGTAGAGTCAGGATAACATAAGCCCTCCTCCACTCGGGCTCCGTCCTGAGACCGTCTGTCGAAAGCACCGGTAGCTGCTCAACTCTTTGCCTCAGCGTGCCGTTGGCCAAGAGGTCCTGGACATTGTGGATCAAGAGTTCCCAAGGCTCATAGTAAGAGCTGGGGAGAAACTTGAGGGGCTCTTCCGCGGGGAGGAAGCCATTGCTTGTGACGTTGAAAGATGCAAGAAGCTCCTCGTCCTGCAGTTGCTCAGTGAGGGCGTGAGGTGACATATCGGATGCTGCAGTCTCGGCGGACTTTTACACCAGGAAAAGGACTGAGCGTAAGGGGGAATAAAGACAGCCACGCTCAAGTGTCTAGTGTCTAGTCTGCTGCTAGTACAGCAAGAAAAGATGAAAGAGATGGGCCTGAGAGCGGTGTTTAGGTGCCACAGTGGGTTCTTGAGGCTCAGCAATAACAATACTTTTTGTTAAAAAACAAACTTTAATGCATCTATGAGGATGTGAATTCTATAAGAAACAAAACACAGCCTTCCCCGGTAGGATTAAAAGGCTCGAGCAACAAAACTTGCAAGGCAGAAAGGATGCTGCATGGAAGGAGGGCCACACACCCAAAGGAGTGGGGGCACAACATCCCAACGCATGCTGTCATTTCTTCCGTGATCGAACGATGCCTGTTTTCTCTTCCGTCAAAACCTGGCACTTCCGCGAGTGCAAAGCAACGCATCTCCTCTCCGGTTGTTCGAGACAAAATGCTAGGCCAGGATGTCGGACCCGGAGGGCTTGGGCAATGGCATCGGGAGACCGAGACTAGAATGACATCCGGTCGGCGGCTAAACGCGGAAGAGAGAGAGCACGATTCGGAACGGCGGATGTTCGGATGTCACGTCCCGCCCACAGCAGACCCTTTCCCTGCCCTCTGAACTCTGCTGCGTGTTTGTATGGCAGTTGTAGCTTGGGCCACCGTGCTCGGCCTCTCGTGCGCCTGTTTTGACTCTGACTGACTAAGTAACCCGCCTGGACTCCCTGAAACTGAGAGGCGTTGTGCCGCTCTCGGGGCGAGCCGAAGAGCTTTCTAGGGCCCAGAATCCATTACATCAGCATTCTCAGGCCGCCTGGACCGATCCCGTTGGGGGGCATCAACGTCTGCGGCTTGGTGCTTGGACTGCCCACTACATAGGGAAGCCGATCAGGCACACCGGGAGCAAGGAAGCCTCAGTTATCTGTCACTCCATCCTTTCTCTCTCATAGTCTGGGCACGAAACGTAACCTTTTCCTGTTGACACTCTCTTCGTCTTCTTTATTGGCTCGTGTCAAAGATGGATTTCAGCGCCACTGCTGACCAGATTCGGTCAGGGAAGAAGCCGGCTTTCAGGGATTTTTCTCGGCAGCATGCCCAGTCACTTGATGACTCTGACCCGATCAAGCACATGCGAGAGGAGTACATCTTCCCAACCAAGGCCT
This sequence comes from Diaporthe vexans, assembly GCA_021188095.1. Taxonomy (NCBI): domain Eukaryota; kingdom Fungi; phylum Ascomycota; class Sordariomycetes; order Diaporthales; family Diaporthaceae; genus Diaporthe; species Diaporthe vexans. The sequence goes on from JAJLLZ010000020.1 coordinate 228,552, forward strand.
CACTCAAGGATAAGGCGCTCAAGCCCGTGGTATCCTCCGCGGCCACGGCGGTGAATGACACAGCACATGCAGCCAACGGGCAGGAGAAGGACGGGGAGGGCGCCATCTACTTCTGCGGCAACTCCCTGGGCCTGCAGTCCCGGGCGACACGGCGATACATCAACGCACAGCTAGACACATGGGCATCCATCGGCGTCAATGGCCACTTCACGGACCTGGAGGACTCGCCCCTGGTCAACTGGCAAGACATGGCCGCCCAGTGTGCCACTCAGTCGGCGGGCTTCATGGGCGCATTGCCCAGTGAGATTGTCTACATGAACACCCTGACCACCAACATCCACCTGCTATTGGCCGCCTTCTACAGGCCGACAGAGAAACGCCACAAGATCATCCTGGAGTGGAAACCCTTCCCGAGTGACTACTACGCCATCCACTCGCACATCCAGTGGCACAACTTGGACCCGGCAAGGTCCATGGTAGAGATCTGGCCAAAGGACGAGAACTTGTACATACCCACCAGCCAGGTCCTTGCCACCATCGACGAGCATGCAGACGATACGGCTCTGATCCTCCTCCCGGGCATCCAGTACTATAGTGGACAACTGTTCGACATACCAACCATCACCAAGTATGCGCAGGACAGAGGCATCGTGGTAGGCTGGGACCTGGCCCACGCGGCAGGGAACGTCGACCTCAAGCTCCACGAGTGGAACGTCGACTTCGCCATGTGGTGCACGTACAAGTATATCAATTCCGGCCCGGGGTCCATCGCCGGCGCCTTTGTGCACGAGCGTCACGGCAAGGTGGAGTGGGCCCATGATAGCAACGGTGAAGACGGGCAGCCGAGACCCGTGTTTCGACCTCGCCTCAGCGGCTGGTACGGCGGCGACAAGAGCGTGCGGTTCCAGATGGCCAAGCAGTTCCAGCCCACCCCCGGCGCGGGCGGCTTCCAGATCGGCAATCCCTCGGCGCTGGACCTTGCCGCACTGAGCGGTGCCTTGAGCATGTTCAACGAGGCGGGCTTTGCGAACCTGAGGAACAAGAGCCTTGTCCTGACGTGCTATGCCGAGGCGCTGCTGAATCAGATCCTGGCGGATGAGCAGGGTGCCGAGAAGGCCGCGTTCATCATAGTGACGCCGGCCAACACCGCCGAGAGGGGCGCACAGCTGAGCATCCTGCTGAGAGAAGGTCTGCTGGACAAGGTGTTGGACGAGTTTTCCGAGGAAGGAATTGTGTGCGACAAGCGCAAGCCGGACGTCCTTCGCGTGGCGCCAGTCGCAATGTACAACAGCTTTGAGGAGGTGTGGAGGTTTATGGAGGTACTCAGGAGGGCACTAGGCATACCTCGAAGGTGACTGCATGACAGGTCAGCGGTCGATTGTGCCCGGAATGAACATTGACATCTCAAGCTTAAACTTTTGAGAAGAAATGATAATTACACCAAGACAGGATGCAGCTTCTGTCTCAAGTGCTCCCTCGCGTGCGTTGACCCGAGGATATCGCCACTGGAGTAACTGGGAAGCCCTTTTATTTCACCGTGAAGAATGTTGGCATGGCGATGATGGATGTTGATCCACTATCAGTTCGTGGCCCATGCTCACGAGGCTGCCACGCTCGCCCTCGCAATAGATAATAACCGCGTGGATAAGGCGGGACTGCTCTTCAATAGTGATATGAGGTAAGATCGTTCAAGCTTCCTGAGTCCATGGCAAACTCATCGCGCTTGTGAACAGACCGCAGATTTTTCAACCTATTTCAGCATGTTGGTGGCTACCAGACGTTGACCGCATGTACAGTGGAAGCCGGAGGCGGGATTCTCGCGCAGAATGTACAACTGCGACAGGATGCCGCTCCTCAGAAGGTGGTACTGAGGCAGGCAGAGAGTTCACAGCAGACATATTACAGTGTCTTTTGAAGCAGAGTTGAACGTGTGCTGGTTTAGAAACCACTTGTATCATCTCAACACAGTACACTTGCGTCAGTCGTGCCTGGATAGGATTTTCTAATGTCAAGATTATTTGGGCAGTCCATCGTAGTACCCAATGCTATAAGACAGGTCATTGCATCTGAAAATCACTGCACCCAGCAAGAGCTTCCTTTAAGACACCGAATATTGAAATCTCGCTGAGATATCGATGCCATATTAACAAGTGACATCACTTTATAAGCTTATATATACTATTATGTTGTTGCCGCTGAATCTGAGACATGAGCCGCGAGTTAGCTCACGTGTATTGGCGCCTCGTGTCTTAATATTCTGGTCCAATCGCAATCTGTGCTGAACAAGCACTCCGTGACTCGACTTATTAGTCGGCTGTACATCAATTTTCGGTCTGTCACTGCGAATCTCCACTGCCGAGGAGATTGTATGGTATGAGGCATTTTGGTCATTGCATCCTCAACCGCCCTCAGATCTGAAACCCCGGAAAGTCTTGACATGCTGACTTGGAGTACTCAGCTGTGCTAGACTGAAAGTATGAGCCATAACCATGCTCTCACCATTTTCTTCGACCGTCGACATCTCTGCTCCATGCTTTTGCTGGCACGCTTTTCAGGGCAATCGCTCTGAAGAAACCCTAATAGCTGCGAGACCTCGGGCTCGTGATGAGACCAGAATTCAGCGCAAGAATAGATCTAGTACAGAGAAATGGTCAGAAATACGGGGTTGTTTCCGGATCCTGTTGGCTGGATACAACAGGTGGCGAGTCTCAAATGTCACGACTACTCGAACTTGGACCCCCAAGTCAACATTCTGGTGGCGACATGAAGCTATGATGAGCTAATGAGCTCCATGTCATCAAGGCTCTCGTGTGGGCGTTCCAAGGTTCATTGGCCATGAGGCGCAAGCAGTGCCGACAACATCTCTGCCGCGGCGTTCTTGAGCTTTGCTTGCGCTTGGAGCGACCGCCTCCTCGAGGGGCGTGACTAACCAGACTCGTTGACAGAAACTCGAGGAGACAGTCAAATTAAAATGATGGGCTCCTCAGTTCATTCGAGAGTTCATTCGAGAATAGACCGACTCGGAGGGCATGAAAGGCGGCTTGTACGAAAGCTTGGGCCGACCAATTGCCATCAGCACCATTCCTTTATTAGCCCACCATCTGCGCCTTTAGTCCAAGCGACTTTGCACCATAGTTGCGCTAGACACACCGATAATGAGTGATTCTGGTAGGAGTTTTCGTCAAGTTTGCCCGGAATGAAGCGTCGACCAATATGCTCTCGCGGCAGCAACGCGGGCAGCTTGAGGGAACTGAGGATATCTAGACGCGTTCGGCTAGCAAGTTCGGAGCGGGTAGCTCCGCAGTGCTGGGATGTCTGCCAGTCTATGACTAAATTTCCGGTCGCCACCGACCAACACTGCGGACAATAGTATCCTTCGCCCTTATAAGAAGTTGCATTTGCCTTGTTGTCAAGTGGGTACGCGCCTGTGATTCAAAGATCAAGCTGCCCGCGCGTATTCAACTTCGCCGACTGATCCTGCAGCGCCCAGGACCGAGAGCCAGAGGTATTTTGTTTCGTGTCTGGTCTACAGAATCAGGAAGAATCAAGACCTCGGGAGTTTTGGGCATATCCATAATCTTCAAGAGCTGTAACATTATCAAGATGACGCGCTTGACGTCTATATTGGCCGTCCTGGCCTCTTCATTTTCTTTGCTCCGAGCCGCGTCTCTTCAGAAACTCAATGTGACGCTCGAGCACAACCCCAGCAACGTAGGCTTCTATATCTACGTCCCCGACCAAATTGCCCCGAACCCGCCGATCCTGGTCAACCCTCATTGGTGTCACGGCGATGCACCTTCTGCGTTCGCTGGATCCACGTTTGCTAGTCTGGCCTCCCAGTATGGGTTTATCGTCATCTATCCCGACAGCCCGAATCTTGCCGACAAGTGCTGGGACGTGTCTTCTCGTGCCACTCTGTCCCACGACGGTGGCGGGGATAGCCAAGGGATCGTGAGCATGGTGAACTGGACACTCGACAAGTACGGGGCCGATGCAACACGTGTCTTCGTCACAGGTGTCAGCTCCGGGGCCATGATGACCAACGTCCTCGTGGGGGCCTACCCCGATGTCTTTGCTGCCGGCTCAGCCTTCGCGGGCGTGCCGTTTGGGTGCTATGGAGCCAACATACCGGAGAACACCAGCGATGTGGATTATTGGAACAGCGACTGTGCCGAGGGACGTGTCCAGTACAGCCCTGAGGAGTGGACTTCGATAGTGAGAGCGGCATATCCCGAGTACGGCAGCGGCTGGCGGCCAAAGATGCAGGTGTTCCACGGGACGGTAGATGAGGTGCTCAATTACACGAATTTCGGCGAGGAGATCAAAGAATGGACGGGCGTGTTTGGCCTTAGCCAGACACCTACGGCCACCGTCCAGGACACACCACTGGCAAACTGGACCAAATACGTCTATGGAGACGCGGGCTGGTTCGAGGCGTATAGTGCCTTGAACGTTACGCATAACATACCTGTGCAGGCAGACGTAGCGGTCGATTGGTTTGATCTGCGGTGTACCGAGGGCGATTGCTTCCGCTGGGGGACAGGAGGACCAAGCAAGAGGTGACCAAAGCCAAAGATCTGCCAATTGATGCTCGATAGTATGGATACGGCCGACACGGCAAGGTCATAGGATACCACAGAAACGATGCCTCACTCCTATTTGGCCTTTCCGCGCATCCTGTCATGGCTTAGTATAATCCGTACATAATTACTCCCGTGCCCAAGTGCCCTCGACCGCCCGTGTCTCGATATCTTCACTTGGTGCTTCCTGATTGAGGTGTGATTATAGGTGTTTGCAAGTAGGCTAGGGACATCAAGTTTTATAGATCGCGGCTAGTAACGTGATCAGTGAGTCGACGGGACTAGTAATGCATTGGAGACTACGTCCTGTAGATACGCACGACCTTGGAGCATACTCGTCCAGACTGCCTCCTGCGGGTTTCGCCGACTTCCTATCTGCCCAGGTGGATGGATGACGGGAACTGCGCTCGATATAGTGGCCCTCTATGCCCCTCTACGCTTCAGGATGTGGCATTTCTTACTACCTTCCTAGAACCAGACAACTTCCGTGGCCAAGTCAGCTAGCTATGCATCTGCTTCACAGTTGGTGTGGTGCGCCAAAAGGGACTGGAGAGTACAAGTCGGCAGACGTCGGGCTACATCACTCAGAATGTATAAACTTGTCAGATATATATTGGCTTGGGTGCTGCGTGACGAGGCGCTGTGATGAGGCGCGTGCGCCGTGCGTAGCTCGACCAGAAAATGTGCCATTAATTGCCTTTTTGGCAACATGTACAGTAGTCTCAGATATTGGAAGGCTGCCACTGTTACACCGATTTCTCAGCTGGCTGGCGGAACGGGGAGCATCCCTGAGCCGCACGAGGGTCCTGATGCTCTGTCGCGCTGCTTACTCCACGTGGATGAACAAACTGCCAGTTGCCAGGCTGCTTGCGCAGCCGCGGCGCCGGTAGAGCCGTTCCTTATCTGAATAAGGGTATCGATACTGGAGTCGCACTGCCGGCATACTTGGGGTCCGCTATAAGCCAGCAGACGGATCTCGCGCCAGAAGAGGAAGCTGACTGTGCACCCCTGATTCCCATCCCATATCAGTGATTGCGATCTACTGCCGAGCGACAGTATAACCTTGGATTGAAGCTTAACCTGTCGGCTCCGAGCCCGACCCGCTGAGGCTTGACCAGCTTCCCATGTTGGGATAGGTCGTGGCTCAACCGCGTCACGGCATTGGCCTGTTTCACATTTTGTTCATCCGGCCCTGGTAGCATTGCATCGGTGTCAAAGTCTTGGCGAACGTGCGTACGAGGAACACCACTGGATGAGCCGGAGATGCCAAGTCTGACGATGTCCACCCCTGCTATCAGAAGGTCAGGACGAGACGCCGACCCTGTGCTGTGCCCGACCGCGTGCTTATCTTCGTTGGCTGTCAGCACGTGAACGGCCGTAGTGTCTTGACTCGAGGTGGAGTCGCAAGCGAGATGACCACCAGGACGGGCGTGCAATCAACTGTGCCGGCCTACTAGCACTGGCAAGGTAGCGGAGGAGGGCTCATGTACAGACACACACACACGAAAACATATTGCAGACGGGTAATACATGAGTCCATGTGTACGAATATAAATATATCCGGACCTGTACGCCCGTCCAGGTGCGACATGACCCAGATAGATGTCCACGAGCAGTAGCAGCTTCTAGGTCCTCGACAACTGCTGAGCCCTTCGCCAACCTCATCATGAAGGCCCCGACTTCCCTCCTCGCCGCTCTTGCCGGCCTTGCGGCCATTGTCTCGGCGGCGCCGGCGCCCATGCCAACGCCGCCAGGCATCCCGACGGCGTCCGCGGCCAAGACGCAGCTGGCATCCCTCACGGTCTCCACGCAGGTTGATGATGGTAACTACGAGAGGGACCTATTCCCCACGTGGGACACGATCGAGGGCACCTGCAACACTCGGTATGTCCTCGCCGTACACATCCCCTCCACCTGTCTGTCACTTCCAAACTGCCAGGCCCTTGAGATTAACCGTTCTTCCACTCAGCGAGTATGTCCTGAAGCGTGACGGCACCAATGTGGTCGTCAGCTCAGCCTGCACGGCGACATCTGGGTCGTGGTTCAGCCCATACGATGGTGCGACCTGGACGGCAGCCAGCGATGTAGACATCGACCACATGGTCCCATTGAAGAATGCCTGGATCGTGAGTCCCCCTTCCCGCTCATACGACATGCCCGCCCTCTCGGAAGCAAACGAGGGACCTCAACTGACCGGGACACAGTCTGGGGCCAACGCCTGGACCACCGCCCAGCGTGAGGCTTTTGCCAACGACGTGACTCGCCCCCAGCTCTGGGCTGTGACGGATAATGTGAACCAGTCCAAGGGGGATAAGAACCCTGCGAACTGGAAGCCGCCACTGGCGAGCTTTTATTGTGTCTACGCGAGGAGTTGGGTCCAGGTCAAGTACTACTACAAATTGACCGTTAGCAGTGCAGAGAAGACGGCTCTGACGAGTATGCTTAACACGTGCTGAGCGTCCGCGGGCTTTGTGTATATAAATTGCCGACTGTACGTGGCGGTTGACATGGTATATAACGTGCTGGGAGGCCGGGCTGACAGGGCCAGGGGGCGACGATCAAATGACTGAATATGAGAGAATCCGAACGCTGCCAATTTGTCCCGGATCGTTCCAAGTTCTTCACACAATGGGCCCTTTCAGGCTCGAGCGACACAATGCTGAATCGAATGGTATCATTATTGTGTTGTGTCCCGTGTCTTGGACGGATGGACTGTCGAATATCTTTTGTGACCCCGGGCGCTTAGACGCTGATTGTCTTGAAGACGCTGAACTCCTGGCCCGTGGCAACCAAGGTGCCGGGTATCTGGGGGTGCCAATGCAGCTCCTTGGCCTGCTCGTGGTAGTGCACGAACAGCAGCTGGGGCGGCACGTCGTTGACGCCTGCGGTGTCCTTGCTCTCCTCGTCGTCCAGCTCGACAGCGAGGTCCCACAGCGTGACCGTGTTGTCGCCGGCGGCGACGGCAACGATGCTGTCGTCGGTGGGGTGCCATTCCACACTTGTGATCTGTTCCTTGTGGTAGTCGAAGCTCGCGACGGGCGTGGGCTTCTCGGTGGCGTTGGGCTTCCACTGGCGCAGGTCCCAGACGCCCCAGACACCATCGTCGTCCCCGGAAGCCAGCAGGTTGGACCTCTGTTTGCTCCAGCTCATGACGTTGACGTCGGTCCTGCTGACGGGCATGGTGATCATGGCCTGGCGGCTCTTGCTCCTCACGTCCCAGATACGGATGGAGCCGTCAGAGGATGCCGAGGCAAAGACCTTGTCCTCGGTGGGACTCCACTGGATCTCCTCGACACTGCCGGTGTGGCCAGTTAAAGGCCTGGTGTCTGTGACCCAGCCGCCGCCATCGGTGCGGGTGGTGACGTAGATGACACCATTGTTGTCACCGGTGGCAAGCTTCCCCGCGGGCGACAAGGGCGACCAGTCGACAGCATAGCCTTCTGCCTTGTGGGCACGGATGGTAGACAGAGGCTTGTTCTGCTTCTCAGAGACTATAACGCCAGGGGTATCGAAGCTGGCAAGATGGGGTGTAATGTCGTGGATGTAGACGTGGGAGGACTCGGTCATGGTGGCGACGAGGGTGGTAGGAGGTTTCGAGGGGTCGGAGTTGGGAGTCTGGTGGGCGCGTATGCGGTTTGTGGTGGAGGACAGGGGGATGCTCTTTGACTCGAGGATGGGGTCGGCGTCCTCGTCGTCATCATCGTCGTCGTCGTCATCGCTGTCGTCGGCGTCCTTGTCCATCCTGCTCAGGCCAGCAAACTTCATGACCATCAGGGCGTTCTCGTTGGCGCGCTGGCCCTCGGCCTGGGTGCCTGAGACAGTGTACATGGTGGCGGGATAGACCTTGCGGTTGTCGCCGAGGGAGTCGCGGACGATGTCAAAGGAGAGGCAGGGCCAGGGGGTAGAAAGGTTGTGGAGCATGTGGTAAGTGCTCGGGTCGGGGGCCAGGGTCTGGCCAGGCTCGAGTTTTGTACGGCCGACGATGAATGTGCCGGGGCCTGTGGCGGCGCCGTCGACGTCCATTTCTCCTGCGGCTGCTGATGGGGGGCATGTATCGTCAGTCAGGCTGGCCTTTGGCTCGACGAGCTTCTCGACGAGCTTCTCGACGAGCTTCAAATGTGGGGTGACGTACCTGCTCTCTCCTCGGCCTCCCTCTCAGCATCTGGCCTGCCGTCAACACCGGCCTCGAGGATCTCGTCCTCGCTCTCAAACTCATCCTCGAACTCGTCCTCGAACTCGCCCATGCCCTCGTCGGCCTTGTCGTCGATGTCCATGGCGTCTGGGCGGTGGCCGCCCTTCAAGGGGCCGTCGTCGTGTTCTCCCGCACGCTTGGACATGATGTCGGTGCTTGGATTATATTTGAGAGCCACAAGGGGGTAGGTGGTACTGGGGGGGAATGCGACAGCTCGTGGGTTGAGGTTTGAGGCCGCACAAATCAGGAAGGGTGCTTTGGGCAGGTGGTGTGGAGGGGTACACACTGGGGCGGAATCATACTGCCTCGCGAAAAAAAAAAGTTCGATTTTGGGCGGTGATAAGATAAGCCTGGATAAGATGAGCGATAATTTAGACAGCCCGTCCCCCACCACGCCCGTGTACCGACTGCTGTCCACCTTTTCTCTTCTCCAGCGCTCATGGAACTTTCCATGCTTAAGTACGTCTTAGCCTGAGATGCACATTCTAATCCAACCCCCATAGTGTAAAATTCAAGTAATTACCAAGACTATCTGAATGTCCAAGATGTGTGGCCAATTTATAGGGCATAAAAGTTACCTACCTGTGCACCCATATGTCTGGCCAAAAGTACTTAGTATGTACACATCCATGACTGAGCCGTCCCGCAAGACAACCAGGCCTGATATTTACAGTGCAGTCTGCAGACTGTGCTTGAATCTATGCGCATGTTTCAATTCATGGAATTGCAATAAACTACCCTAGGATACTAGCCAGTGCCCGACCACGCCTGGGCAAGTACCGTCGCATGCAGATTCATCCCCAAGACTTCCATCGCACCTCCTGGTGCAACGGTTGAAAAATCAGATAGGGGCACCTGGGCACGGATGTCTCTCATCAAAAGCTGTATCTTGGCTCGACGTTTGACTGCTGAGCACTCATCAGACAGCAGCTTCGAGGAAGCCGCCATGTATATTCGCTGACCAGTTGACCAGTAGATCGAGTCGGCCAGGGTACCTCAGGCTGTACTCTGGGGTCCAGCAACCCAGCTTCATTCCTTGTAGAAAACCAGACATCTGACCTCTATGCTCTGTCTTCCCTTCGCGTCACTCGGCGTGTTGGGGTCCACAAAGGCCGTGTGAGGGGTGAGAGCCGCGACACCCTGCTTTCCACCCGGCTGGCCCTGGCTTGCCGAGTCAAAACACTTGATGAACATGGCCTCGTCCGGTGTCATATCCTTCATATACTGTCGCGCATGTTGTCGATTAGCCACCCGTGCTACACAGTTCGGAACAAGTCAGATGGGCTGGGGAGGTGGTGCCTTGGCTCATGAGGGAGGTCCAACGAGCAGCTCCACAGCCGGAGCAAGTGATTGAATGGACCTCGGATGGGAGCTCTTACCCAGAACTTGTGCTTCTCGTTGGGTGCGATCGAGTATGTCTCGCCTGGACCGTCGGAACTGGTTAGCAACATAGATCAGGCCGTGGCGGCTCGCGGCCTTTGGTTCAGCTCAGCTCTGATGGCCACTTCTTACCTCTGACTTCGTATCCGGTGGTATCTCTCGCCTTGGCTGGGTCTGGCAGTATCTCCTTTCCTCTGTCGTCCTTCTCGTCCCCGATATCCCTGTTCCTCAACGGGTACAGCAGATCTACCTTGACCAGGTCCTCTGGCGCAGTAGACCTCCAATCCACGACGGCAAGGGGGAAATCACTGGCCGGATGACCTATTGGTCTCCAGACATTGATCAGCTGGTACCGTCTCTTGAGCAACTCATCTGCCTCGCCTGCTGGTACGTGCCGCCGGACCCTGGTCTCTGCTGCCTTGGGCGTCTGGTCGACGTGCACCTGTTGCACTGGCTGGCGAGGGGACGAGGGATCATGTCTCCTGATGGTGTGATCAAAGATGACGACCTTGTCAACCGCCGGCCCCAGCTTCTCCCTCAGGAGCTCCTCGACCTCGGCGTAGTACTTGGAACGGACCTCGGTGTCGTCTGGCGCGAAGAAGGCGTCTTGTTGGAATTTGGATGGGTAGCCGTAGACTGCGAACCCGGATACATCTACGCCGAATTCTGCGCCATTCTGAGCTGCCTCACGGATGTTGGCAACAGACCTCTTGCGCTCCGTGCGGTCGAAAGAGGTGGCGTCGGTATCGACCTTGGCCCACGGCTTGATGAACGGTTCCTCAGAATCGGTGATGGTGGCGGGATCGATATACTATGCAGCGTGTGATCCTGGCAGGTTAGAACTCGCGAGCTTGGACTACCGGAACATGGTAGCGCGGATGGGTAGATTTTAGTCAATGCCTCGACCTCGAATCCTCGGGCCTTGTGACAAGTGTTGACAGCCCTGGAGCTCTAGAAAACGGGGCCGAGGGCATTGGTGTGGGTTACCCGCTAACTTGGAGGCAGACCACGTACCCGGAATACGCCTGTCGTCATGGTGGAGCGGCTTCTTTTGATCCTACTCGCGGCGTGGATTCGGAGCTGGGGGTTCGACAGTGTGACTCGTGGTGCTGGAAACAATTTCAGGGGTATGCGCATGCTCCAATGTGCGAGCAGATAGTAATCAGCTTCAGACCTCTTCTGCTGGTGTGGGAAGCTGGGCTTATTAGCAAGAAAGTTTAATTGCCATGAGGTGCAGCTGCGGAGGCGTGTGGATTTTGTACAAGTAGAAGCCGATCCGGGACGCCCTACAGATCGGTGCCGGATCTGCAGAGGACGTTGATGAGCAATGAATGCCCCGCCCTACCGGCCTGTCTTCAATGACGTGGACAGATTATTAATAATGCGAGTGCTCAGGTGGGCACACACAGTAGTACGTACTTAATACTGAACGGCGAGGCGGTCTGAAGTCTGGGCCTGACTCGTTTGGATGTGGTGGCATCGTATATTCCTTTGCCCTACGCGACAAATCGGCCCCTCCATGACCTCGGCAAGATTCGTGTGGTGATTTCAAACACGTCTCGCTCGCCAAGCTGAGAAATACACTTTGCGGGCTCTCGCCCTTCGCACGCCACTCTTCCCGCGGGCATCGACAGCCGGTGGATTTGCCAACGCTCGGACAAAAGTAGTGTAGTGCTCAACAGATATTGAGCCCATATTCCGCCATGACAAAAGACGCAGTCCAAATTAGGCAAGTCTGGCCAGCATCTAGCGTTTCGGAAGCACCACGGAATGGCAACCACACCAGTGGCCGTCCGTCTCCTGGTTTCCACTGCTTAGCAATCACGAACTGTAGCATGTCGAGTCGTTACGAAATTCTTGACACTTGGGTATTTAAACCGACAGCGCGACGTACACCTCCACACTGTTGACCGCGTTGCATCTGTCCTACGTCTCCTTATTTGCAAGAGCTCGCGCTGATATCATAACAATCGCGGTTGAATTTCCTTGCGCTTGTCGATCCCAAGTTCGCGTGTGCCATTTCTACACCTCAGGCTGTGCAACAGTAGTACCACATTTATCTAGGCACTCAAAACTACAACATGGCCGAGAAAACCAACCTCTTCAAGCCCCTGAGGCTGGGCCGTTCTCAACTCTCCAACCGCATCGCTCTGGCACCGTTGACCCGCTTTCGCGCCGATGACAACAGTGTCCCTCTTCAGGATCTCGTACCCGAGTACTATGCCCAGCGCGCCTCCGTCCCTGGCACCCTGCTCATCACAGAAGCCACCTTCATCGCGCCAGAAGCAGCCGGATACCCCAAGGCACCGGGCATCTGGTCACAGGCACAGATCGATGGCTGGAAAAAGGTCACCAAGGCTGTGCACGACAAGAAGAGCTTCATCTACCTGCAGCTCTGGGCCCTGGGTCGGGCCTCGCACCTGGGTGGGCTGAAGCAGGTGGCCGGCCCCGAGGCCAAGCTCGTGTCTGCTTCGGACATTCCTATGGAGGGCGGCGAGAAACCAACACCACTTACCGAGGACGAGATCCAGTGGTATGTGAGGCAATATGCACAGGCCGCAAAGAATGCCATCGAGGCAGGCTTCGATGGTGTTGAGATCCACGGGGCAAACGGTTACCTCGTCGACCAGTTCATCCAGGACGTCTCCAACCAGCGCACCGACCAATGGGGTGGCAGCATAGAGAATCGGGCCCGGTTTGCACTCGAGGTGGCCAAGGCCGTGACCGAGGCCGTGGGCTCAGACCGGACGGGAATCAGGCTGAGCCCTTTCTCCGATTTCCAGAGCATGAGGATGGCCGACCCAAAGCCGCAGTTCTCGTACCTCGTCAGAGAGCTCAAGAAGTACAAGCTTGCTTACATCCACCTTGTCGAGTCACGCGTCTCGGGCAACGCGGATATCGAGGCCACCGATAAGATCAACTTCTTGGTCGACATCTGGGACAACCAGAGCCCTGTGCTGCTGGCAGGCGGCTTCAGACCAGCCTCGGCCGTCGCCACGGTGGATGAGGAGTTCCCCAACAGGGACGTTGTCGTCGTCTTTGGTCGTTTCTTCATCTCCAACCCAGATCTGGTCTTCAGGTTGCAGAAGGGTATCGAGCTCACCCGCTACGACAGAGACACTTTCTACAATCCCGGCAAAGCAGAGGGATATACCTCGTACTCGTTTAGCAAGGAGTTTGTTGAGGCAAGGGCATAGGTAGACAGGTCGTTGGAACCATTTGCAGAACATTCATGCTTATTAGACATAGAGGTGCCATAGAGCCACCGCATCGCAGACTTTAATAGATGGATTCTACTATTTTTCCCAAGGTCCTCGCGCCCGTAATTTGGGGCACACGTTTGGGACGCTCTGGGTCTCCCGTCCGAACCCTGCGCAGATCGCGCTTTGCTGGTAGCTGATCCAGCCACTTGAATGTGTACAGCTGTCTGCAATGACACCCAGTCACTGCGTCACTGCAAATGTGGCCGGCTGCACTGCATGACATGTGGTAAGCCCACAAGGTTACGTGCTGCGAGTCGGTGGGTTCGCGGGTGAAGCATCATCCCTGACGGCCGAGATAAGGACTGCACGGTTAACTCCGATTCGGCCACACGTCCAGAGCTGTGTTTTGTGAGGCAAGCGAATGAATGCTGATATCGGAAATTGGTTATGATCAACAATTGTGAGGCTTCAGGCTTGATAAGGGAGCTGTTGGACATCTACGCCTGTATTTATGGTCGACATCCCACAGACCGCCAGTCCTAATGTCCTCTCCCCCCAAAGTCCAGTGCTCGTGGCGGCGAGCCTCTCTACGCGAAGTCCTTACAGCCACCACAAAGTTCTATAACCTATAGATCCCGTTTTGAGGCCTGGCACAAACAGCTCTATCATCGAATTCACCAACCTAGCTCTTGTCACAATGTCACGCTTATATGTAACTGCAAGTATGCCTCACAAGAACTGGGCCGGTCTCGCTGTTCCGACTCTGAGCGTCGAAACGAATGACCACACAGGAGGCGGAATAAATTATGGGGGTCTTCATCCGTCGAGTATTGCTGCCTTACTAGGCAAAGGCCCAGATGTGAAGAAGGGCGAAAGGTTTGACTTCAAGTTCAATATTAACGTGAGTACTTCCAGCAAAATGAAATAAGTTACAGCATTCCGTTGCGACCAGTCACCTGGAACTGACTATGGCTATTTCCAGGGCTCACGGAGCTCAGCGGCTCTCGTGATCAACACAACAAAACATTTACCTCATGTTGAGTGGTCGTCAGACGGCGGTTTAGGTCAGTGTGATGGCGGTGCAATCCTGATACCAGGAGCTTACTTATGTTGAACCCATGACAGGAAAGCTTCCCCTCGCTGGGGCTACCGCTCTCGCGGCCAAGTTCCTCTTCCAGTCTCCCAAAGGCAAACACAGGCCAGAAAAGTCGTTGAAGAATGGTGAGAACGACCGGAGAAGAAGGAACATTGCACAGCTACACAATGCCTCGAGACGTCAAGCTCCGCATCCATCCGGCTACAATACGTCTCATCCGAGCTCACAAAAAAAGGGCAGAAAACATCAGACAGGAGTAAATAGCCAGCCCAGCCGAGATTCATACTCCCCATCCCAATGCAGCACACCACAGCAGTCTCGAAATCGTTCTATCGAGTCTGGCCAGCCACCCAGGCGAAAGAAGCCGATCAAAGAGGAGAAGGGCTATGATTCTGGCTACGCGAGTGGTTCGGACCGAAATAGCGTTCGCTGTGAAATACGCCGCGGGCGAAAACGGTCACTGGAAGAACAGAGAAGAAATAGATAGGGTCCAAAAGTGTATGTCATCCGATGGATTGACCTCTCACAACATATGGGCAAAAGACATAGGTAGATAGAGTCAATTAGAGCACTACTCAGGCGGTTGGAACGAGACCTGGATGAGACAAGTGTGACATGGAAGGAAATTGCCGCCGGGATCCACGGCATGCCCGAGAAGTATGCGACATTATATATTCATGAAATCGAAGTCTTCCGGCTTGGACAGCCACGGGGGCGTGCTCGCCTTTAAGGAGTCCACTTCTGGGAGGGAGGAAGAAGACGACACAAGATATTGAAAAGCAAAGTCCCAGGGGAAAAAGAATTAAACCCAAACCAGCCTTGTAGCGCAACTTTGGTTTTCATCCGAGGTAACATTGAATATTTTGTAGTGAGCAACTGGGCCTCTAGCTCCAGGGAGGTCTCTGGATGACATGTGATTCGATTGAAGTATTTTCGCCATAGTTTCATTACCAAACATCCAGGTAAGCGGATTACTCAAAAGCGTGTGCACATGCTTTCTCCAAACCATCGGACCTCAATCATCCCCAGCCCCCGCAACATATTCAAAACGTGCAGCCACTGAGTATCGCTCTTCAACAATTCAGCTAGCCTGGGCACCAGCCTCGAAAAGATTAATTACACCATCCCCATTCAAGTCGTCTTCGCTTCCATTAGCAGGTGTGCCGTTGGGGTTGTCGCGGTCAAAGCTAGACTGGAGCTGCTCGATAATAGACGAACTGTCTGAGTCCTTATTTGCGCGCCTGCTGGCCTGCGCGCCAGCTTCGAAGAGGTTTATAACGCCATCGCCATTCAGGTCGTCTTCGCTGCCGTTTGCAGGCGTTCCATTGGGATTATCGCGGTCTAGGTTGGATTGAATCTGTTGGATGGCGGAGGCTATGCCCTCGTCGTCTCCCGAGTTATTCTTCACTGGAGCTGCGACGGCAAGGCCGACAACCAGGGCGTAAGCAAGCCAAAAGTATCTCATTGTAGACCGCCAAGCAGTGCGTGGGTTATGGGTATTTAAGGAGCACTTGAGGGGTTACAATATAGAAACCAATCTTGCGCCAAATCGATCGATGTTCAAGACTGCAATTCAAATGTTGAGTTCCCTCACCTCATGCCGATCGAAGGAAGAGCGACGCAGGGAACATTAAATAACGTAGCCTGGCCTTTGATCCTCTCTTTCGGTGGATATTAGACACTCAGACCAGGGCACAGCACCTACTAACACCATAACCAGGGCACCTTGCAAGGGGAATATATTTGCTTGTGGTTTCCTATAAACCATAGAATATAACCCTTGTCCTTCGAGACATCTCGAAACGATGAGACCATAACCTGAAGCCCATGTCTCATATTTGGGAAGCTTCAAAGCCGCAGCGGACTGGTCGCCAAGGCTCAATTCGACCACCTGCGTCACTTAAACCTTCAAAATATCCCGATAGATTCATCAATTGCAGCGCGGATTGATATGTGGCACCACTCTTCAGATGGCTGTGAATAAAATTGTTGACATTTTGTAAGTATAGCGTTATCCTACTACCATTGCTAGAGCGACGTGTTGTTCGAAGAATTTCGCCTGTATTCTTCCTAATTCCAAAGGAATAGCATGGTTATACCCACACATGGAGTCGTCTACCAACATGGTGTCGTGTTCCAACGCCAATTGGGCCAAACTTCTCCATGCCTGCATCTCCAGTGGCACATGCATTATTGTGGTGCAAGACCATCCAAATGTCTTACATGAGTTGTAGAAAGACTTCACATCGGTATACACCACATATACATTTCTCCTTTTTCATCTGTTTGACCTGTTCCAGATCGTTCGGGTTCAACGTCTGATCAGCAGGACGCACCACCTTCAAACCCCCTTGGCATTTGTCTCAGGGAGCCCTTGTTTTGGATTCGCCCCGACGGCATACCGCCAAGACTTCACTGACACACGCCACCACAAGGACTACCCCTAATGGATAGATGCGTAAGGCGATTCAGTTCTTTAAGGGTAATTCTGCGGCCTTCACCGATTATTTAGTCCTAAAGGTATGGCCCTTGACGTTCGGGGCCTTAATAAACATCTCAAAGAAACATTTTTTAAACTGTCTCACCCGCGTTGCTCACTTCTCAATTTCCACCTGGCAAATATCGGGCATTCATTGCGCATATTGAGGTATGATTTTGCGAGCGAATCAGACACACGCTGCAGATAGTTCGTCGCGCTGCATGGCTGCGTATGTTTCAGAAGAGACAGTTGACCCGTAGCAGTTCACTTCAAGTATAGTTTGGCAATGTCATCCTCATCAATGGTATATCTGACGCTCCAACCCGCACTCAATGGTAGTGACAACGATCCTCGACCTCATCTGATGAAGAATATCCGTCGCCGGGTCGAGTTTACATATCTCTTTGGCGCGCTCTGGGTGGTACGAACTGCGGCACATGGTTGAGGGCGGTCGTGCATGGGCGACTTGAGACCCGTACCTAGGTACTGTTGAGAAGCTAGGAGCTAATATTTGACTACCAGTTCTACCGCCTGAAGCGGTCTCATTTCCTCAGATGAGCCTCAACCCGCTCGCATGTCGAACAACACCACAGTCCGGACAGGGAACACTCTTTTACTGGGAGGTAGACGCCAAGATAGAGCCACAACATGAGAAAACGTGGCGCCGAAATGGTTTCGTTCTCACTAATCCCCATGTATACACAAGCGCATGCGGTCGAAGTGTCGAGAATTTGGTCGAGAATAGGCTGTCTATGTGTACATAGGTGCTGATTGCGAACCTTGGCATCACAAATTTGATGCGTCACATACATTAGCCTTCATATATGCCAATCAGGTGTCTATATCCTGAAGAACGCTGGGTCCTTGAGCGTTTCCCACTGTGTGAAGGGACCGTACGCCTTCGGGACGTATACGGATTAAGAGCAAAGCCTCCTATATCCTGAAGCCTGCCATAGGTCCACTTGATGCAGAAACCAAACTGAGCAGCTGGAGCACAAGACGAAAGGAGTCGCGGCCTGGATGTCCCAAAGAAGACCAGTCCTATGCATGGTGAGATGATTCTATCCTGTATTTCAATAGGCTATATAGTAATAAGTGGCCAACTAGGTATAGAACACGAAGACTCTGCTAAATCAAAGCGCCTGCTTGCAGGTCACGCGGGATAGATGACACAGGATCCAAGGAGCTGTCAATCCTACGACAACTTTGACAATACTTGTCCTGAGAGCGTGCTACTCTTCCAACAGGTTTTCACACGGGAGACCGTACGTTGTGTGACTGCGTTATCAATTAGTATTAATATTGCATATTGCATATTGCAGATGTTGTTAAATATTAGCCCAGGCCCTGATTTATTGGGTGCAGCCTCAATGATGTCCTCGAATGCACTCTCACTTCCAGGGACCACACCGCCACTCGTCTCTAGTATGGTTCTTTTCCAAGGCGGTCAAGATTGCTTGTCACGTTCAAAGGCGACGAGACAAGTTGTTCAAGGTGACGCTGTTGCAACCGAATACGTTTGTGGGACTCCGTTGTGGGTGTCTGCTTTTGGCTTTTATCCTCGTCAATGACGCAGTCGCAGTGCATTTGGTCTGCTCGGCGGCCAAATGCTTGGCAACTGCGCACAAGCTTGCCCACACGAAACAGTTCTGCTGGCTTGTGATTCGTTCCTGAGCTCTTTGGGACGGAAACGCACATCACAGCAGTCAATTGATCGGACGATGACGCGACGGATCACTCCCCGGAGGCTTCCGATCGAAAGTGAATGCTACTGTATCTTCATCCCCAAAATTGCCAGATTATCACAGCTCTGTTGAGTGCCCAACGCTGGCCGGGCATCTGGTTCACGAAAAGGCCAGTCAGCGCGCTTTTGGAGGTTTGTGGCCCACGGACTCCAGTCGAAAAGATCGGCCGGACTCATCTACATCGGGCAATTCCATGAGCTGCTTTGGGGCAGGCCAGGTATCCCTGGCGAGGGAAGATATGCGTCACGCGTTGGCACCCCAAATTAACCAATAACCAGATGACAAGCCGGACGGCTCGCGAGCAATGCATGAAGTGGAGGACCCTGGAAGATTGAAACCATTGCCATTCAGGGCTGAGAAAATGCTTCGTTGGTGCTAAAGGCTCTGACACCCCCCTTACTTGATGTATCTGTATCTATAGCATGACGTCGCTGAAAGACCCACAACATGTCAATCAAAGACAACCAACTAGGCCGCCCGTGGTAATCGAAGAATTACGAGTACGGAGAGCATCAAGCGGGAACAACTTTAAAAGGATGCTGCGTCACTTCGTGCCTCTGCGCGCGGGATTCTCATCGCCGACTCAACAGCTTGATCACCACTGCAGAGCTCAAGATAATCACCTTTGAAATGGGCCTTCGTATTACCGCCGCGGCTCCGGCCATTGCTTCTATCGCCGCCACTGCCCTTGGTATCGTCTTACTGGCCTCCGGGTCGTCCACGGGCACTGCTAATGATAATTATTGGATTGCGGTGAGTCTCAAGGGACGACACGGCGACCTCACAGCCCTAGATGTGCAGGCGAGCGCTGAACAGTGACTGACACCATCGAACTGGACAGCTTAATACCTCAAAAATCGGCCAGGATCTCATACAGATCACACCTGCGGATCAGTCCGGTGGATCCGACAGCTCGAATAATGACCCACTTGGAGGACTGGGAGGAATAATCAACGGGATACCGGGTCTCAACGGTATCCTCGACAACTTGACAAACAGTGTTGACCAGGGGCTAAACGATCTTTCGGGTACGATCCTTGGAAACCTGACGGAGGCCTTGGGAGTCAAAGATACATACCGCCTGTACACTACCAAGATGTGCCAGGGAAGCTTCCGGAACGAAGATGACTCCAACAGTGACGTGGATATCGACTCATGCTTTACTTATCGCGATCGAGGCCAAGGTAAGGAATTCGCGCTGGAGGTGGACCCCCCCCCTTCGGGAAATCGAACTCGAATACCTGCCACCGTGCTCTTGCTTGCAGGATCTCACTAACTGTTCGCCTCCAATATGCTAGGCCTGACCAATATCACGAATTCGATCCCGTCGTCGCTGACGGTCGGAACCGCGCAGGTCTCGGTGCCCCTTGTGGCAACACTTAAGCAGTCCCTCCAGAGCACAGTCAACTTGGCTGCCACTGCGGCGACTGTCATGATGGTGCTCCTAATTATTGGTTGCATCTGTACTGCAATAACGGCCGTTGCCTCTGGTATGAAGCCCCCATCCCCATCCCCTGTTGGCAGTGCTTGTGCCTTTTACTCTCACCTCTGAGTTTGATCATCGAATCTGACGCTTTCTCACAAGTGCTCGGGATCCTGCGCGCACAGTCTCGTCTGTTGAGCATTATCAATACAGGGTTCTCAATATTGGGAGCTACCATCTTCTTGGGCCTGGCTGGCATTGCGACTGGCGTTATTGTTGCCGGGAGCGACAGCATTTCAGACCTTGGACGGGGCTTCAATCTTGAAGTCAAGCGGGGAGGCGGATACTTAGCAATCATATGGGTGGCTGCTGTTCTTGCTTGGATCGCTAGCATATACTGGTTCATGATATGGTTCGTTGAATTCAGAAGGAGTGCTTTCTCGAGACGGCACAGGACCACGGCCCAGATTGGTAATTGGAGAGGGATCATTGGGGAGGTGAGGAAAGATCTGAAGGTCAACGGACACAGCAGCGGTCATGCGTACGAAGGCGAGAGAGGCCCACTCAAAGCATAGAGTTCTGACGGTCTTGGAGATTTGAGTATTTGTTCATCGCTTGCCTGGGTGTGAGGTTGACTAAGACCAAACCAAAGGCCACTCACGAAAACATTGGTATACGCCATTGCTAACAATTGTATGATATTTACACATAACATTTAAGAAATTCTCCAAGTGCTTCTACTGAGCCGGAAATATAATAAGTGCCATATAAGGACGGAGACAATGTGTTATAGTAAGCGCAGTGATGTGTACATAGGTATCAAATTTGTCCAGCAATTGAATTCAATAACTCAAAATCATGTACCTGGGTACACAGACCTACCGATTCTATGGGGCTGGGCGGAGAGGATGAACTTATCCTAAAATTTGTCAGACGTATAAGTATGGAGGTTCATTCTGCAGAAAGCAAGTGTGCTCTTCAATCTTACTCTGCGCTGTTCACCTTGGGCTACCGGACATTTGAGCCTTAGCCCAAGCCTAGGCAATGACAAAATTTCGCGTGAGCTCTTCCATTCAGAACTAGTATCAGAGAATCTACCAGATCCCGCAGTACCTATCTAGTTCCGTTTCTATTCCATATACAGCTATAGCTATACATAGCACCTTTATATAAGTTAATTATAAATAATAAAGACCTTCTAAAGTTAATTATAAAGAAGAATTTTAAGGTATCTATATAAGAGAAGTACTAGGATATATATAAAGAGGTTGAAATATTTATATATAGGCTCTAGGGGGAAGAAATAAGTAACTAAGTAGATAGATAGATAGTTGAAAGGATAAATATAGTATGGCCAAAGCCCCCGCAGTGCCTGTGTTTAGGGTCTGATTCATATTGTCACGGCTGAAGAGAACGCACTGTTTGAAGGCGCCGCCTACGACTTCGGACGTATGCGTGATAAGAACGGACCTAGCTGAAAAGAACGTCAAGAGATGTCTAGCAGAATCAACAGTCCCTAGCCTCCAGTAGCGACTACCAGTTCAAACGTGTTCGGGATTTCAGAGTACTTCCGAGCACTGCGACTGATCTCGAGACACCCCTCAGGAGCACGGCCAAGGCCGGTACCTTTCTGAAAAGTTGCAACATAAAGACTGACAGCTGTATACGGAATAGAAACGAAATCAGATAAAGACTGACAGATGTCACGTTGTAAAATTATGCACCCGCCTTTGAGGCTGTTGTTGATCATTCTGCTCAGCAGCATTATTACCAGTGTATTGTACATGTAGGCAATAAATATGAGTATCGGAGCCTAGGCCGGCGATACAATTGTTAGCATTCGCCCCTATCACGTCTTACAGAAAAGCCTGGCTGCGCACTAGTCTGCAAATCACGACTGTCTGCCTTCATGTCAAGCTGTGCGGTGTCGACTGGCTCGGGGCTCGCACCGTTCACTAAGCTTTAAGATATCGCAGATCACTCCCAAAAGTAATTAGGGATGTGACGGTAGCACGACGGCAGTTTCATTCCAATCTAGTTAACTAACTAATGCATTACGAGAACCGCACGCAGAGACCTGAGGACTTGTGTTGATATCAAGAGCGACTCAGAATGTCCGCCATGTAGCTGTAAGAATCTATAACTAGATAGACAAGCCACAACCGTCAGCGAATCTTTGAATAACAATGAGGAGCGGGTTGAAATCTTGGCCTCTGTCGGAGGTTACAGTGATGCCTGGCAAAGATCCCGGCGACCCCATTAGACATAGTCGTCCCGAGACACGTTATCGCCGAGAAATGCCGAGTCCAGCTTCAGTTGGGAAGTTGGCAGTGTCAAAAAGACGGTGAGATCCCCGACGCTGCGTCATTGGGCTTCGGGATGCGGTCCGGGTCTCTTGTTGGTCCTGAGATCAGCGTCAGTATGGGGGGGGCAAAAATTAAGGTTCCGCGCACTGGGGATTGAACTGGAAGGTTCTCCGTCCCCTGTAGCAGATTACCAGAGCAGAGTCATCAGAGCGTCAGCAGGCCACGCCAAGATTATCCCACTGATCGTGGACCCAAAAAGACGGAGAAGAAGTGGGAAAGTCTTGAGGTTTGTATGGATGGGTATGTGAGGAGGGTAATAAGCAGGGACATGCAGGAGGTTATCAATGCTCCCCGTAGACTTGGTCCTCGGGTCCAGTAGGAGCCGGCGCTTCGCGAGGTCCGGTCCGCTGGCGGAAGCGGACTGCTACCCGGTTGCACCTGGGAAGAGCAAGGCGGAGTAACTCGAGCTGCCGCCTCCTCGTATATGGCGTCAATGAAACGGGTCTAAATTTATCCCCCGCACGCTCGGAAAGGGCCCAAGTGTGGTCCCGGGGGGCCCCGTGGGGTCCATAAGGTCGGGCAGTGTCTGGATATTTCTGGTATTTGCCCCGGAACGAGCCGCCATGAGAGACGACGAGGCTGTGATTGTCGACAACTCACAGACTTGCAACGGCTGACTCGTTCAAATGTCTGGCCAATGCCGCTGCGAGAGGGACTAGTGCAACGCCGCGAGCCTTGTCCAGTCGTCGTCGCCGCCGCCGCCGCCACCGCGGCCTAATACCCCTTATTAGCCAGTGTTTGACCACCTCGCCAGGTCTTTTTGGAATGAGTCAGGGACATGCATGGAGCTTGAGACGCTCGCCCCAACACCAGAGCCGAGGCCAGCGCCAGCTCCAGCATCGCCCGGCATGCCTCGTGCCACCACCAGCGACCTGCCAGCATGCTCCGACTTCTTTTCTGGCCCCATCCACGCGGCCCAGCCTCTCGGTCACTTCGAGACCCTCTTCGACGTGGAGACATATGTCACCCGCGGCACTGCCACCTCCAACTCGACCATCATCTTCTTGACCGACGACTTCGGCCTCAACCTCGTCAACAACAAGCTCCTCGCCGACCAGTACGCCTCAAAGACGGGCCTGCGCGTTCTCGTGCCCAACCTCCTCCCAAACGGAGGGCTTTCTCTGTCTACAATACGGCTCGCCGAGAAGCTGGCGGCGTCGGTCCAGTGGTATAATCTCTTTGGCCATGCAAGGCGGGCGTGGTCCGGTCTGAAAATCACCGTCATCCTCGCCAGCTTCTCCTTCAAGGTGCGAAGAACTTTCCCTTCTGTCCTGAGCTACGTGCGGGCCGTGAGGGCCTCCTTGCCTCTGGGATCCAAACTTGGTATCGCCGGCTTCTGCTTGGGAGGCCAATGGTCATCTCGGCTGTGCGCCGAGCGTGCCAGCGAGGGAGGAGGCTCGCACCTGGTCGGCGCACACTTCACCGCCCACCCGTCAAACGTGGACCCGGTTGAGTTTGCCAGGCTTGCGAACAGGTTCAAGGTGCCGCAGAGCCTGGCCCTCGGGGATAGGGACGCCGACTTGCCCATGGACCAGGTGCACGACTTGGAGACAAACCTGAGGCGGGTCTACCGAGACAACCTGGACAGATTGGAAGTCAGGATATATGAAGGGTGCGGGCGGGGCTTCGCATTGCGTGTGGACTCGCAGACCGACGAGAACGAGATGGCAGACATTGCCCTTGAGCAGGCGGTTGCGTGGTTCCGAAGATGGCTGGTGTGAGCTGTCCCTGCTCCTCGCCGGGCAGGATCACCCAGGCTTGTCGCTGTTGGAACGATGCCCATCAGCGGCAGCCCTGATTGTCTATGGCTTCGTGTTCCTTCTTAAATGCCACTTCAAATCCACGTGCCTCGCTCTGCAGAGGGGTCCGCCGCACCGCTCGGAGGGGCATAATGTCGCCGATATCAATGCCTCCCCGTACATAAGTGATCCAAGCATGACCTTCTTTGTTGATAGAAAACAAATATTATATATGAAGACCAACGTGGCAGACACAGACACAGCTGTTGACCTCCCGAGCCTCAGAGATCCGAACCTACAATGCCACGCGGTGCATTCTATCCCATTGCCGGGAACAAAACGTTACACCTCCAACGCCGCCGCAGGAGCCACTCGGATTCTCCTGATCGAGCTCGCGTGATTTTAAACCCGCCACTTCTTGTCCCGAGATCAGCAACCCCCATGTGTTATATACAGAGCAAAGCTGCCTCGGAAGCCCCCGCAAGGATGACGTGAAGTCGACTGGAACATGACTGAAAAATATCACTCGAAAGAAAGGGGGACCTGGGGCTTACTCCTTCGTTTTACAGCCCAACAGTGTCAAGCCTCCTTCGCCTTTTTGCAGTTGAGGATACCTAGAGGCGGCTGTTTTAATGAATGTGACACTGCAGGCCTCGAAGCATTATTTGATGGAACCCACTTGTTCCATCGCTGACCACAGAGCTTGATGATAGAGAATCTCTGGAATCGAGGCACAAAATGGTGGCACAGGAGTGGCTTGGACATCGCTTAATTGAAGCAAAGATGTTCATTCAGCATTCTTCTAACCTACGGTGAGCACCGGTACAAAATATACGGATGCACCTATCTCTTCTCAAAGGCCCCGAGACCAACCACCGCTCCAGCAGTGACTACCCGCCTGCATGGGTTCATCCTCTTCTCCTTCCCGCTCTTTGAGCATTTATCACTGCATGAAGGCGCCCATGAGAGTTTGGAAGTATACGGAACAAGAATGAAACCAGTCTTCCTTCCCAGATCAAATCTCCAGTGACTCCCATGCATGATCATTTCTTGTTAGATCAGCATTCTGTAAAGGTGAACGACGCCCGGGGCTGCTAGGAACTAGCTCCAAAGACTCCCCACGAGGATGGGTTGGGTGCGCGGGGTGGGGACGGAAACTTGTATCGCCTCCGTTGCCCTTGACTTCGTTGGTTCACGTTCTCGGTATTCTCAATCCGATGAGCAGGAGGTCACATACGTTCCGGAAAGGAGAAAGCCCAGAGTCAAGGTATATGGGGTCCGGGGGGGGGGGGGTGTCTGTTTCCGAGCAGGGCATGCAGGACTTGCGATCCAAACGTCACTACAACAACGGCAACTTTAAATGTCAAGATCTTGGTCCTCACTACACTGTCTGCTGTGGATTGATTGACTTTTGATTTGCATTGGAGGATGATCCCTTGCTTTTGTGGCGTATTTGCGCTTTCCATCCACAGATTTCATCACCAGTGGTTACGGGCATCCATGCTTGGGAGGTGGGGCCAATGTTCTTTTTGAGTTTGGGAAATATGCTACTGCTGTGATTCAAAGGCTAGGGTGACCTAACTTGTCAAATGCCACCGCCAAAGACGTTGAAGTTTAATATGTCACGGTCTCGCATCGCCTTCGTACGCCCCCTTCGTGTTGAGGGGCCCGGACCACGCTTGGAACTCGGCCATGCTATCCTTCACAGCCCGCTCCGGTTGGTTCTCCTCGTTGACGACGTCGCCATCGGTGTAGTGCTCGACCGTGAAGCCGCTGGGGTCGTACCAGTAGTCAAAGATTTGACTGCCGAGGAGGTGTCTCCCGATGCCCCACATCTGGGTATAACCCTTCGCCCGGAGGTGATGATGCCCAAGTTGCTGGATGTCCATGTCGTGTACCTCGAAAGATGCGTGATGCGGCCCAGGGTATTTCTGACCCGGGAAGAGTGTAAAGTGGAAGAAGGCATGATGGTCCCGATAGTGCCTCCCCAGATCGATATCGTAAAAGACAGCCATGTCCTATGGGCGATGTCATGTTAGTTTATTTTCCGATTCTCGGTTAGAGACTTGCCGTAACTTACAAAATCCTTATTGAACGAATTCGCCTGAACATCCAGCGCCCGCAGGTTAAAGTGGGTCTGATACCACTCACTGATCTTTGTAATGTCAGCTGTGATGTGACCAAAGTGACCCAGCTTGTGCACAGGGGCCGGCCCTTTGTCCAACCGCTGGAACCGTCCCCTCCGTGGCTTCTCGTCGTCTGTGGCCAGAGTGTCTGCCCCCATGTTGTAAGCGTCGGCACCCTTTGGCGGCTGGCCTCGCTCTACCGTCGAGTAGCCGAATATGACATTGATAGGGATACCCTCCGGGTCGATGATGGTCACAGCCTTGCCGCCCCCGGGAAAGTCCGAGTCGCGGATCGGACCAGCACCGGGCAGTTCCGAGGCCCGCTCGAGGTCTTCCTGTGAGGCAGCTTCCAAAGAACCACCGAAGAAAAGAGGCCGGTCTGTTCTCTCTGCGACATAGCACACTGGCTGATCGTTGTAGCCTCTGTAGAATATGCGCTCGGGATCAGACGTGCGGCTGGTTTCTTGGAAGCCAAAGTCAAGCAGGAATTTGTGTTGCTGGAATGGTCCATCAGACAGACTGAAACATAGGTAGAGGGATGCTTGGTGATTACCTTTTCAAGGTCCGTGTGGCCATAATGGACCCATGCTGGGCGACGGACGTAAACTCGACCAGGATTTGGCTTCCTGTGAAGTCCTGACACAAAGTCAACACGTCCTGGCGCCATTAGGTCGGAGTGATTTAGATCAATGCTTTAGGTCTTTGATGACGGAGGCGCAACGGTAGCTAAGTTGCTCGTGTAGCACTCTTGAGAGCCACGCTCATGACAATTCTGCTCACACCGGCCTGTCATAATCTGCCTTTAGACAGAAGGCCGTCTTATATACGTTACGATTCTTGGTGATCAAGCCTGAGTGGATGCTTCCTGCAACGAGACCACCCAGGTGCTGTTGGTGGGGCCGGTGAGTCGGAATGGTGGAGGGATCCGAGAGGAGGGCTACCATCCCCTCAAGTGCTCCATTAACTTCAGGTTGGGCAGGCAGACTTATCAGTCAAGTAAGAAAGGCTGATTTTAAATTCAATGGACGGGCTTTCCGGAATCTGAGAGCTCCCCGTTGTCCGTAATCTTGGCCCAACGAGCGGTGGTCTCGGAAGAATTTCGCATCGATATGCTATTCAGATGCGCGTACTCCCGAGACTTTGCCCGGGACACCAGCGGCGATGATGGCCAGCCCCAGACCCAAAACTGAAAATTATTATCCATACCTCTAGGCTGGCTTCTCAAGTTGGCTTCTTCATTGAACTTGCTACGTGCACGTTTGCATGCCACTAGACCCCACGTGCACTGCTAGGATGAAGTGATAGGGTCTTACACTGCGTACGCAGACATCGCCACAACCTGCAGCAGGATCTTTGCACTTCGCTTAGAAGAAGGCTTGGGCTTGATTGTCAAAGACCTGGGCCCATCAGTACATCTCCTATAGCCCTTAATAGACTGGACGGATCTCGGCCGTCGGACGAGGGCATTGAAATTCTCCTCTATCACCTGGGGCGCAAGTAGAAGTGTACCTGATAACACGATACGAAAGCATGTACGGAGACACAGATTGTTGGCTTCAACCACCTGAGGCCTCGGAAGACCACACATTGGCTTAAATCTCTGGTATGCATTGATGGGCTGCCGTGGGAGTCCATGGGGTTGGATTGTTTTGTTATATGGCGTGCTTCAACTGAGACCTCGACCTTGGGAGTTAGAATCTGAGCTTTGCACCTGTAGATCGGATTGCACTCGATTTTGAGGCTCGATTGACAAACATTGATCACTTTTTTAAACCTGAAGTTGTCTAGACTGGTAGACCAGGGGTCAATGGAAATTATGGCAGGTGCAGATGTCGAACAGGAAACTCGGAGCCCCATCAAAATGATTGTGCTCGTTGCAGAACTCTGGCCTGAATGCCAACAAGCTGCGAGGAACCCCTCCAACATTGCCCATTGGCAGTTCGATGTAAGGATGATTGCCCCCTCCAGCGACGGCCAGTGCCGCGTGACTCAGAAGAGGCCGCCCAGCCAAGTCCTTCTGGGTGGAAAACACCGTGCTAAAGCATTGTATGTGCAGTTCTGTACCTTTTCAAGGCAAAACAAGTGCTCCGTAGCCCATCAGAGCTTACCAGGGGTGGTGCTTGACACGTAATGATCCTTCCACAACTGGTCTGAATCTCCCGTGCTGGCCGTCATGTCTTGTCCGGTGACATTGGCGATGTTTCCATTTGTGGCACTGCTCTCCTGGCCATTCGGTTTCGCCGGCTTGCAACCACAGCCCTCAAAACAGCCGGCCGTTGTCACGTCAATCTGGATCCGTCCGCCAGGGAGCTTGTGAGTCTGGAAAGAGCGGAAGCCCTGCTTCCCAGCCACGGCGCCCAGCTTCTGGCTGACCTGCTCAGACATGACGAAGTCCTTGTTCAGCCGCTCAATATTCTCCAACACCTGTTGAAGGATGATTAGCATTTTGAAGTGGATCTAGCGAATTGAGCAGGGGCTCCTAGGACAAAGACCGCCGCCACGTTGAACTCACCGATACGGCATCCATCCTCACCTTTGGAGTCGCCCCACCTGGCCCGTCTTGGAAGACTGCCTCGAGGCCAGCCAAAGACTCGAGAACTGCAGTCTTCATCATGTCACCCGACGTCAGCCCGGGCTGTGACTCGATATGGGCCCGGATCTTCTCAGCCACCTTGGTCATGTCGGCATCAGGTGCGAATTCAAAGTGTTTGTAGGTGTGCGCGGTGCCCTTGTGTGGACCTGAGCTGACAGGGTCGGCAGGAGCTTCGGGTCGTTGACCATCAAGCTGACGAGAGGTCTTCCCCAGCGACTTCAACTTGCGTGCGGATGAGGGGAGAGAGGACGAGCGCGGCGGCAACGTGGTCGAGGCCTGCGCCGCAGCCTGCTTCGAATTGTGGGATCCGGCCTGGGTGGCACCAGCGGCATCACCTGCCCCCTGTTCGGCGGCAGCCTGTTCGGGAGTGCCGACATCAATTTGACAGCCTTCGACCTTGTCAGTGGGGTCCTCGCCACTCGGGGGAGCAGCAGCCGTGCTAGTCTTTGGATAGAATTCGGAGCGAGCGGTGTAAACAACTTGGTGTTGTTTGGCGAAGTCGTGGTCCTCCTCCCGAGAGCGTCTGACGAATCCCTTGTAGTCGCTCTGGTTGGCCAGGTGGAAGAGCATCGGCTCAAACGCGTCGTCGTAGTCTGCGTGGAAGACAAAGTGCTTCGCAACGTAGGCGATGCCGCTGCTGACCATAGGGGACTGGCAGTAGTGCTTGTTCTTGTAGAAAACGGCCTGGAGGTCCTGTGAGGGGGATAGATGGTCAGCAAGCATGTCGACCCATCACCATGTGAGGTCGGTCTGATGGATGATGGGAGGGGAGCGTTGAAATGACTCGGAGAAGTGGGAGAAATCATACCTCGAGATACTTGTTGACCTTCTCTCCGGGCCAATTGTGACAGTTACCCTTTGCGATGGCGTTGGTCATGTCGATGAGGATGTTGGTAAGGTTTTCCTGCTCCTTGAGCCTGAACTGCTCGGCAACGCTGCTGTCGATGGCCTCGGCTGCGATTGCCTGGGCTTTGTGCAGGTGCTTGCTGGCCTTGTCCATGGTTGCCTGCATGGCCTCGATCTTTGTGGAGATGGCAGCAATCTCATGCTCCCGCCGCTCAGCAATCGCCTTTGCCTCCAGATAATCACGAGCACACTCATTGACACGTTTGAAGAGCTTGTCGCCGCTGTTGGCAATGACATCGGCTTGGGCAACGGTGGTCAAAACCTGGCCGAAAAGCTGCTGATCGGCCTCGCGACCGGTGACAAACGGATCGTCGCCGTCCAGAGATGCTTTTCCTTCGCCATCCATGTTCATTTTGGGCCGTTTCGTCGAGGTGTCCTTGTCGACGGTGGACGTCTTCTTTCTCCCAGCGTTGCAGGCAGCTTCTTGGGCTCGGGGGCGGACTGGCGCAGGGCTGGTGCCAGGAGAAGGGGTAGTAGGGGCCGATGCTGGCTCAGGGTGAAGAGAAGACATGGCGGGGCCCAGATCGTCAGAGAGTCGAGTTTGAGGTGGCAAGGAGGCACTGGCACTGGTCGAGCTGAGTGCTGATCTGGCGTCGTCGCTGCCCTCGCCAAGGTCTGTGTTCTTGTGGGCCATGAGGGAGGTGGTGGAAAGGGACTTTGGGATTCGAAACCGATAATCCACCCGTTTCGTTCGGGTTGCCAGGTCACGTAAGCGATCCATCTTGGACGGTGGAAGTGTTGACCTTGGTTGTTGAGCCGAGACCTGTAACCAAGGTGGAAAAGTACAAGGCGACAGGGATTTGGGAATGAAAACATCAGACGAAGACATGTTGTTGCCAGGAATGGGCGGACACTGCAGACCGTGGCGTGTTGTGTTTTGTGCCTCTTTTCAGCATCGGGTTCCCGTGGGTGAGAGGTTGTTTTACTGTTTTCAGACCCCTCTCACAAGTGAATGAATCTAAGCAGTTTGTCCCAGAGATGTCAGCAGCAGATTGAACTAGGGGGGCCTCATTTGACACATTCATTTGTAAACCTGAGGGCTGAGCATCACAGGCTGGAAGGATTCCAGGTCATTATTATTTCATCTGCCTAGTTACACTGCAAGTGCTCATGGGATTGCTGGCTGGGGCAATGGGACATTGAACAAGACACCCCGGGCAGTAAGGATCTGTTGCATGGAATGATCAGTTAATAGGTTGTTAGGTTGTTAGGTTGTTAGGTTGTTAGGTTGTTAGGTTGTTAGGTTGTTAGGTTGTTAGGTTGGTAGGGAGGAAGAAAGAGACCTTGCTCCCCCAGAGTTATTGGAGCAGGATCTCTGTTGCCAAAGCATCATGATCACCACCGCTGCACACCGTCTTCACCACTCCACCTCAAAGTCTCGTTCCGGCTGCGGCTTGGCTTTGAACCCGCTCATCTTGACATTGTTCCAGGCCATCTGCTCCGAGGTGATGGTACCTGAGAACCGCTTGCAGTCGTTTCCCGAAAAAACAATGTAGCCTGAGCCGTGGACATCGCAGCCGTCGTCACCCAGGTCTGCCGCCGCCGAGGCCTCGTCGGAGAGCTGTCCCTGCCAGCGAAACCAGAACTTGGGGTGACGAAACGAGTTCTTTTCGAAGGTCGAGGTGCGACGGCGCTGGCGCTCCTCCGAGTCGAGGGAGCTGGAGATGGACTGCAGATCGTTGTCTTCGTCTTCGTCGTCGTCGTCATCCTCATCGTCGTCCTCGCCGTCCTCGCCCTGGGCATTGCCTGTCCTCTGCCCCCTCTCATCTCTGAGAGAAGCTTTACCACTGCCACGGCGCCCACGTCGGCTGTTGCTTGATGCCCCCTTGCCATTGGGCAGCCCTGCCATTCGCTCGGCCGTCTTCTTCCCCTTGGCCTCAGCCTCAGCAGAGTCGGCTGCCCCGGTGCCGCCGAGCTGGCTCCAGATCCTCCACAGCAGCTTCCTGCTGCCCGCGAAGACGACGGTGGCGTCAATGACCCCGACAGACTTGAGAGAGCCCAGCAGCCCGTCCTCGTCATCGGTCAGCCTGTAGATCTCCAGGACCACCTCGCCGCTTGCGCTGCTCCGGCGCCTCTTGGCCTTGTTGGAGCCCCCGGCGGCTGCAGCGGCACCTGCACTATCTGCCTGCAGCCGGTCGATGGCGGGGCACTTGATGAGGTGAGTGCCAAACATGTTGGTCACCTGGAACTCATGGCGTTTCTGACCGCGGCCCCCGCGATCGTTTCGGTTGTGGAGGTGACGCGTCGTGAGGGCTGCGTCCTGCCAGTCATTGTCGCTCTCCATCTCTCACTCCGAGTCGTCTTTCGGAAGGGCCACGAGGACCGAGGGGAGACCCTGAGGCGTCTGAGTGACAAGGAACCAGGCATAGAAGGCAGACACTGAGGTCACCTGGGCACTCACCATAGGACAACAAGGACAGGCGTTACGTTATATCTCCGCGCTCACCAATGAGGACGCATATGGCTTTGGGATAGCCTCAATGAAGTTGCCCCTCTCCTCTGACAACTTGGACTCGATAAGGATGCATATGTATCGGCACAAATGAAAGGGCTGTTGGAGGAAAGGATCCGGGAGAGAGGACAGCTGGAGCAGAGAGAAAGACAGAGAGGAGGTTAGAGTGAGAGGCCTGGATTGGTCAGGGTCGGATTGGGGAAGGCATGGGGGGATGGGATGGGGGTGGGCAGGGTACACAGGGAGGGGACCTGGGCCGGGAAACGGGACAGAGTCGCGTGACGTTTGCCCTTTTCTGTGCTAAGCATCGAACCACCACTTAACCGCCCGCCCACCGCGCCATTTAAGTTACTACTAGCCTCCTTGTGCCTGGTCCTTTTTTGTATTAGCCAACAAGGCCGTCCTATTACAGCATCTTTCCGAGTCCTGGCCTTTTCTCGCACTGCAGTATTCCAATGTTTCTTGTGGGTCGTGATATCTGTGTGCCAAGAAGAGACAGAGATCTGGTGTGATGTCTACCCCAGGTTACGAGTAGGCTTCGTCCCCAGTTATGCCTCACAGATGTCACTTGTCACATAAGAAACTGGATCTGATCTATTCTTAAAGCGGGTGTGCAAACGTCATGAGATGTTTATGTTGAGGCATGTCCGCAATGCTGGGGTCCGACTAATACCTTCGAATTTTCCAAATATCAATAGTACGAAACATAATGTTTCTGCTGACAGATGCGGGCCTGCAGCACCGATTGTGATAGGTGTAAGAAAGTGTGCACCACCAATTGCAACAGCATACAACCATGAAGCCAGGTACAGCCAACCATGTAATACTATGTACGGACATCAGCCAAAAAACAACCCTCATAGGACACAGCACTTGAGTACACATTCTAAGTTCCATTTGTTCGCACGTCGAGACATGAGGCACGACGATTTCAAGCAGAACATCCCTTCCAGGCGACCAGGAGAAAAACAGGCCAAGGCAAACAGAGAACCAGTCAAGCAAGGCAGCACATCAGTCCCATTATCTACAGGATGGAACACCCTCACACCAGGGGCACGTGCATACCGACCGGCCGCTTCCAAGGTTACCGACCGAAGAGCCACTCTCCAGCCATGGTAATTATCTGATCCCTCTTCAGCCTGCCGTCTTCAGTCGTCTTCTCATCCGCGCCCAAGGCCCCGGGCATGTCAAACCCGTGGCCGGCGTCGGGAACACACAACCACTTGACCTCCCCGTCCCGGTTCTTCTCCTCCCACGCGAACCTCTGGTCGCCCGCGGTGATCAGTGCACCCATCTCGCCGCTCTGCTCGGGGGCCTCCTGACCTATGGGCTGGTCCAGGCCCGGGACCTGCCTCCCGGTCAGGCGACAGGCCAGCCGCCAGGCCTCGTGGCCAAGCATGTCAAGCTCGCACCCAACGACCCAGATGCGCTCTGGGAGGGCGGCACGGTCGACATAGACTGGCGATAAGAGCGGGTCACGGAGGTCCTGGCCGACGGGGATGTAGGACCAGTCGAAGGTGTCGGCGAGGCTCAGCAAGGGGTCCCGGGCGGCACCACGAGAGCCGTGCAGGCCAGGCTTGTAGCGCCTCGTGGCCGCCTTCTGCTGGGGGGTGACGCTCAAGTCGCAGACGGGGTAGATGGGGACTATCCCCGCGGTGATCCTGGTGCGCACCGAGGGGAACTGGGTGATGGTGAGGGTCAGGTTGCCACCGGCCGAGAAGCCCACGACCCCGACCCTGGCGGCGTCGAAGTGAGGGGTGAGCTCGTCGTCCGAGAAGACGGCGTTGATCTGGGCCTCGAGGTCTGAGAGGGGGCCGGGGAAGGGGCTGCCGGGTGCCTTGGCATAGTTGAGAGCAACGACGACGGCATTGTGCTGGTTGGCAAACTTGTGGTTCCAGGCGTCATTGTCAGAGGGGTCACCGACGACGAAGCCGCCGCCATGGATGGAGAGGAGGAGGGGGAGACGGGGCGGCGACGAGGCGGGCTGGGCGCTGCGGTCGTATGCCTCGGGGAAGAAGATACGGACAGGCAGGCGAGACCTGGCCGGGTATGTCTTGACGATGGTGGGCTGGTCCTGATGCGAGCTGCCCGCCTTCCAGCGGCGGATGGCCATGGCCACGGGGATGACGAGCAGCTGCATGCCGTTGACGGCCAGCCCGAACAGGAGTCTTGTGAGCAGTGGCTTGCGGGCGCAGAGCTGCTTCTCGTGGTCTGCCATGTTGAGATCTGTGACCGATGAGATCTGACCGAGTCGTCTGACTTTCAAGATATTGTGCCTGTCCTGATTTTGTTAGTTAGAGTATCAATTGATGCACATTGCAGGGTCAATTGAGGTCGTGATGATGCGGTGTGGCTGTGCTTGTGTCAACCTTTGGGCAAACTCTCAGCCAGGGGTCGCGGGGCTGAAAGGGTTGGTTTATATCAAGGTTGCAACAGCGCAGGCATGTTAGGTTTCGGCAGCATGACACCAGTTGACCTTGGACCTCGGGATCATTGCCCAAGGAGTGACTAGCCCCCCATAGCATAGCTGGGTGTGGACGGTGATGCAGGGGGGTAGGTAAGCAGGTGCGTACTAAACTTTAGTAAGTAGATCTGCATGTGGAGCCACATCTCCAAGCAACAAGCCTCTCTCTCTCTGTTGACCCCAACCCAAATCAGTCCACCCCCCCAAGTCCTAACCCTCTCTCTCCATGCCTCATCCACAAGCTGCAAGTTGACGTTTAGTAAGCCCGGCCTCCCCAAAAACGTCATCCACAGACAGACTCAAAGTCCACCTCTCTGCTCGACTTCAAATGTTAGTTGGCATGTTGATGTTCCACCACCTGCACACCAAGTGGACTGACTGACTGACTCACCTCAAGTGCTTCCAGTATTTCATACTTTGATCATCACCACAGACAAAATGGCAGCCCAGAACAAGATCACCCTCTTCGACTTGGCCAGCAAGGATGGCAACAAGACGTGGTCTCTCAACCCCTGGAAATCCCGCTTCGTGCTCAACTTCAAGGGCCTCGACTACCAGACCGAGTTTGTCGAGTACCCAGACCTCAAGACCCGCCTGGCCCCTCACTTCGACTCCCCACTTGACGCCTACACAAGCCCTACCATCCAGTACACCGATGGCACGTACATCAGGGACTCAAAGGTCATCGCCCAGACCATCGACAAGGACCACCCCGAGCCGCCCCTGCACCTCGACTCGCCCTACCTCACCAGGCTCGAGGAGATCCTGCCCAAGCTCATGCCCGCCCTGAGCGGCAACTACGTCCCCTTCATCCCCAAGAGGCTTCTCAACGACGCCAGCGTCCCCTACTGGTACAGCACCCGCGAGGCAAAGTTCGGCATGAAGCTCGACGAGCTCGAGAAGACCCAGGGCGGCGAGCCCGGCTTCTCCAAGGCTGAGCCCCTGCTGAGGCAGGTCACCGAGATCCTCAAGGAGAACCCCCTCGGCCCCTTCTTCGCTGGGAAGACCGTCAGCTATGCCGACTTCGTCTGGGCCGGCTTCCTGATCTTCTGGCGGCGCATCGGGGACGACAAGTTCAGCGAGGTGCTCAAGAGGACCGGCGATCCTGCCGTCCACGAGGCACTGCTCAAGGCTGTCGAGCCTTGGTCCAAGAGGGACGATCACTGAGTGGTATTCATCAAGATGGATCCGAGATACCACCCTGTGCGTGTCAAAACACCATTAGAGAGTGCTTACCTTTGACTGCGGATACCATCGGCTGTACCACGTACGTCGCTCATGTGCTCAGACCGTGTATTATTCTCGTGGCAGGGCAATTTGATGATCCTGCAATTTCATGGATTCGTCGCTCAGCAGTGGCCTGCGCATATTTTATCCCAGAGAACAAAATTCAACTCAATATAGACTTTTTTCACTTCCTTGACTTGCACCCGAAGACTGTCAACATCACATATGTGCATTGTTGGTATCTGCGTGACACGCCTGACTCGCTTCTTATATACAATTCTTGGTGGGGTGTGGCAGGGCTGAGACCCGGGGTTTGAATCGCCTGGTACTCAACCTCTGGTGCCTACAGACGTGCTTTCTGCCTCTCTACTGCTGCCTACAATCACCATTCTCGGTCTAGATGATAGTCCGCATCACAAGCACTGAGAGTAGTATGTGTTTGCGGCCTTGCACGTGCCTGAAGAGCAGCAGGAGGCTCCGCTCCACCCTTGGCCGCCGCACTGTCCGTACAGGGCGGCGCAGTTCCCACCGCTGGCAGGGGGCGTGGGTGAGCTCGCCGGGGGTGTCGCCGCCCCTCCGTCGTTGCTACCTCCACCTGCCGACGAGCCCACCGTGATGGTTGCTGAGCCGGTGCTGAAGTACTGTTCGTTTTGAGAGTAACCCACTGTCAGCCGAGTCCCGGTGCGAATAAACACACAATAAATGAGGCCCAGAGGGATTTTTCATAATAACTCACCCCCTCGGTAGCAACAATCTGGTAGTTGTGCGTGCCCAGGTTGAGGCCGGACTGGGTCCATGCGTTGAAGTGGTTGGCCATGTTGACCGTGCCGCCGGTCCTCTTGGCCTGCCGGACAGACCAGTACTGGTAGAAAGTCGCCGTGCCGTCGATGCTCGGCTGGTTGACCCGCTGCGTCCGGTAGATGTCGTACGTGCCACCGTCAGATGTCACGGACCCGAGACGGGTGGCGCCCGTGCTGGGGTTGTAGGTTCCAAAGTTCTCAACGACGTAGTACTCGATCAGCGGGTTCCTTGTCCAGCCGTAGACGGCGAGATACGAGTTCCCGTTGGGCGAGTACGTCCCCGAGTAACTGATCTGGCGGGCGCTGCCCGGGTTCCAACCTGAGTTGCCACATCGTTAGCCCCATAGGATCCCCAAGATAATCGCCAGGCCACGAGACCGCGCCCACTTGCCTTTGCCTCCGACAAAGTTGCCACCGCTTCCCCAGGTCACACTGTATTGACCTCCGGGCCCGTTGGTGTAAGTGACCTGGGAGCCGCCGTCGGTCCAGAAGGAGTAGTAGTAGCCGTTATGGGTTCCGGTCCCGCTCTGCGACTGTCGTGCAACAAGCTCAGACGACTCGGTCACGTTGGCATCGCCACCGAAGAGAAGCTCATGAAAAGCAGGTCCGCGCTCCGTGGGCACCGCAAGCACAGAGCCTGCGGCGAGGAGGGACACGTAGGAGAGAAGGCTTGTCAGGGCGACCATTTTGACTCTGTGTGGACGTTTCTGGGGTCGATGGTTCAAAGCAGCTGGTGAGGCATAGGGGCCAGGCTGACTGGGGGGCCGAAGCCGTGCACTTATTATATACGTCCCGAGGCATGACCATAATCTCGTTCCGTCGTGTGAGCTCCATACGCTACAAGCAAGGCTTGGCTCTATTGTCCGTACCGCCGAATGCAACTCGAACCACTCCCCGATCAAGTAAATGAATCCCAGCCGGAAAAAGGCAGACTGGCCGCATGACCCGCCGTGTTCGAGACATAACTGTGTAAGACTCTATTTCATTCAGGGGCATCTACCAACCATTCATCCGAGACTTGAAATTGCCGTCAACTGCTGGTTGCTTTTGCGGCTACCGCCCATACGTGCACAGATACACAATGGCTCTGTGCTACCCATGTGGCGATAGAATATCTTGGCAGGAATGCGCGGGCGCTCGCCAAGAGCATTCAGGCTAAATGCAACGTGGCTCGCTCGCACATTGCACATCCACAATATAAACATTCAGGGCCTAGCCAGCTTGGCACGGTTTGGGTGACAGGAACGTTCGTAAAAGAGTCTGGGCAAAGACCCTAGATAGGAAGTGCGGTTGACAACAGCCGAAGGTTGGACGACCAGGCTTAAAGCTAAACTTGCGTTGACTCTGAGAAGCGGCAAAAGTGTCCCTGAGCAAGGAGGGTCGAGATTTGAAGTATTTCACGATGAATGCCGAGAAGAAAGAGAAACTGCCAAGATTCCTCACAGCACACCTTGAGTAAAAGTCTGCCGTAGTTACCACACGCGAAATGGGCCCCGCACGAAAAAGGCACATCTAGAAAGGCCCTTTGCTCATGGAGCTTTCACAGGGTACGGAGGCTGAGACCGGAGCCAACATTGCCATCGCCACACATTTCATGTCAAAAGTTGTTGGCGTGTCTGCCAAACACAGCAGTAGAATACCTAGAGTTCAAGATGGTAATGTTCTCGAAGAGATCGTTGACCGATAGTATTGTCCTGCTCATGGCTGCTACCGGCGTCCGAAACCGCGTGCTCCCATTGTTCACGCTTCGTTGAGGACTTGGAAAATAAGACATCTTTTAAAATTGGAAACGAATCTTCTCAGGTGGAAGGTGCGTTACTAGTTCTCGTTGACCTTTTCCCCTTGGCGAATCGGCCGCGCATGTTGCTGAAATCTCTTGATGGACCCATGGCCAAGGGGCTGCTCATAGCGGTGCCGATATAGAAGAGCTTCTCGACGGATTAGGGGCTAAAACTTTATTGGCATCGCACTTTGATCTGAACCTGGGACTTCGAGAGTTGACTATAATAATACGAGGTGACTGTATACGACTTGGACTGTACACGGATTCAGAACAAAACCGGGTAAAAAACGAAACCACTCAGTCCCATAGACGAGAACATACGAATGATGCTGGAAAATTAATCGCACACCGGCGAGAAAATACGGTGACCAGTGTGCCAATCTACTGGTAGAACACCAGACAAGAAGTATTTTGCTTCTGGGTATAATATCCTGTTCACGATAAAGGTTCGACGTCAAAGTCTTGGGGCAAAAGCAACAGGGCGTACTGCTCTGAGAGAGCGTAACGGTCGAATGCCGATCACAATACTCATCCACTAGTAATTTTAGCAGTAAATCCATCATCACCCAGGTGGCCAAGCTGCACAGAGTGTTTCACCTAGGCCATCATAAGACCCGATGTGTACACCGAACCCGACAACTTGAGATGTCACGGAGATGGCTACAGAGCTCGTCCCTAGTCTTACCACCTGGAAATTATTTGGAAATGATTTTACCCGAAGTGATTCCGAAAAGGTACACGGCTAAATTGCAAATAGCTGCGCATAAGCCCCAATGGAGACAGTAGACGTGGTAGCACGTGAATCCTTCCAAACGTTTAAAAATACCAGCCCTTCTTCTCTACCCTTGATGTCACACATCTCGAGAACCGTTGTCCGAGACTGAGATCCCAAGCCGTCAGGGCAATGCGCAATGATAACTGTCATTTCTATTTCCTCCAGCTGGCGTAGGCGGTAAGGCCAATCTTGATCGCTAGTGAGTCACGCGCCCAAGAACCGTAGTACTTGCTCGCGGTACATGCCAAGAGCCAATAGCCTCGTAATTCTCCCAGAGCGCCTAAAGAATACCTTGGGACATACAGGGGAGCTTCGCTGATGCTGGAGTAGACCCGGATGCTCGAGATTCGAACTAATTTGAGGCAACCGGAAGGACATCCGGGACACTAGATCTCAGCAGGATCTTCCCTCCAAGGATCAAGACTCGCGAGAAGCTCCGAGCGCATTTTGAACGCCGCCCTTTGATTAGCTTTGGCAAATCATTTGGCTGCTACGAGGGTGAACGTGATGTGGCTGCGTAAGTATCCCTCTTTTTTGGCCCGGCACAACAAATGAACCGCCAAGTAAAACAAATCACAGGAACAACAAATATTCTAGTCGCTCCCAAATCACCTCAGCTTTCTTTTCAGTTTCATACTTACTTATCTCACCTTCCTCTTCCACATCACCTGCATCGTACCATCTCCTTGGCCTTCACACTTCACCTGGGCAAAACAGCACGGTGCGCCCTCAGTATTCTCAGTGTCAACCCCCAAACTCCCAGTCAATGATTCTACCATGCTTGGTCCGATTTTTTTCCGTAGCGAAGTGTCACCATGCTCCGGATACAGCTTATACTCCTTTTCTGGTTTCGGCATGAGCCGCCATAACATTTGGCTCCTGGTCCCAACAACCGGCAGGCTCCTTCCGAAGTATCTAAGCGTGGAAATTTGCTATTCTCGCAAACGGACACAACAGAAACCTGGCAATACCGGTGTCCAAGCCCGAGATACCCCCGACTCAACCTATTAGAAATCTGCGCATTACCGCTGACGTCTCTTTCGAGGCGTCAAGACTGGTTCAAACGCCTCGATGGCCCCTTAACCGAACTGAAATCCCGAGGCTCATTCTATCTCCACTTCCTCCGGGTCATTGCATTGCTCATTACGACGTTGGCAAACTGTTCGAGCTGAATGTCGTGCTAAATTTCATAGTCTGTGCGAGCACGCATCAATCAGGAGAAACATGTGCAGATATTGGATGAGTAAAAGGAATAAATGTGGACACTCAGTCATGTTTCCCCTCGCTTGCTCACTTTTGGCGGCATTTGGGCAGGTATCGACGTGTTGTTACGCACGAAGTTCATAGGTGAAATCTCTTTGACGCAGACATTGAACTCGGCAACTTGTTGGCTGGTCATACAACAATGTTGCCGGTTTCTTGCCGCCGGAATCTGCCCCAAGATGCGCTGATTCTGATGCGCAGCTGTAGCCATTTATCATGTGGCGACGACTCCCTCTCGGCCGCGCACAGTGGTGCTGGCGGCGACATAGATTGCGATGCCTTATTCTTTTGGGTGAATCACTGCACTTTGTTAGCAGCCCCTGTTGTAACAGGCTTTTTTCACGAGAATCATGATATTGAGCTTATAACCGAGTGCCTGTTCTTCCAACTACACCCCTGACAGTATGGTAGCTGGGCGTTTCTATCTATAGGACTCAAAAGTAAGGGTGCATCAACTCCACTCATATGCCTGGCCATAGTCTACACAGGCATCGAATAATCGAACCATGCGTAATGGCACGAGTATGTATTTACAATCTATCAGCTAATAGGCTCGGCAAACGGCTAATATTCCATACCTTAAATTAGTTTTAGTTTATATAGGAGATCGGAGATTCGCATAGAAGAAAACAGAGGGTATATAGGTACACTGTTTTCCCCTATACTATAGCTAATTAGAGCACCCTATTTAACCTTAACTTATATATATACTACCTATACTAGGTACTTTTATCCCCCTACCTATAGACCTACTAATCCCCCTTTACCTACTAATAATACTCCCTTACTAACTACCTACTATATTTAATTATAGACTAAATCTTCTTATAATTAATTATTCTACTATTAAAAATATATCTTTATAAGTTAGAATAAGAGTTTCTAGTATTATAGTAATAGCTACTTTAAGGTATAGTATAGTAGTAGGTAGAAAGTTATAAGAAGTAGTAAAATACTAGGGTAGAAGAAATAATAGTAGTAAGTAGAAGTAATAATAGTAGTATATATATAGTAATATATATATATAGTTAATAACTATGTATTATTGTTTTGTATAGTG
This sequence comes from Diaporthe vexans, assembly GCA_021188095.1. Classification (NCBI taxonomy): domain Eukaryota; kingdom Fungi; phylum Ascomycota; class Sordariomycetes; order Diaporthales; family Diaporthaceae; genus Diaporthe; species Diaporthe vexans. The sequence goes on from JAJLLZ010000020.1 coordinate 270,204, forward strand.
AATAGGTAGTGTAAAAAAACGTTAGTATATAGGGGGTATACTTATACCTGTGTACCCTCTGTTTTCTTCTGTGCGAATCTCCGATCTCTTATATAGAACTTGAAAGCTACCGTGTCTTTCCCTTTAATCACTCTTACAAACCAAGCACATGCGACCCATATATATGTGCCAGGGACCGCCACCGGATGGGCGGGATTCCGTACAAAGTCAACAAGCTAGACTTCACGGGCGGAGTTGTTAGTAGGGTCCTTGTAAATATAAAGCTTTAGTGACAATAGCACTTATCGTAGACTTATTCAGTAAATATTTTTATCCAGAAACATGAAGCTATGAAATCTTTCTGCTCAAGGAGTAAGCTGCGAAGAATGCGAACGCCGTAGCCATTAATTGGTTAATTGGTCCATCTTCCTTGGAAACGGCATTTGATCGGTAGCTTCGTCGGCGCCGACCGGCAATGTTACCCACTGTCTTTCCGTTCTCGATTCGGTAGGGATCAGCAGTCGCAACAGAAAATAGAACAACCCCTGCTTCAATTCCACTCCAAAGGCGTCCATCACAAGTCGGTTCTTCCCGTAGCCGAGATTCCTTTTACGGTGCTCAAGGGCATTGAAAGGGGGTTGGCCAACTGGCGAAACTCACTTCTCGGCCTTCTGGAAGCAAATGGGGTCATCAGGTAGAGACGCAGACGCGTTCGAGTCAGCCCAGCTTCGACGACAGTCCGTCGTTGACACGTTCAGAGGTAGGGCCTCCGAAAGGTATCGATACTTGAAAGACCATGGAATCTCTGCTCGGTGGTATTGATTGTTGTAAATTTTTGTTCTTACTGCTTTCCGAATAGTTGCGGAATTTGCTTTACCTGATTTTCGAAAATGGCCAATCCCACCCCGTCCAGCAAGAGACTTCACATTATCCACTGCGTAGAACCTAGTGCAAGTGTTTGAAAACGCAAAGAGCTTAACACCAATTCGTCCGACGGAGCATCGGACTTTATCGAAGCTATCCAATGGGGGATCGGTCAATATCGTAGCCGCCACAAAAGCTTCACCTGTGGCTTGTGTCACTTCCCAACGTTTGACTTTTAAGTGAGATAAATCCGTTCTAGATCTCCATTCATAAGTTTCTCAGCACCTCCAGCTTTAAATCCATCTTTTTACAAAGAGTGCTGCGTACCGCCGCACCGATCACGGCCACACCTTGCAGATAACGCAACATTGAATCCTTCTTACCGACACATTTGGCACCTATCGATGACATAGCCATCATGTCAGACCAGCCTTTCACCGTTCTCATCGCTGGCGGCGGTATAGCCGGCCTGACACTTGCAAATATGCTCGAGAGGATCGGGGTTAATTATCTGATCCTTGAAGGGTATCACGAGATGGCCCCTCAGGTAGGAGCTAGTATCGGCCTTCTGCCAAACGGCTGCCGTGTTCTGGATCAGATTGGGATGTACGACGAAATCAGGAAGCTCATTGATGCCCCTCTCTTTGAGTCATCGCTTCGCTCCCGAGAGGGGCTCCCAATCACCAACTATCTCGGTATTGGGAACCAGATGAACAAAAGGTAAGTTGGATCGCATCTTTGGTGCAAGCAGATGTCCGTACAGCGGTTGACATTCACTTAGACACGGGTATGACACCATCTTTGTGGACCGCCAAATGATCCTCAACGCGCTGTGGCGGAACCTAAAGCATCAGGAAAACGTCCTTGTTAGCAAAAAGGTGACCAAGGTCGAGCTTGAGCCCTCCCGAGTGAGGGTTGAGACGAGCGATGGAGGCATCTACTACGGAGATATATTAGTTGGCGCAGATGGTGTTCACAGCAAAGTCAGGAACGAGATGTGGAGGCTTGCGGATGCCCTAGAGCCTGGCCATATCCCCGCCTCCGAGCACACCCGTCAGTCCGTCCCAGAGGATCTGTTGCGTAACGTTATAGTGACTGACAGACGAAACAGAATGTCTACCAACGGTTTACAAGTGCATCTTCGGAATATCGATCGATAAAACCTGGGATCCTCAGACTGTGCAGACAAACTTGAACAAAGGCTACTCGTATCTCGTCATCAGCGGGCCTCAAGACCGTGTCTACTGGTTCCTTTTTGTCAACATGGGCAAGACTTACTACGGCCCCGAGCCTCCTCGCTTCACAAAAGAAGACGAAGAGGCGTTGGTGAATGAGCACATGAATGACAAAATTGTCGAGGATCGTACTTTCAGAGACTTGTATTCGACCAAAATCTCGTCAGTGCTGACTGCCCTCCCCGAGTACGTGTTCAAAAAGTGGCATTTCCGACGCATCATGACCATCGGAGATGCCGCACACAAGGTGGGTTGTTCACATTCTCCTCGTCAACTAGAACCACCGCATAACAAATTTTCTCAGTTTGAGCCAATTTCCGGCCAGGGTGGTAACAGCGCAATCGAAACCGCCGCCGTCCTCGTCTCAAATTTGGCGACCATGCTAAAGAGCAAGACGCATCCGATACACATTACCACGGCCGACATCGATGGAGTTTTTGCCAATACTCAGGCTACGCGAGAGACACGGGCCCAGGCACTCGTCAAGGCATCCCATGAGGAGCAACGATTTGCCGCCATGGAGACAACTCTCCTGGGTCTCTTCGGGAGATACGTTACGCCAATCATATCGATTGATGAACGATTGCAGCCGTGGACCAGCAATATTGAAGGCGCTCATAAAATCGACATCTTGGGTGTCCCCAAACGCCCACGCGCTATTCCGTTCTTTGACGAGCTGGCCAGCCCTCCCTTGACACCATCTTACACCCCCAAGATCGCAGTTGCAGCTTGCCTGTACGCTCTGCTCTACGTTGCGCAGCAAGCTCTCGTGATCAGCCCAGGAGCCACCCCTCGGCGCTTTTCATTCTTAGGAGAAGACGCGAAGACCACATACACCGGAGTGACATCGATCGACAACCTCCTCTCTGTACTGGTATGGGCCTTCTCTGAGCAAGTCGCAGGTCTCGATCCCAACAAGAGGGTTCAGTGCCTTTACTTCCTGATCAACTTAATCCCCTTGATCTACATCTGGACTGTCGAAGGTTACCGCAACGGTAATATCAAATCGCTGGTCTCCATACCCTCCATATTCACTATTTACCAGCTCCTCGGTATCGGAAAGGTCGCGCCGATCTACTTCCTCCTCAGCGTGTATACATCCAGCAGAAGTGTGTATGTACGCACGACTGGGCGCCCCGTCCCATCACATGTCGCCAGGGTCATCCTGCCGGCACTGTGTCTCGGATATGTCATTCCCACAGTCCTCATGTTCTTGCCCCATGAGGATAGCACAACTCAGCAAAACGCCATCGCTTTCTGGCAGCCTTCTCCTCTCTATGTATCTTTGCTCGTTTGGGCGGGATCAAAGGCTCTACGTGCACTAAGAGGATCCCAACCCTTTGACTTGGAAATATTCGAGAAGAAGGACTTACCACATCTCCAGTCCGGCTACGCCTTCTGCTTCTTCGCCACTGCCATCACTCACATCTGCATGTTCCTATACATTGCCTTAAGCCGCTCCGTCTCCATCTCCCAGTCCTTTTTCAGTCTGCCTAGTTTTGGAGGCGATGACATCTCCGGGTTCTGGAAGTACGACATGCTTCTTTGCTTCAGCTCTGTGGCAGTGTGGCTCTTTTATACTATATTTGAGCTTCGACGAGTCGGGTATATCACGACTTCTACGGCATTCAAGGCGGCAGCATCAACCATAGCTTCGGGAGTACTTGTCGGCCCTGGAGCGACATATGCAGCCGTCTGGGCCTGGAGGGAGTCGGTGATTGCAAGCTATACAAAGGCAACATAGAATAGCTCTAGTAGTTAAGACGCAACTTCGGCTTCACGGCATGATGGATCACAACTGGTACTGAATTATGTGGGTCTTACAAGTTGTTCTGTCGAATGATGAAAAGCAGGACAGAAGGTCACCCTTTTGGCTCTAAAGCACAGGGTATGAGGTTACTTCAGATGAGGGCCGAACCTTACGTGTTGTAGCCTGGGACCAGGGTAGCGGCAGAGTCACCTGCAATTGTGCACCGATACGACCCTCACGATCCCAAACATGCGGCATGCAAGGGTGATTGGAAAAGAGCTATCCGCCTAACCTCACAGCCATTGAAATTCATTGTCATAGTCTAAAGCCATCGAGACAAAATCTGGCACTGCTTCCAGCCCAAATATGCTTGTTTTGTGATACTTTGACCAGTTGTGATAACGTGTCGGATCGTTCAGCTGTAGTATCCAAGCTCAGATCCAGGATAGAGTTCCACTTCACGGCCACTGCATGAGATCACGAAATCTTATTAGATTGCACTGTTCCGCACATTCCGCAAGACGATGCCTGAGGGGGCTCCGGAATGCTATTTAAAGTCTAGGTTCTCCCCACACCTTCTCGACTGCAGTTCCATCTTTTTCATCAACCCACAATTTTTTATGGTACCTGATTGACTTCCCGGTCAACTCGAGAGGTCAATTTCCTCACCACCGATCCAAAGTCGACCGTTCTCTTCAAGTGATCGCCCCAGATCCCATCATCCTTGAAACCTTCGAAGACTTTTTCAATCGCTTGAGCGAGTGGCAGCTGCTCGTTGCAAAACTCAAGTCGCTGATCATCATCACCGGTAAGCAAACATCGGACCAACGGAGACAGGCGGAAAACATCTGGCCTGTCTCGTTATCAACCCTAAGCTCCCGTCAATTCCGACCAGACTAGCTGGCAAGGCCGTTCCCGCGATTGGAGGCACTATGACCTGACCCATCATGGCCTCGCGCCCTACGGGTTACCGGCATCCCATGAGCGAGACCAGACCCAATCACCAGCTGGAAGGGTTACATGGGGACAAAGATGAGTCAGGATGCGGATTGATTCCATTTAAACGGAAGCGCTCCTACTGGCAGACTCGAAGCCAGCCCTAGAGAGGTTCAACATCAGATATCACCTCTGATTTTAACATCGCCAAAGTTCGAACTTTAACTAAAAACAGTCTGTAAAGTCTTTATATCTTAGGAAAGAAAATAGGCTACTTCTTAATTTTAATTATTTAATTTTAAAATTATTATTAATTCTTTTATTTAAGAAAAATTATATATATTTTTTTATAAATTATTTTTTATTTAAAATATTTCTAAATTATAAGAAGAAATAAATAAAAGTTTCTAATATTATTAATTATTTACTAGATTAGCTTGAAAGAATTAGTGTTATACTTACTATATAATAGCTATCTAATGTTATCTGCGATCTCCCTGGCTATCGCCTGATCCAGCTTCGATGGGTCGAGCCCCACAGGTTCTGAGATTACAAGTGTTGCTGAATGATTACTGGACCAGGCCGAAATGGCGTGTGAAGTCCACGCTCGATCTGTAACTCGATCTTGAGGCGCGGCCCCGTCGACGCCAAGGGCAAGGCCAAGAACGCAAGCAGCTCGCGCGAGTCGGCCATGGGCGCCTCGCGGCTCCGTGAGAGGCTGTTCTCTTTGGAAAGCTTTAAATTTTATTGACATCTTTCGACATGGAGTAGAAAAATGACCACGACACCGCCTCTTCCACACCGGTAGTCATCGGCCGATGAGTTGTGACCATAGGGTTTCCACATTCTAAACGACGCTTGTTGACAGTTGTACCTGTGTATTTTAACGTGTGCCTGTGTACTTTAACATGTGCCCGTGTATGCTAATTTGAGACGGTAAACGTACCCACCAAGCCGCAGGCATCTTCGGTCTCTCTTACTGTCTCTCCCTCCCCTGTCCTAGTAGACTGGGACAGCGGCCTTAGACATGAGTAGCATAAATAGGTACCGCCCCCCTGGGGCTTCTCAGTAAAATTTGTCCCTCTTGATTCTCATTTGATCAGTACCTAAAAGTAACTCTCTTGCCCTCTGCAAGTAAATAGTCATCCGTGAGGTCGGGAACGGAAGAGGCCCCCAGACCCGGGCGCGCGCCTTCGACCCTGGCTTCACCCCCATAGAATCAGAGTGCACATGCAGAAGCCTTCGCACATTTCTGTTGCGCGAACTGCGGTAAAACCATGTAAGCGAGCCTGTTGGTTGTGTCCTCCAAACAACGCAAGCAAGCGAGACCCAGAATGCATACGACCTTACGGAAAGCCTGTGGATAATAGTAGAGCAGCAGTCAGCGTCTCAAGATATAAAGCCCACGATTTTGTGTCGAAAATCTCAGGTTGGATCATTTTATTCCTGTTCAAATCTATTCTAAACCGCACACCCTCGAGCCGGCTCAACTTCCCGCGAACTCAATTTTGCCACACGGCGTGACTCGAACCACGGCAGAGAAGCAGAGCCGTCTCTCCATCATGGCGGCACTACGATCGGCTTTCTCCCAACTACGGGACATGCTGTCCCTGGCACATCTCATCACCGAGAGTAACATCAAGGCGTTTGTCACGCCGACCGTGCTCAACGGCATGCTGGCGGTGGCATCCGGGGGTGTAACGACGGACATTCCCAGCTGGCCGGACCTGGCCGTGGCCCTCCCCAAGGTGGCGCTCTACATTTGGCTCTGGGACCTCTACTTCGACTGCTCCAACCAGAAGGACCCAGGCTCTATCGAGGAGGACAGGCTCAACAAGCCCTGGCGGGCGATCCCGTCGGGACGACTCAGCGTCGAGGCCGCGGAGCGATGGTATGTGGTCTCGGCTATCATCATGCCGGCAGTCGCCCTCTGGTTCGGTGCCTTGCCTGAGGCGATCGCCTTTATGGTGGAAACCTGGGTCTACGACCGCCTAGGTGGCGGGTCGACCTGGTGGGGCCGGTCCATCATCAACCCACTCTTTTTCTCGACTGGCCAACTTGGTGCGATTCGTGTGGCAGCAGGAACATCCACAACCGTGAGCCAGGGCGGCTACGAGTGGTGCATGATACGTAAGCAACAGCTCTCTTCTTCTCCCGCCTCTCGTTCCGTCATTCTCTTTTCCTTGTCCGGCGAGGTGCCCCAGGAGTGTGGATTGTTTGCGGTCTTTCAGTTCCTCTCTCTGGCTGGAACCTTCGGTTATGAAGGAACCCCGGCACGGTGGGTACCTATTCAGGGGTATACGAGACAACACGTGGCGAGGAAAAAAATCATGTGTTTTTCCCATTCCCCCGGCACCCGACGATTCATGGCCTTGCGCCGACCCACTTCAGAACCCACCCTCTCGTGCATCCCCTGGGCCTGCGCCATGCGATAACCATGTGCGTAATCTGTACTAATCCGGATTTGACTTGACAGATGCACTCGTAATCCTGACGACTATCCACGTCCAAGATCTCAGGGATCTGGATGGCGATAAGGCCCGCGGCAGGACCACGCTGCCCGTTGCCATGGGCGAGGGAGCCACTCGCGTTGTCATGTCCTTCTTCATTTGCTTCTGGTCTGTTGCCTGCCCGGCTTGGTGGGAGTGCTCCTTGGTGGGGTACCTGCTGCCGGGACTTATCGGAACCTTCGTGGCCAGTCGCTTCCTGTTCCTCACATCCCGCAAGGCGGACCGGCTCACCTTTCATTTCTACGCCTTGCTGTTCCTGCCGTCGATCTACGCCACCCCTATGTTCAGCCAAGCCGTGGCGAGGGCGGCGTGAAGCCAAGCAATGTAGGGCCGAGTGGATGAGGAAGCGTTTATATGTGCTTTTGTGTTGGGCTTGCTCTACGCACACAAAATCGGAGACCCGACGTCTTCTATGTAGTGCTTGACTTTGAGTGGGAGAGCACGCGCGGCAACATATCAGCTTATAGTGATTGATTTAGTCGGTGAAATTGAGATGGCGGATCATGAGTAGACTATTGTTTACCCACGCTCTACATACCGTGCATCCTGTAGATGGTGCACATTGTTTTTTTTAAAGATAGTTTTACGACTCAGCTCCAATTCAATAGACTAGAATCTTGCTCAGTAAGCTGAGTGTATCTCAAGCTCTCTCTCCAGACCATAGCCCGTTTCTTAGGATCTGCAGCCTCTGCCACTACATCCTCTAACTCGGAGCCGTTCAAGTATTTGCCTCGAAGGTCGGGGTTTGCATCGAACGCGGCTCTGATCACATCGGCACTTGACTTTGAAATAGTTCGTATGGTACCATTCGGATAATACCAGGTTAGGAGTGGTGCAAGCAAGGGTATGATGACAGGAAACAGAATCAAGCGTGCAAACCAAGCACCACGTCGAACAAGATCCGTACCCATCGAGCCTGGCTCAATCCCGACGATAGAGATATTGCTCAGTACCGGGTCGGAATCAAGTCGGCGTTGCTAGTACAATCAGCATCTCTCTGTTCTAGAGGGCTTGACAGAAGCGTTCAGGAAGGCTCTTCTCATGCGACAGGAAGAGAGAAATACTAGAGATACCAAAAGTTTGAAAAATACTAACAAGCTCCCCTACCGCCATGATAGCGCACATCTTCGCAACACCGTAGCGCCGAGTTCCAGCTTTCCGTGCGAGTTCGTTTGGCTGGTTGCTGCTCCAGGTTCCTTTGGCAACATCCTCAATGTTATCATGTCGGAAAAAGATCTTCCACTTCTCTTCGTTATAGTACCCGTCGACCTTGTGGATTGGATGATTGACACTGCCGAACTTGTTAGCTTCCGTTGAATCGCTTCATCGCCAAGAGCCCAGATGCTTACTCGTAACTATTGCTGCCAACCACGACGACCCGGCCACTTGCTGGATCCATGCTTTGAAGTAGCTTCAAGGTGAGTAACCAATGGCCAAGATAATTGGAAGCAAAACTCGTTTCAAAACCTTCTGCAGTTAGGCTCTCTTCTCCCATGTCGTGGTAGCCTGCGTTGAGAATGAGGGCACGAATAGGGGGAACCTCGCTAGTCGCTACGCGGGAATTGATAGTATCCGACACGTTGCGGACATCTGCGAGGAGGGATAGTTCCAAGGACAAGATTTCAAATGAATGCGAAGAAGGGGCCTGCGCAAGGACAGATTTGAGCTTCGTGGCAGATGTGGCATCTCGAACAGCATACAAGCCGTGGTATGCACTGAGCTCGGGGCTCGAGATGATGTGCGAAACGATGCCCGAGCCCAAGCCTCCATTCGCGCCTGTAACGAGAATGCTTCCTTTGCGGTTGGACATTTTATCAAGCTTGGACTGTCCGGCCCCAGCTGTTGCGTGAAGGAAGACTTGGTATGAACGACTTTCGGGCTGTTGGCCAAACCTACAACACTGACCCCGCAATCTCAGCTGAGTGGATTGATTGTGGCAGGCAGTGCTCTACTATTTTGCCTACCTAACCGTGGACGACACCAACTGGACATGTTGTTGGTAACTCTTCCTTCCTGCACGGCATATTGCATCCCACAGACAGGGCCGTCACGTGCAAGAATATATGCGGCTTACTCCTTAACCCTCTAGCGTTAGTAATTATAACAACGATTCCTATAACTTTTAACTAGTTTTATTTCTATTTTATATATAGTTATAACTATATATAGTACCTTTATATAATTATAAATACTTAAGACCTAGTATTTTAAAAAGGTATATTCTATTAATAATAATAGTTAAATATAATAAGTAAGTATATATTTTTAATTTATATATTTAAGGAGAACTATTCTTAATAATATTATTAATTATTAAATTATAATTTAAAAGTTAGTTAATAATAAAGTAATTATATAATAAAGTAGAAATAGTTTTAAAATAATCTTTATATAAGTAATTTTATAAAATAAATTTTAATTACTTTATAAATCTTTATTATATTTTAAAAGTATTATCCTTTTATATATAATAGTAATATTTAAAAACTTAGTATTAAAGTTATATAGTAATTAGTTTTAATTTCTATTAATTACTTAAGAAGTAAGTATAAAATAAAAATTATATAAATCTAAGATCTTATTATTTAAATAAAAAGTAGTATTATATAATATTTATAAATCTTAGGGTTTAAGTAATTATACTTATATAAAGGTACTATATATAATTATAGTTATATATAGAATAAAAATAAAACTAGTTAAATAAAGGAGGATATATTTAAATTTAAACTAAATTAATATTATATATCTAAGTAGACTTAGTTAGTAAGAAGATAATAAAAGTATTTTTAAGCTTATAGTTATATATTTACCTTTATAATATTAGGTCTAAACTAGTATAGATTATTAGAAGTTAAATAAGATTTTACGCGATCTAATAACTTAAATAAGGATGTTATAGTATGATTATATATATTCTATATATTTACGAATCTATATTTATAGACACTATTATTAATATTATTATATTACTATATATTAACCTTATTAATCTAGTACTATAGTATTTTAGGGTAAGTAAAACGTTTTAATATTTTCCTTAATAATATTATTAAACTTAAATTAGTTAGTAAAGTTAGTAAAATCTATAGATATAATATATTAAGTAGTGGATTAAACGAATCTCTATCCCTAATATATAGAGAATCTTACTACTTTTATTATTTATAATTACCCTTTAGACTTTATTATATAAGAATAGAATAAAGAACCTTATAGAGTAGTGTAGATTAATCTTAAAGTAACTAGTTCTATTTCTATTTTATATATAACTATAGCTATATATAGTACCTTTATATAATTATAAATACTTAAAACCTAGTATTTAAAAAATATATATTACTAATAATAGTAGGTAAATATAATAGTAAGTATATAGCTTTAACCTTATAATATATAGATAAAGCTAAAGAAAACTACTTTTAATAGTATTTATTAATTAAATTAATATATAGTTTAAAAGTTAGTTAATAATAAAATAGTTATATAATAAGGTAAGAATAATCTTAAAATAGTCTTTATATAAGTAAATCTATAAAGAAAATTTTAACTAAAAACTTATTCCTCTATTATTATATATATATATATATATATATATATATATATATAATCTAAAAACCTTTAATAAAAATATAGTTTAAAGTAAAAGACTTTTATTAAGTAAACCTATATAATAATAACTTATATCTTAGTTTATAGTTATTAACTGTAAAAAAGTTAAAATAAAGAAAGAATTTAAAATAACTTATATTAAAGACTTTTAAAAATAACTTTAAAATCCTTAAAAAAGAAAAAGAAAATAGTTTATAAAATAATAAAAAGAAAGTATAATAATCTAGTTTTTCTTTATATTTATAATTTTATAATTAAAGATAAAAGCTTTTTTAAGCTAGTAAATAAGTATAATAAAAGTAAAGAAAGGAAGGGGTAATTTAAGGTATTTTTATAAGATTACTATTAAAATATATATAAAGCTGTTAAATACTTTATATATAAGGTCTAGAGGGAAGAAATAAGTAACTAAGTAGATAGATAGATAGATAGTTGAAAGGATGAATATAGTGTGGCCGAAGCTGGTCTTAAAGTAAATCTAGCGCGAGAATGTAAAGCTATCATGCAGGGGATCTGGAGCCACATTCTCATCGACCTCGGATTCCGATGGGGTGGGGACGCGCTACCCTTTTTCACTATGGTTAATCGTCGATGATTTATTCTACATCAAGTGAAACTCGCACAATTACATGATTACTGACCTTTCCCGAAGTCAAGATGCCAATGCACGAGAGAAAACGAAATAATGCCTTCGAGGCCCTTTAGTTTACGGGCGATGAGGATTCTGTGCGCCTACCAGTGACGATTAAGCCTCAGCTAGGAGCCAACAGGACGATGCAACAACGAGGCAGAATTACCCATGGACAAGCATAGCTGACATAGAGGTGGTATCGGCCCTTTTCGGGTAGGAATCTAGACCCTGGTTCTCTCGAGATAAAATCGCGGAGGACAGTCGCGGGCCGCTGGAAGTTGCCCTCCTCGTCAATGTGACGAGTCCACTCAGAAGCGCTCATGATGACAGAGAAATATTTCCGTGCTCATCTCATATGGTCAATAGTTATCAAATAGGCTGAAATTATCCCATATGAATGAGTATGCTGCGAATGCATGATATATGATATCTTCGTTGGAGTCGTCGTGTTTCGCGGCGCTCAAACGGACAATGCGTGGACTAACCAACCCGAGCTCCCGCGCGGTTGTTACATCATCAAACCCTTCCCACGCTGCCCACTTCCCAATGACTCGAATTTCGCGCGAACATGACGGCTTGTGCATTTCTAAGCCGTTACTCCATTGTATCTCAATCTTTCTCTTTGTCAATGCTTGAGTAAGCTATGTGTTTGGCTGAGTAACACCGCCTCGAGTACCTAGGTAGTGAGCAAAGCTTTCTGGCTGATGTGAGAATGTTATAAAATTGATGGAATTATATATGGAGATAAGGTGTGTACTCTTTGATCAACTGATGCATTGGCTCTCTCGATAGATCAAAACAACAAGACGATTTTATTTCTGACTTTTCCTTACTTGATTTGAATTTTTGAACAGAGAAATGTCGACGTCCCGGGCAATACTTGAAGTGTTCCAGGCGGCTGAACAGGCAGAGGGCGCTGGTGCCCGAGTACGCCGCGCTATTGGCGGCGCTCGAAAGCGCAATTTCTCCCCATTCCTCATGTTGGACCATATGAGCGGCAGTACCGGCGCCGGCTTCCCTGACCATCCTCACCGCGGTCAGGAAACGATATCATACATCCTCAAGGGATCAGTAGAGCACGAAGACTTTGCGGGAAACAAGGGCGTCTTGCGGGCGGGAGATCTGCAGTTCATGACTGCGGGCAGAGGGATCATGCACTCGGAGCAACCGCTGCCGGAGGAGGACGGAAGCCCTGGCGTTGGGTTCCAATTATGGGTTGACTTACCGAGACATCTTAAGATGTGCGAGCCTAGATACCGCGACCTGCACGCGAATGAGATCCCCCACGTTCAGCTTGACAGCGACAAGGTGTACATTAAAGTTATCTCAGGCAAGTGTGGTGGCGTCGACTCGGTCAAAGATCTAGCATACACCCCTGTCTGGTATCTCGATATTGCGATCAAGCCAGGCGGCAGTATCTGTCAGCCTATACCCCAAGATTGGAATGTGTTTGCATACGTGTTTGAGGGTTCTGCTATCTTCGGGTACAAGAACAACTTGAAAGGGACAACCATGGCGGGAAAACATGATGTGGTTTTTTTCGCCAGGGAAGGCGATGAAGTTGACATTCAAGTCCCTGAGACTGCAGGCGGAAGCGTGCGTCTTCTACTGATCGCGGGGCAAGTTTTGGATCAGCCAGTTGTGCAGCGTGGGCCGTTTGTCATGACTAGCCAGCAGGAGCTACACCAGGCGTTCGAAGATTTCTACATGCATAAGAACGGGTTCGAGAGGGCCAGAGACTGGCGCAGTCAAAGCTCGAAGAGAGCGAGACATTAGGTACAATGGAGTAGTATTCTACGTAGTCGTCATATTGTTGATGAATGGGTCATGCCCAGCGAACATCCGGTCTCGTTTATTTCACCCTCTTTGACTTTGTCTAGCTACCGTTCCGCGGGACTAATGGTGATGTTGACTTGCTCTTTGTCCCCCGCATCAAAGTAGTGGTAGGTCTTAGCGACTAAATCAGACACCGTAATTTGAACTTAACGACGCCCAGAAATTAATTCCTGTAGGGCTATTGAATGATGAAAGGATTCACTTTACCTTTAATCAGCTGTGCTATTAATATCTCGACGGCTCTGCTTAATCAAGGGATGATTCGAGCTGTTTTCCATCAATCATCAAAGCTCGAGCGCTAATATTCCACTCATAGGTTCACTCTATATAATAATAGAACACAATGGTAACATCGCTAAGCTAGGGTATAAATAAGCTATATTTATTATCTTAAATTATAGCTAGGTACTATGTTTTAATTATCTAAGAGAGGTATAGCTTTAGCTATATTATATTTTTTTCTTAATTATATATCTATCTATTTACTATTTACTTAGTTATTAAACTCTTCCCTTTAAAACTTATATATAAACTTTTTAAGTTTTTAATATTTTTACTAATATTAATCTTTTATAAACTTTTTAAATTTCCTCTTTTCTTTATTTTCTAAATATTTTATAATTTTAAGAAAATTCTTATCTTTAATAATAAAGATATAAATATAAAATAATATAAAGTTATTATATCCCTTTTATAAAGTTAAAAGATCTATAATTATTTTTTTAATTAATTCTATTTAACTATTTTAAAACTATAGCTTAATCTAAGTTAAAAACTAGTTTTATTTTAGAAAAACTTCTTCTAAATAGTAATCTTTATCTTCTCCTCCTACTTTAATAATAATATATTATTCTTCTACTTAACCTTAAAGTTTATAAAGAAGTTAATAATATTAGAATTTATATTAAATTTTTAGATAATTTATTAAAATATTAAAAATTTTAATATAAAGAGATTATCTTTAAAAACTTATTTAAAAGCTTTCTTTATATAATTAAAAACTTATAAGTTAATTTTTATTTTATAACTATTTATAATAAAACTATTAGGTTTATATATATAGAATTATATATAGTAATAGAATATAGTTACTTTATTTATAGTCTTAGCTTTAACTAAAAGATTACTTTTAAGTAGTTTTATAATATAATATAAGAAGGTTATATTACTTAGTTTAGCTAAATAAGTATATATTTAAGTAAAGCTAAAACTTAGTTAGAGTAATAATAACTTTTATTATTACTTATTTTAACTAACTTCCTTAAGTTATATAATAATAATAAATATATATAATACTTAATAATATTAGATTAAGTTACTTATAGTTTATAATAATTTTAATCTTAATAAGTTAATAGTTTATTAATAATACTAATATAAATAAATATAGTTTAATATATTATAGCTATTAATATAAAATAGTAACTTTTAATTATAAATAAGTTATAAAGAATTATAAAGTTATTATATTTTTTTTTATTATATATTTTCTTACTATATATATAAGTCTCGGTACTAGATATATAAATACTACTTTTAGCTAAGATAGCTAGCTCTCCTACTAGTGAAATTTTTAAATACTACCTAAGTACTATATACCTACTAGCCTTAACTCTAAACCTTTAAATATACCCTTAACTTAACCTATCTATAATATCTAATATTATAATACTTACTACCCTTACTAGTATATTTAGTAAGGGGCTAGTGTTTTATATTATCCTATCTTAGTCTATAATACTACCTACCTAATATTAAACTATATCTATTATACCTACTCCTAGTATTACTATATCTATAATTTATAAATAAGTAGACTTATAATCCTTAATTATTTACTTAGCTACTTTAATAGTATATAACTAAATAAATTAACCTTAAAGTTAATTTAGAGATCTTAATACCTACTTTAATTAGCTTCTTAGAAAATATAATAGTTATAATAATACTTAGTAGTAGGAAGAACACCTTAATACCCTTATCTATAATAAAACTATAATTTATACTATTAAGTCCCTCTACTAGAATCCTATCCTAATATATATCCTAGTATATATCCTAACATATATATAAACATAAGTTCCACATAGCTAGTTAGATAGTAAGTATAGTTAATATATTTATAAGGTATTAAGATAATAGAGTAAGTAAGAGTACTAACCTACCCTAGTATTAACTATATTATAGTACCTAGTATATCCTTTAATACTCTAACTATACTAGTCTAGTCTACTTATATTTACTTTATATTAGTACTATAAAACTTACCTATCTATATTATAAATACTCCTTTATACCTATTATATATAAAAACCTACTAAGTATTAAGATACTAGGACTTATTCTAAAGAAAAATATAAGTATAATACTAGATAATTATAGTTTAGATATAGAATATAAGATAGCTAATATAGGGAAGAGTAATAAGAGGTAAGGAAGTTTTATTTATTATTATAGCTTTTACTATACTCTATTACTAACCTTTTAATATAAATATTAAAACTATACTAATATATTCTTCTATAAAAACTATTCCTCTTTATATTTTAAACTATATATCTTAAAACCTATAAATATTAGCTTTATCTAAGGGTAAGAGAAGGAGTATCCTCTATATAACTTAGATAGTAATAATACTATTAAATATATAAGTAGTTATATAAATATAGTAATAGATAATAGGGATATACTTAGCTATAAAAGATAGTAATAAAAGATTTAGTATTACTTAAAATATAAAATAGAAGAAAATAAGTAATACTTAGAGTAATAATAATAAGAGTAATAATAAGAGTAATAATAATAGAAGGATAGTAGTAGTAAAGATAGTAATATAGTACTAATAGTATAGTAGTTTATAAACCTTTTAATATAAATATATATAGAAATAGTATAATAAGTAGGGATAATAATAGTAATAAGAGTAATAGTATATAAATTAATAATAAGAAGGTAATACTAGTTAATAAAGACTTAGTAAGTAGTATCTTAACTTATTAATAATTTATCTCTTCTTAGAATAGCTTAAAGATATTTATAAAAGCTTAGCTTTCTAAGGTATTATTAAAGGCTATTAATAAGCTAAGTACTATTCTTTAGCTTATTTACTAGTTAAAGGCTAGTAATACTAGGCTTTATAAGTTAAGTAGTAGTAATATAAGTAGGTTTTACTAATCTATAATATTAAGAAGTTAGTTTATAATATTATAATAGAGGTTAATAATATTATAAAGCTAGTTTATAATATTTAATATACTCTTAGACTTTAATATTAACTTTACTAGAGGGAGTAAACTAGTATCTAAGAGGTAGAGATATTATTAAATATATATATAATCTCCTTAAGATTAATATTAGCTTTCTAAGATAAAATAAAAAGGATATAGTAATAAAGATATTATAAAGGAACTTAGTAGGATACCTAGTATAGTAAGTTAATAGTAGAGGAAATAGTAATAAAACTAAGAAGATAATATCTAATAATTAACTTATAAATTTAATTTATTATTTATTATCTTATATAGAATAAAGTACTAAGTATAATACCCTAGGTAGTTATTTAGATTTTAAAAGTATTAATACTTATAGAATATCTAAGTTATAAATAATATATAGATAGATATAAAGTATTATTAAATATAAAACTAAGAGTTAAAAGAGAATCTTAATTAATATTTAAATTATTTATTATAGTACCTTTTTCTTTTTAGAATACTATATCCTAATACTATAAACTTCCTTAGTATAGCTCTATAAGTATATCTTATATTTAAGTAGTATAATATAAATAGGATACTTACTAATAGTATTATTATAAATAGTACTTAGATAGATATTTATAAAGTACCTAGAAAGAGAGTTATAGTTATAAAATAACTATATAAAAGTATTAAGGTTAGGGTTATTAGGGTAAAGAGTAAGTATCTTTATAATATAAATAAAATACTTCTAGATTTCCTCTATAAAGCTAAAGATAGAGTTTTAGAAATTTTATATAAGCTTTAATAGGTTACTAGTAAGTTATATAAACTTAGGTAATAAAGGTAGCTCTTATTTACCTATTAGTTTATTATTTATTTCTAAAGGCTTTTTTATATTATAATACTCTATAATTATAAGAATAGTATTAGCTTTCTACTAGAACTAGGTTTTAAGATTATTTACTAGGGGAGTTTTAAATATATTAAGTATTCTCTACTAGGTAGTACTAGTAGGATATATTAGCTTAAGGTTTTATATTAAAGGTCCTTATTTATAAATTTACTACTTAATATCTTTTATAGCTTATACTTAATCCTAGTTATCTAGAATTTATTTTAGCTTATTTACTTTTAACTAATAGTATAAAGCTTTATACTTATTAAAGGTTTATAGCTAATCTATTAACCTAATAGGTATATTATAAAAAACTTTTAATAAGTATATATACTCTAGGTAAAATTTAAGTTTATAGAGCTAAGCTTAGGTTAGCTTTATAGGCTAGTAGAAGTTTTTTAATATTTTATAACTTATAGCTTTCTAAATTAACTTAGTTTATAGTTCTTAAGCCTAGTAGATTACTTAAAGGTCTATATAGATATTCTAATTTAAATAGTATTTCTAAAAAGTATTAAAATTTAAAGTATAATCTATTATTAAATTATATAAGGCTTTACTAACTAATCTTATAGGTTAATATTAGCTTTATAATCTAATAGCTAGTTTAATTTTACTTATCTAGTAATAGGAATATAAGTAGGATTATAGCTAATTAGCTAGGATTAAAATATACTATATTAGTTAAGATTATTACCTATTATATAATAAAGATTATAGTAAATTATATTATATTTAAAGCCTAATATCTTCCTAATTATTTTTACCTAACTATTTATTATACCTTATATAATTAGCTTCTTAGATATTATAAAGCCTATATTATAAAAGTTAGTATATTACTTTAATTAATAAAATATAAGGGCTAATAGAGTATAAGTAGAGATTTTTAATTTAGACTATAAGAAGGATAAATAAACCTATATTTATCTTAACCTATTAATAAAAGATATACTACTTACTAAGCTCTTCTTTTAGAGGGAGCCTTAATTCTTCTATACCTAATATTAATATAAAATAGGAGAGCTTTAATATATTATTATTTAAACTCTTAGATACCTAAGTTTAATAATAGAATATAATAGTAAAAAGAAATATATAAGGACTAAGAAGTAAGCTTAAGTTAAATATTATTTTTAAGATAGTAAAGGTCTTCCTATAAGCTTATTAGAAGTAAATATATAACTTTATAGGATATTTAAAATATACTCTACTTTTAACCCTAGGTATTACTTAGTATAAGCTATACTTAGCTTTATAATTAGTCTTACTAGCCCTAAAGAGTCTCTAAGATTATATATAAAGTATAGTTAAAGGTTACTAAATCTTATATTTAAGATAGACTAGAGCTAAGTACTCTATAATATAAGAAGAAGTAGGAAAAGAATAGCTAGGACTTAAAGCTTACTAAGCTTAAACTCTTTCTTTATTATATTTAATATTATTTTAATTTAGAGTTTAAGATTATTAAGTATTATTAACTAATTTTTATACTTTTTATATATAAACTTATACTACTTTCTAAGCTTAGTAAGTACCTAATAATAAGGATAATATTTAGTTCTTAGTATATATAAGTAGAAGAATAAAGGTTAAAATACCTCTCTTAGATAATATATATTATAAACTAGCTTTTAATTAATCTATAAATTAATTTTCTAGTTAGTAGCTCTTTTAAAAGCTAGCTAAAAATAATACTAAAATATAACTAAGGAGCTTTTAAACTAGACCTTTTACTTAAAATTACTATTCTTTTTAGTATATTAACTAAGCTACTAGTTAAGGAAGTAGTAGATCTTTAGAAACTTTAGGTTCTATAGCTTCTTTTTCTAATCCTTCTTTTATAAAACCTTAAGGTAAAAGCTAAGTAGTAGGTTAGTTATAATTACTTAAATAAAGGTAATAATAGGAGATAAATATTTACTACTAGTTTTTAGTATTATAAATTAGTTTCTCTATACCTTATATATATTCCTTATACTTATAATTATTAAGATCTAATATCTTAATTACCTTATAGTAGAATTTAGCTAATTATATATTTTTATTAAAAAGTATCTATCTATATTAAGCCTTAATAGTATTAATACCTATTAATACTAGATTAATTACTAATTCTTTAATCTACTCTTTAATATCTTCTAAATCTTCTAACTTAATACTATTATAGATCCTATCCTTATTTATACTTTAAAGGCTAATAATATTCTCCTAGATTATATTATAGGTTAGTAAGGTATTATTATTAGAATCTAACTACTTATTAAAATTTAAGTATTTACTATTATTAACTCTAGAAGTATAGTCTAATTCTAATAATAAGTCTAATATATCTTATAACTTAGTTAGACTTTCCTTTTATATTACTCTTTAATCCTTAGTTTTCTTCCCTTAGGTTCCTAATTAGTATATTATATAGTCTTAGGTCTAGTAATTATAAGATATAGAGAATTTAAAAACTATAATAGTATTTTAGCTAAAGAATATTAAGAAGCTATATTAGGCTAGCTAGTTTAAAAGGGTTTTAAATAAATTAAACTATTTCTAATAAGTATAAAATATAAGTAGTATATATTTACTATAATAGTAGTTACTTAGGCTTATATACTTTAGATTAAAGATATTATCTTAAGTATTTTAATTAACTATTAAAAGCTAATTTATATCTAAATAGTATATTATTTAAACTTCCTACTAAAAGTAGTATTAAAGTTAGTTATAAAAGGGTAACCTACTTAGGTAGGTATTTAGCTATCTAGCTAATCTCCCCTTAGACTATTTACTATATATAGGATATATATTTATATAACTATTATAATAATATTTATTAAACTATAAGATTATCTCTCTCTATATATATTAGAAAAACTAATTTAATAGTAGGAACCTTTAATATTATAATAGTAAGAATATAGTTTAGTAGAATTAGTACTATATAGTAATAGTAGGTTTTATACTAGGGTTAATTACTTAGATAGCTATAAGTACTTTAATAGTTAACTAGTTAGTCTTTAAATAAATACCTAGTTAGTCTTTAAATATAATATTAAAATACTAAAATATATTTATATCTACCTTAAGGTTACTATAATAGGTAGATAGTAGGCTTATATATATTATAATAGTAAGAAAAATAAAAGGGGCTTAACTTAAAATAAAGCTTATTAATAATATTATACTTAAATAAGTTATAACTTTTAATCCTTATTATATTTCTAGTTTAATAGTTAATCTATAAATATATAACCTAGTTAATTTATCTTATTAGCTTCCTAAATTAAATAGTAAAACTATTAAATAATCTTTTAGTTTATAAAAATAATCTTCTATAATATAACTATAATACTAGTTAGTTACCTAAGTATAAAATAAATATCTTATATATATTTATTTAGCTAAAAAAACCTAAAAAAGTTATAATAAGCCCCTTTACTAATTTAACTTAATAATAATCTTTAAAATTATTTTATTAAAATATTTTACTTTATTTTTAAGCTATTAAATATACTTTACTTTACTTTTTCCTTATATTATTAATTATTTAAATATTAAAATTTAAAATTATTCTCTAAATATCCCTTTATTAAGATAAAATAGTATTATATAAGGTGGATGTGGGTTAAGGCTTCTTGATTTCTCTATATAAGGTGGATATAGGTTAGGGCTTCCTAATTTCTCTATATAAGGTAGATATAGGTTAGGGCTTCCTAATTTCTCTACTTTCTTAAATTACTTACCCTACTATTTATTTATACTATACCTAATTAACTATAACTATTTATTTTATAACTATAGTACTTAACCCTCTTACTACTATTAAGTTATTTATACCCTATTTTATACTATACTTTATTAACTATAACTATTTATTTTATAGCTATAATATCTAACCTTCTTACTATTATTAAGTTATTTATACCTTATTTTATACTATATTCTATTAACTATAACTATTTATTTTATAACTATAGTACTTAACCTTATATATAAATTTAAATAAAATATAATTTAATTAGAAAAGCTTAATTAATTATTAATATAATAAAGTATATTTTTAAATAAAAAGCTTTATAAGTTTTATCCTACTTTTATAGTTATATATTATTAAATATAGGTAGTTATTATAATAATTAAGGCTTCCTAGGTCCTATAAACTAAGAGATTAAGAGGGGTTTATATCTAAGATATATAGTAAGGCAGTAGTTAAGTAATATTCTAAATAATATAATAATCACTAGCTAGTAAGAGCTATTCAAGAAGAATACTTAGATTAACTACTAAAGAGCTATTCTATCCTAATACTATCTGCTAGTAATAAGTATATCTATATAGTCTATCTCTTTAGTTAGGATTAGAAGGCTTAGGCTCTAATCCTCCTAATCTAATATAAGATTATTTAGCTTAGTATCTAATCTAACTAATCTAGGATTAGTTAGATTAGGACTTAATCTTCTTAATTCTGTTTAGGTAACCTGTAGTTATATAACTCTATAGGATCTATCTATACCTTCTTATCTAGCTAGTATACTAGCTACTTAGTAGGGTTTAGTTCTATATATAAACTAACTGTTGTTCCTATTCTTATTAGGGTTATAATATTATCCCCCTCCTTTAATCTTCTTTATCTCTAAAGATTAGTAAGTTAGTTCTTTTTTATTTATCCTCTATTTTAATAATAGTTTTTCTCTATATCTCTATTCTACTTTCCCTTTCTTACTAATTTATAATATTAGGTTAGATAGTTAAGTTATCTAGTTTAAAGACTATATAGTGTTATTTACTTATAACTTAAATTAACTTACTAGGTAATCTAAGTAATATACCTTATTCTTATTATTTTAAGAATAACTTACTATGTAAGTATCTTAAGGATTTAAAACACTATAGTGAGTATATTAGTTAGGGTTTAACTACTTATAATGGAAACGATATATCTTCTATTTATATATCCTTTTCTCCCTTTATTATTCTCTATAGTACTAATGTGTCTCTCTGTTTAGTTACTAAGGTTATAAAGGAGTAGTAGTGTGTTGAGAAGGAGGCTAAAGATGTAGAAGAGGAGCTGTTTATATTATAAACTAAGTTATAAGCTACCCTAGGTAGGTTAGTAAGGTTATATAAGTAATAGTATTTCTTGAAAGATTATAGTTCTAATTTATTCTATTATAGTATATAGGATTTAGATAAGGTAGATACTAAGGAAGCTTATTAGGTAGAGCTATAGAATATTTAGGAGTAGGCTAACTAAGCCTTATCTAATATTTCTACCTAGGGGGCTAGTGATACTTCTTCCTAGCCTTTACTAGGTCTTAATATTCTAGAGATAGATTAGTCCCTTTTACTTAGTAGAAGTCCTATAACGCCTACTAGTAATTCGTTAGGTTCCTAAGGGGTTCCTATATATTATCTCTATTATTATAGCCTCTCTATTTAACTAGATATTTAGTATTAGTATTATATATCCTGGAATCTAAAATTCTTTTAACTTCCTATTCTTTTTTATTATTATTAAGTTTAACCTATATTTTAAGTTATATACTAACTAGTACTAGTTCTAAAAGTAATATATAAAAGACTAGGTAGATCTATATCTTTATTAGTAGTAAGAGTCTAAAGTTAGTGTTTAAGAGTTTTCTTAAAATTTAAAATAGTCTAATCTTTTTATAGTCTAGTTTATTACTAGGTTACTTAGTTTTAATATTTTTATAGAGTAGATAGACTTTATCTCCCTCCTCTAAGGTTAGTCCCTTTAACCTTTTCTTATTAGTATAGGTTATTATTTATTCTTATATAAAGAGTAGTTCTTACTAAAGCTCTTTCTATAAGTTCTAAATCTTAGTTACTTACTCTATTACTAACTATACTTCCTAACTAGGGATTAGTTCTCTATAGGCTTCTAGTTTATAGCTATAGTTTATATAGAAGAGTAATACCTTTATTATTCCTATATCTATATTATTATAGATAAACTATACTATAGGTAGTAGCTATATTTAATTATCTTATTTATAGTTAATATAACTATAAAGATACTATTCTAGAATTTAGTTTAGTCTTTTAGTTTATCTATCTATCTATAGGTAGAAGGCTATTAAGAGCTTTAATTTTAAACTAAGTTATCTTATAAGTAATTACTAGAAGTTTAAGGTAAACACTGTTCCTCTATCTAAGATAATTTCTTATAGTATCCTATAGTTACTGATAATTATCTATAGGAAGGTATATATAAGTTTATCTATATTACTAGCTTCTTTATAGGGAATAAAGTATATATACTTTATAAACCTATCTATAATAACTAGGATACTATTATAGCTTACTCCTATTATAGGTTCTTCTAACTTTAGTAGTTTAATAATAAAGTTAAGGCTGATTAATTACTATAGTCTATTAGGTATTAGTAGAGGTTATAGTAGGCTATAAAGCTTATACTTAGTAGTCTTACTTTTATAGTATATATTGTAATTCTAGATAACTATTTAGACTTCTTCCTTAACCTTAGGGAAGTAGTAGTATTATCTAATTTATTTTATAGTTGCTGTGATTCTTTAGTATCTATAGGCTAGTACTTTATAGATCCTTTATATAAGTTTTTCTTATAGTTCCCTAGGTATAAAGAGCTATTTCCCTTAGTAATATATACCCTTATCTTCTATTAGTTATTCTTTAAGCTTATTAGGTAGCTTCTAATAGGCTATCCTAAGTTTAGTCTCCTATTCTAGGTTAACTTTGATGTGGAATACTACTACTAGTTGCTAATACTCCTAGAGTAGTAGGTCTTCTTTAGGGGTAGCCTAAAAGATACTTTATATCTCTAGAGGTATATCCTATAGGTAGTCTAACTACTTACTAAAAGTGTCTACTCTGCTGTTTTCTAATCCTTATCTATAGGTGATTTAGATATTAAATTATAATAGAAACTCTGCTTATCTAATCTAGTATTTATTAAGTTCTTTAATTATAGTAAAGCTAGCTAAGTTCTTATAGTTAGTGAATACTTATACTTAGTGTTTTATACTAATAAGGTAGTATTACTATTCTTTAAATACTTTAATAATTACTATTAGTTCTTTATTAAGTATAGTATAGTTAATTTCTAGTCTACTAAACTTCTTTAAGAAGAAGGTAATAGGGTATAGTCTTCCTTAGGTATTATATTATCCTAACTATCCTCCTATTATATAGTTAGAGGTATCTATTTTAACTTTATATTCCTTATCTAGGTCTATTTTAACTAGGATTAGTTTTAAAATAACTCTTTATCTAAGTTCTTTGAAGGCTTTCTATACTTTATTATTCTACTAGAAGTAAGTAGTGTTCTTAGTAAGGTTAGTTAGGGGAATTATAATTTTCAAATAGTCCTTAATAAACTGTTAATAGAAATTAATAAATCTAAGGAATCCTCTAACTTCCTTAACATTAGTTAGTGCTAGCTATTCCTTAATAGCAGTGATCTTAGATTTCTACATCCTAATTTCTCTAGGTTAGATTATATATCTAAGGTAATTAACCTCCTTAGTATAGAATATACTTTTCTCTAGTTTAACTAGGAGTTTTATATCCTAGAGCTTCTATAGAACCTTATATATATATTCCTTATAATTATTAAGTATCTTTAAATAGATAAGGATATTATCTAAGTATATAATAATAAAGATATCTAAATATTCTCTAAGGATATAATTGATTATAGCTTAGAATATTACTAGTATATTAGTTAGCCTAAATAGTATAACTATATATTTAAAATATTTATAGTATATTTAAAATACTATTTTCTATTTTTTATCCTTTTTTATTCTAATTAGGTTATAAACTCCCTTAAGGTCTAGGGTTATAAACTATTAAACTCCTTATAGTTAATCCCTAAGTTCTTATATTAAGAGTAGTAGGTAGTAATTCTTAATAGTAATATTATTTAGTTATTAATAATCTATATAAAGTTATAGTTTTCTGTTTTTCTTAGATATAAAGAAGATAAAATATCTAGCTAGGGATATTAATAGTTAAATATAACCCTTTACTAGGTTTTTATTAAGGTACTCTTTAAGTATCTTTAGTTAAATTTTATTAAGTCTATAAATCTTTATAAATTTCAGTACTATTCCTTCCTTAAAGGGTATCTTATAATCTTAATTATTATATTTAGGTAGTCTAGTATTAAGTATAGCTATAAATAGCTTAGTATACTTATAGTATTCTTAAGGTATAAACTCCTAGGGATCCTTCTTTACTATTTTAGCCTTCTATAGATAAGCTATAAATCTTTAGAGGATTAGCTTAACTTATTTAGTAAGGCTAATTCTATATACCTTTATTACTTATTATAAGGTTTCTACTAGTAAAGTAACCTAAACTATAGGTATTATCTTTTATATTTATTATACTTATCTAAGTTCTTCCTAGATCTCTTTAATTTATTCTTATATAGTAAGTATAAGTTATTATTTCTTATTATTAGTCTATAGTAGACTACTATTATCTAAATATTTTTTAGTGTGTAGAGGGCTTAGGGTATTAGTCTATTATAAAGTACCCTTCTACTACCTTGTTAACTTATATATAGGTCTTATTAAAACCTGTTTAGAGACTAAGTCCTTCTCTCCTTTCTAAGAGGGGGTTACTAGGCTTATTTAGGTGTATATTTCTTAGGTACTATCCTTAGGGACTAAGCTCTACTTATCCTTATAATATATAATTATTCCTTCTACTAAGCTAATAGGGTTAGCCTAGTAGATCTAGCTAGTAGTCTAATCTATCTAAGGGTTATTCTTTCTTAACTAGGGGATTCCTAAGATTAACTAATAATCTACTATTTTAGTAATATCTAGAGTGAGTTACTTAATATAGTTAGATATCTATAGTTAAAGATAATTAGTCTCTATATTAATAATACCTTATCTATAAGTAACTTCCGTTCTATTAACTATGTTAAGTCTATAGGGTTCTACCTTTCTATACTAGGGGATTTAGTATCTATTAACTATCTATAGGGAAATAAAGTTTCCCTAAGTACTACTATCGATAAGGGCCTTATATTTATAGATTCCGATTTCTACCTTTATTTTTAAGTACTAGTAATCCTCTCTATTTATTATATACAAGTACCTTATATTAATAATTCCCGCTATCTAAGGTTTTATAGATAGTATTACTTATTTTTTAAGTGTTTATTTAGGAGGTAGTAAATTTATCTAATATTATCTCTAGTAATATCTTAGGATTACTAAAGGTTCTTTATAAGCTTATTAATGCTTTCTTATTACGTTATAGGTTTTATTAGGCTAAGGATCTATCCCTACTATTATAGTTAGTACTATTCTTTAAGTTTATTATCTATATAGACTTAGTATAACTTATTAGTATAGGTTCTCTATTCCTTAGGGTGTTATAGGTATTCTAGGGGTATTTATAGGTTAAAGTAGAACTTAGTATATCCTATAATCTTATACTATTATCCTAGAATCTAGCCCTTAAGGTTATCCTTCTTATAAGTTATTTTAATATCCTATCCCTACTATCTCTAAGGGAACTAGTTATAAGATACCTTTTCCTATATATAAATTTTATATCTATTATAGATATATAAGGCTTAGGAGATACTTATATATAATAAGTATACTAGGTAAGATCTTCCTATATCTCCTAGTATCTTTACTTCCTTTTTTAGATACTATATAATTAGTATAAGGGTTCTTCCTACTATAGCTATTATAGTAATATTAGTTTATAGAGCTAATAGGGGGGTATAGCCTAGGTAAGCTTATAGTTCCTCTTACTAGGCTTAAGGTATAAGTATATCCTTTAGGTTATTTCCTATTAGCTTAGGCTTTAGTAGTAAGAGTACTTCTTACTCTCCTACTACTAGTATATATAACTTCTATAGTTTTTAGGGAAACTAATAGGCTCCCTCTTTATCTAATAGATATATAAGGTAATAGTTGTTAAAGTAGTTTATCTAGCTAGTCTATATATATAGGTTCCTAATAATACTATAGGCTATATTTGTTAGTATAGGCTGCTAATCCTACTTATTACCTTTATATATTTTATAGTTCTTTTTCTTATACTAGGTGAAGTATAGTTTATTATAACTAGGTCCTCCTAGGGCCTTAGTATAGGCTTATACTATATATTCCTGATCTACCCTAAATAGGATTTATCTGTTTATTAGGTATCTACCTAGGTCCTATTTATAACCTATTTGTTAGCTATTAGGATCTTATTCTAGGTAGACCTAATACTAGTTATATATTACTATATTATAGATATAGTAAAGGGTCCTGATTTCTTACTATTTCTTAGATTAGATAGGACTATTCTTAAAGTATATAGTAACATTAGCTTATCTAGAGCCACTAAGTATAGGCTTCTAGTCCTTCTTCTTTTTACTTTAGTATTCTTAGGTATAATATCCTTTCTTACTATAGTTAAAATATTCGATATCCTTTTTATCTTTCTTATCTTATTGTTAAGTAGTGTTAAGCTCTATAGGTCCTAACTATTATCCCTACTAGGTTAAGTTATTATAGTTATATCTTTTTCCGGTATTAGGTTTATTCCACTAATTGTTATACTAGAGTTATCTAGAGGTATTTCTATATTTCTTCTAGTATCTCTTAAAGAGCCTATTATTAAGTTTAATAGCTAGTTTAATATACTATAAGAAGTTATTAAATCTATTATATCTAGCTAATTTATCCTTTACTTCTTCCTTTAGTCCTCTATAAAATATAAAGATCTTAGTATTATCTGTAGAGTTAATATATACATAGATTCTTCAAAACTCTACTATATAGGCTAAAGCTAGGCCTCTTTACTTTAGGTATAAGAGTTCTCTTTTAGCTTATTATTCCTTATCTAGATCCTAAAATAGGGTCTTTAGGGCTTCTTTATAGTTTTTATACTTACTAAAGATTTTCTAAGTTTTATCTTTATATTTTTTAAATACTTCTAAGATAACAAAGTCTATAAGGTAGAGCTTAAACTATACTAGGGCTTATTCTTTAAGGAATAAGGCTGTATATATAACTTATTTTCTGTCTAGCTAGGTATCTATATAATTAAACTATTAGTAAGCCTATACCTATATTAGGTATACTTAGAGCTAACCTAGGGTCCTATTATATAGGGTTAGGTTATTTAGTTTAATATTTTCCTTAGTTATAATAGGAGTATTAATAATAGCTGCGGTAGCTCTAAGGGTAGTAACTTCCTACTTAAGTTATTCTATTTCCTTGTTTTATTATACCTATCTATTAACTATAATACGAAGTTATTAGACTTTAGTGACTAGCTCCTAGAGCTGTTTAAGAGTTAATCCCTAAATATTATTATTATAACTACTACTTAGGGTGTTTCTTCTATTATTATTGTTTATAGCGGTGTCTATTTCCTATATAAGGTTGTATTAAAGGGGGCTATTATTAAGTCTAGATATTATATAAGTTGTGAAGGGATCTATATATAATATTACTTAAAGTCTATATAGTAATATATAAATAAGAGTAGTTAAAATATAATAATTAAGGCTTCCTAGGTCCTATAAACTAAGAGATTAAGAGGGGTTTATATCTAAGATATATAGTAAGATAATAGTTAAGTAATATTCTAAATAATATAATAATTACTAGCTAGTAAGAGTTATTTAAGAAGAATACTTAGATTAATTACTAAAGAGTTATCCTATCCTAATACTATCTACTAGTAATAAGTATATCTATATAGTCTATCTCTTTAGTTAGAATTAGGAGGCTTAGGCTCTAATTCTTCTAATCTAATATGAGATTATTTAGCTTAGTATCTAATCTAACTAATCTAGGATTAGTTAGATTAGAACTTAATCTTCTTAATCCTACTTAGATAACCTATAGTTATATAACTCTATAGGATCTATCTATACCTTCTTATCTAGCTAGTATACTAGCTACTTAGTAGAGTTTAATTCTATATATAAACTAACTATTATTTCTATTCTTATTAGGGTTGTGATAGTTATACTCCTAATCTATATATATCCTAAAGATATATAGTCTCTTTATATAATAATAAATATTTAAGAACTATTAAGTTATAGACTTACTTATAGTTATAATATAAGCTTACTAGAATATTTTATTTTAAATATATTATTAGCGTATATAAAATAAATATAATTAAAAAGCTTCTTAGTAATAACTATAGCTTACTTATAGCTTTATTAATTATAATCTATATATAGTAAATACTTTTATTAATTATTTAAGCTATCTAAGTATAAGAGACTAGTTTAACTTATTATTACTTTAAGAAGAAAGAGGTTATTTATATCCTTAATAACCTTATCTTATTTTAAAATAACTATTCTTAGTTTTTAAACTATAATTTATTTAGATCTAAATTAAATTTTCCCTAACTCTATATTATATTTTAGGTATTACTAAATATCTTAACTAATCTCTTCTTATTCTCTACTTTTACTAGTATATTCTCCTTAATAGTCCCTTTTATAACTAACTATATAATTATAATATTATTCTTTTAGTTTAGTTAGAGAATCCTTATTTTAACTTACTCTAAAATCTATAAATTCTACTTAATATTAACTAGGATTAATTAGCTTACTTCTTTAATATTATAGCTTTAACTTAAAGTCTTTATAGTTCCTACTAATACTTAGATAGTATTATCTTTTTTAAATACTATTATATTTACTTAATAAATATTTTAGGTAACTAAACTATTATATTAAATAAAATGTTAGTTAGGCTTATATGTATATATATGGGTTGGTTAGTGATTATCTATTCTTTATTATAGGTCTGGTTACTAAAGGTGTACTAGACTAGCTCTGCTATATATATACTATCTGTTATGTGATTAGCTATGTTAGTCTACCTTACTACTTACTATTCTACCTACTATAGCTATACTTGTAGTCTTTTAAGTGTTGTAGTGTATAGTCTAAAAGTCTAAAAACTATAAAGAAAGATATAAGAAAAGTTATTATAAAACGAGTTGAACTTAGACCCTTCTATCCTCTAACTCTTCCTAATTAGGAAGGTTAAAGTGTTCTGTTGTACTAGTGTACTATAATATGAAGGTATATGTTATTTGGTGAATTGTTATTAGGGGTATATGGTCTGTGTGTTTTTGATAAATCGGGTTCTCCTCCTAATTAATCCCTATATACTATTTTTGTTATATAATCTATTCTATTCTGCTGAGTTTTTAATATTAAAAAAGTTACTTTACCTATATAAGGTTTATGAAGAATATAATACTTATGCTTTATGATAGTACTGTTATAGGTGGGTGATAATCCTAGGACTTAGGACCTAGGACTAGACTTTAACTTCTTATAAGTTTAAGGAAATAGAACTTAAAAACTATTTTAGGTTAAGAAGTAAAAATTAGCTAAGGAAAAAGTATTAGAACTATTTAGGTTTAAGAAGTAAATACTAGTGTAGTATAGCTTAACTATTTAAAATACTTACTTTCCTAACCTTACTCTCTAACTTACTTATGCTGTATATGTGTGTATGACTTACTAATAGGTGTGTGGGTGTATTATTCTTCTACTGGTTACTATCTGAGGGTTTTATAGGAGTAGTTGTAGTTCCTGCTATAGGTAAAACTACTTAGGAGTAAGGGTTTTCTAATAATCTACCCTTTAAGTACTAGTATTTGCTCTAGAACTAATAATATAAACCTAGGCCTAAGGAGGTCTAGGGTTAGGTAAGGTGGTTTAAGATAGTTCTATCTTAACTTAGTGTCTAAGGGTTATCTTATTAGTTTAACTTTTTGTTTTTACTAGTACTATATACTATTTTATAAAAGTTGATTAAATAGAGTAACTTTATTAAGTTTTAGGTTTATTTATTCTAGTACTATTAATATAACTACCTTGTTAGAAGTAGTTCTCTAAGTAGTATCTTTACTTAATCTTTATTAGGTACTAATACCTTTTAGTTAATATACCCTTATATATAAAGTTGTAACTTATTCTCTGAAATAAGTTATTTAAGGGCCTTGTTTAGTGTTACCTTTATTATTATATCTATAGGATTATTATTACTGTTAATCTATTGTATCTTATTAATCTCCTTATATTTATATAATTATTAGAGTACTATTATATTAATTATTAGGTATTTCTCCTTAATGGTGTTTAATTTAACTAGATATTTATATAATAAGTAGGAATTAGTATAGATAATGAGTAGTATATGTAGAAGTCCTAAGTAGTCTATGATCTTATAGATTATAGTAGATATTATAATTCCTATATTGAATCTGTTTACTATACTATAGATCTTAGAAGTAAGTATACTTTATATAACTCTCTTATACTTAGTTAAGGACTAGTAGATAATGTTGCTAGTGGCTTTCTAGTAAGTATTATCTATGTTTAGCTCCTTTATTAAGAGGACTATTATAAATCTGATTTATAAGCTAAGGTCTATATTATTTATAAATAAGCTATCTATAAAGATTATAAGTTTAGCTTTAGTAATGTTTATTAGTATAAATTAAATTCTATAATTTATATTCTTAGCCTACTATTATAGTTACTTGTTTAGCCTAATATAGTTAGAATCTAATGGATTCTGTGATTATACTACTATAGAGAGGTTGAACACTACCTCTAGTTAATAGACTACAGCTAAATATATTCTATATACTTATTGTTTAGTGTATTTCTATACATAGTTAAGTACCTTAATATCTATAGGTTATATCTTTGTACCTTAACCCTTCTAGTGTATATATATATCTGTCCCTTACTGGAGGATATAGGTGTTATTGAAGTTAAAGGTGGTATCCCCCTCTAGTTTTATTTATAACTTATACTTTAGCTATTCCTCTTATATCTTCTTCTCTAAGAACTTAGAGAACTTAGGAGTATTAAGGTTTAAAGTATTATTAACTTATATAGCTATTAAGCTAAAGTTATCTTTTTTATATATTAAGTTAGTAATTAGAAGGTATGGATTATATATGGAAGTTTCTATACTAAGAGCTTTAATATAGTACTTCTAATATATACTAAACTAGTAGACTCTAGATTTAGCTATATTATAAAGTAGTTTAATAATCTTTATAATAGTACTAGGAGGATACTTATTATAAATCTCCTTTAGTAGGTGTACTAGGATTATCTATATTAGTATTAACTTTAACTATAGATATATTTAAGTAATATTATAAAGCTCTAGGAATATATTATAAAGTTAAATAAATATAGCTACTAGTACTAATACTAGTTATTAGCTTGTATGTTATATAGTAGGTGATTCTGTTAGAATATCCTCCTTATCTTTATTACTATACCCCTGAATAATTATTTGTAACTTCTTAAAGGGCTTAATTTCCTTACCTTTAATTTTATATACTATATAAGTATTAAAGATATAGATACTACTATACTTTTTCTTATTAAATAGCTTAAATATAAAGATGCTATTTCTAATTAGATTAGTAATCTCTGTGGTATCTAACTCTTTAAAGGGTTTGCTAGGTATGTAAATTATATTATTATAGTGGAGTTTTAGAGTAAGCTTATAGTTCTCCTTTTCCTTCTCTGTGATAAATATTACTATTAGAGTAGGAAGACTAAAATCTACTATTAGAATAGGTAGAGTAAGGTAGAGTATTAGCTTAGGCTTATTCTTAGATCCTAGAGGTTATCCTTATCCTTATCTATATAGTACTAGTACTTCTACTAGCTCTACTAGACTACTAATTTCTACTAGTAGTGGAGACTATACTACTAACTCTAGTAGAGTCTTATTAAGTATACTATTTTCTATATATAATAGATTATAATAGTATTCTTATACTTATATAGACTGGAATATAACTAGTCTATTCTTAAGATTAAGTATTATATTATAACTGTTAATAGTAATTAACTTATATAGGCCTTACTAGTCTTTCTTCTCTCTCTAAACTTATATATTACTCTGAAGTAAAAGAGAGAGGATGTTTAATATGTTTAGACTATTATATATATTTAGAGTATTATTTATCTTATACTAAGCTATAAGTATCTATAGTACCTTTATAGTTTTCTGAACTACTACTATCTATGCTAAGGTTAAAGGTGTTAGTAGTGAGTCCTGTGTGATCTGTGGATATGTATTAAATATTAGGAGTGTAGGAACTAGTCTATTAGGTCTTATAGTATTATTAATGGCTTTGAGAGCTATCTATAATATAGCTTCTTTACTAAAGGTGTTACTGAGTTCTGTGTATAAGATCTTAAATATATAGTAGAGTAAAGTATAGTACTACTTAACCTTGCTAATAGACTAATGGGCTTCTATGAGTACTTACTTATAAGTGATTCCTATAATTTATATAGTACTCTTAAACTCTATAGATATAAAGTTAGTTCCTATGTTATAGACTAGATGATCTGGTAGTCCTAGATATATATTAATCTATGCTATTTATAGTACTTTCTATATATCTTTTATAGATAGAGAGGAAAGGAAATAACTATCTTGAAAAAAGGTTACTAAATTAATAATATATAAAATAGGAAGTAAGATTAAATATATAATATTAATAATAACTTTATAGTTAAAGTTATAGTTATCCTATAAGTTAAACTTAAACCTTTTAGGTATAGAATTATAGAGTTAATAATGATGATAGAACTTAGAAATTACTTTTAAAGTAGAAGGTTTAATAGAGTAGCTAGTATTAGAAAGTAGATATAAGAGTTAATTAATAGAGGGATACCTAAACTATTAATAAAGCTACTAAAGTTTAGCTTCTATAAAGAATACTTAGTATTCTCCTTATATATCTTCTATTATAAACTATGGGTATCCCTATTTCTAAGTAATAGGGAAGGTATACTTAGATCTATCCTTTATAGTATATATTACTTTATTAGTAGTATTTTAAAGGAAGATATTAAGTACTATTATATTTTAAATATAAAGTAGAAAGGGGGTTAATACTTCTATAATGTAGAATACTATAGTACTAACTAGTATCTAAATAGTTACTATTCTAATAGAGAAGATTAGGTTTCCTAGGCTAAATTAGATGTATACTTACTTACTATAAGATATATCTAGTATTATAGATAGATCTATATACTGTAAAGTAAGGAACTAGTTATAGCTATTAGTTGAAAATTTAGCTACTCTTATATTAGGAATAATCCCTTAGAAGGTTTAGTAGGAGTAATGGTTATCTAGTATGAAAGTCTATGCTAGGCTTATTTATATTTCTATAGTTTTATTAGGGGAAGGGTTAATAGAGTAGAGGAATACTTGATCTATTAAGAATATAGTGTTCTTATAGTTAAAGGCTTAGTCTTATAAGAACTAAGTATTCTTATTGCTATAGAGGTTGATTAAGTTATTATTATTATCTTCTACCTTATTAATATAGAGTCCCTCTATATTAATAATAAAGGTTATAAAGTTAGTATCTGATAGTTAGTTTTCTTTGTTTTACTAAGCTAAGAAGTACTGTATATATACCCTTTAATGTTCCTTAGTTATATACTTAGTTGATTAATAGCCTTCTTAGTTATAGATAAAGTAATACTTACTCTAGAAGTTATTATTTATATAGTTACTATAGGTGTTAGACTAGCTATTATAACTGCTACCTTGGTTATTATATCTGCTTTAACTAGGTAAGTGGGTACTATAGTTATTAGATCTACTTCTGAAGTTACTATAGAAGCTACTATTTCTGTAGAAGCTGCTGTAGCTATAGTAGTTACTAAAGCTGTGGTTGTTTTAATTACTATAGTATTAGTAGTCTATAAAGAACTAGTTGTTATCTTTATATTTATTACTATAGTTACTATTATCTACTTAATAAGTCTAGTGGATAGTAGGATATTAACTCTTATAAGCCTAAATAGAAGTATATAGGTAAGAGTATAGTTATTTAGTTAATCTAGGTAGATTAAAAAAAGCTATTATAAACTCTAGTATACCTTTAATTATATATAATATATTATCTTATATAGGCTAGTTACTATAGGTCTAGTATCTAAGAGCTTAATAGTAGATAGATAACTTATTAATTAGTAGTTAAAGAACTTATATATAATCCTTATTAGGGTACTCTTATTAAAGCTTAATAAATATTAGTATAGTCTAGTTTATATAATAGTCCTAGTAATTTATATAGTTATCAAAGTAAGTCTTAAGCTTAATATATATAGTCTAGAATAAGTCTTATTATATAATATTCTATATATAGTAGGTTTTTACTCTACCCTTTAAGATATAGAAGAATACTACCTTAAACTAGTGTAGGCTAATATCTAAGTTCTTATAGATAGTAAAGAATAACCTTATCTTATTATTAAGAATATTATATAGATTACTAGTATATATATCTTCCTTCTTATAATACTTATTAAAGTCTATAAGTATTTTACTATCTATTAAGGTATTCTTTATCTTTACTAGTAGGAGTATAGAGTATAGATTATACTTCTAAGGTTATCTAGGCTGGTTAAGGTTGATGAGATCCTCTGTACTACCCTTCCTGTTGTTGGGAGGGCTAGGAGGCTTATTATTAGGTAGACTGGGAGGCTTGATATTATCCTCTTTACCCTTGATATGCTTAGGATTCTTCTTCTTTAGATCCTTCTTCTTACTATTATTAATAATTTTAATATTAGAGCTATTATCTGATAGATTATTGATAGGCTAATCTATAGTACCTTTCTTCTTAGTCTTCTTATAAGGGTTATATATTACTTTACTATAATATAGCTTCTTATTATTATTCTATATAAATAGTATTATACTATTAGGGTTCTCTAGAAATTTAAGAGAGTTTAATATATTTATAAGGGTAATTTTATATAGGATATTTTAGTATTTAGTATAGATACCCTTTGTTTATAGAACCTTCTTAAGTTCTTTAAGGACTTCCTTATTAATAGTATTAAAAGCTACT
This sequence comes from Diaporthe vexans, assembly GCA_021188095.1. Taxonomy (NCBI): domain Eukaryota; kingdom Fungi; phylum Ascomycota; class Sordariomycetes; order Diaporthales; family Diaporthaceae; genus Diaporthe; species Diaporthe vexans. Next base: position 306,579 of record JAJLLZ010000020.1, read on the forward strand.
ATAGTCTATCCTATAAAGTCTTTATAGAACTCTTAGAAGACCTTATTAAGGTCTATCTTAAAGTATAATTTAGTATAGAATATAATCTATATAAGGTAATAAACCTTAGTTATCTTATTAAGGTTAGGTATCTCTCCTTATAATATTATATTATAGGATTTAACCTAGTTATAGGTAAAGTATAAGCTATTTTAGATAGTGTTGAAGGAGGGTGCTATAGTTAGCTAGTGATGTAAGAGTTATGCTCTTAGGGGTAATTAGGGTAGATAGTGTAATAAATAGTGGTATAAGGTGATTTAGGGGTAAGTATAGCTGTGCTACTGTTATGTTATTAGTGTAGGTGCTATCTAATATAGGAGTGGAGGGGAATAGGTATAGTTATAGTTACTATTAAAGTTATAGTTATAGTTGAAGTTGGAGTTACTATAGTAGTTAGTCCTTTTTAGTAGGCTAACTAGATTCTACTAGGTAGTATGTAACTTAATATAATGTATCTAAGTAGTAGTTATAGTGTTGTTATTAGGTGAATTAGTGATTTAGTGGGGTTAAATATATTGTTTATTATTCTGTTGTTGGTTGTTAAGGATAAAGCTATAGAGTACTATCTATCTAAGGTGTTGTTTTATGTGTAGAAGAAGTTTGTTGATAAGAGAATTCTATATATCTTGAGTCCTATAGATAACTATAGTGTTCTGTAAGGTGTTTACTAGAAGTATAGAAGGAGGGATTAGTGATAAGAAGTTCTGCTTTTATCTTAAGTCTATATAGACTAAGTAGTTCTTTAAGGTATAATAGATACTTATAGTGATTCTGATATAAGAACTCTATTAATATATATCTAGCTATATTATTATTATTATAATAGCTATAAGTTATTATTATTATTTTACTAAATTTAATATAGCTTATTATAGTAGTATAGTTACTTTGCTTAAGGACTTATAAAGAATCTAGCTATTAAAGTAGTAGTCTATCTCTTCTAACTTTACTATCTATAGTTACTAGTATAACTACTAATTAGTGTTGGTTAGGCTTATATATATATATATAGGTTAGTTAGTGATTGTTTGTTCTTTATTATAGGTCTAGCTGCTGAAGGTGTGCTAGACTAGCTCTACTATATATATACTATCTGTTATGTGATTGGCTATGTTAGTCTGCCTTACTACTTACTATTCCACCTACTATAGCTATATAAAAGCTATATTTTTTATTTTAAGTATATTAATAATCTTAGAGATTATAAATATATAAAAAGCTATAATAATAAACTTTAAACTCTAATATACCTTAACCTTATCTCTAATAAATCTTAGTTTTATACTTAATAGTTTATTACTAAAGTCTATTATTTTAATATCTAAAGTACTTAGGTTAATTCTCTTTATAATTATTAGAGTAACTTCTTCTAGCTCTCTATTATAAAGATATATATTAAACTTCTTTTAAGGTAAATAGGGTAAAATATATACTTCTTTATATAGAATAGTATAAAGTAAATATCTTTCCTTATAGTAGATTTAAGTATTAATACCTTATTATATATATAATAAGTTACTTATTATTTATAATAACCCTCTAATATTTTATAATAGGGTTATTTACTACCTTTATAATAAGAGTTATATATATTTATTTATAACTATTCTTATTATATAAATCTTATATATATTATAGAAATATATAAGTATATTATAGGCTAAAATCTTATTTTTAATATTATCTATAATTCTACTCTTTATAACTTTATAAAGATTTTACTTCTACTATATTAGTAGTACTTCTATTTTAATATATATAAAAGAGGTAAAATATATATAAGTCTCTACCTTCTAGTAGATTATATATAAACTAGCTAGTATTTTAAGTATTAAGACCCTATTCTTTAAGTATTTCTAGAAGTACTATATAATAAAATAGATAAACTTATTCTTTAAGGTAATAAGCTAGGTATTTATAAGCTAAAGTAGTAGCTAGATATTTAAGATATAGTTATAAATAGGTATATTAGTTATAGCCTATTAAAATCTAGCTTTAATACTTAGTATATTCCTAGCTAACCTTATCTTATAGTTTTAAAACTTATAAGTTTTATTAAATATAGCCTTATATTAATATTTTTAAAAGAATAAAGCCTTATTCTATACCCTAGCTACTAAGATAAAACTATTAGATATAAGTATAATTTTTACTTTATATAAAGTTATCTAGTTAAAAGTATAGTTTAGACTAAAATATATATAAAGGTTATTACTACTTAATATTATTTTAGTTCTAATCTTTTACTCTTAGTAGTTAATAAGGGTAAGAGGGATAATAAGTAGTATTACTAAGCTTAGGGGCTTATTCCTACCTTTATTAAAGTATATAACTTATATCTAAGTATCTTTCTTATAAGATAAGATAAATATAATTACTATTAGAGTTTTTCTAAGGCTTATATTATTAGCTAGAATATTATTATTCTTTATAACTAGTAGTTACTTATATTATATATTAGATATAGTATTAATAAATATAGTATTAATAGTTTTCTTATCTTTTTATATAAAGATATTATTTATAAGCTTCCTATTTTCCTATAATATTATTTAAATAAGTACTATTTATTAGTATTTATAAAAGTATATCTTTATTCTTATAAGTATATTAGATAGTATTAAGTATTATATATTTTTATATAAGGTATAGATTATTTAGAGGTAAGGGTTATTAGCCTAGGTAAGGGTTTATATTAAGCTCTTATCTTACTAATTTTATAGGCTTATTACTATATTACCTACTATAGTAGATAAGCTTACTATAGCTATATTCTAGCTTATTATATTATTAGAAAGAAACCTTTATATAAAGATATAATTTTCTCTAAAATACTTTATATTTATAAGTTTTTCTATAATATAATACTTTATATACTACTTATAGAAAATCTTAAAGTTATTAAAATATAAAGTTCTTAGTAGTTTAATAGCTATCTTAGCTTTAAACCTATTTATTAAGGCTATTAAGGGCTAGGATTTATCTTTATAGTAACTTATAATTTAAAGGTTAAAGTCTTTAAAATATTTAAAGAGAGTAGTTAGCTAATCTATATAATTAAACTTACTATTAAGGATTAAGCTAACCTTTTTTCTATTATAATTAGTTTCTTTAATTATAGATAATATCTTAACTAGGCTAACCTTATACTCTATTATATTAGTTATACCTAGATTATATTTAGCTATTAGCTTAGTATTTTTTATAGGTAATATATTTAGGAATATATTTATAAGCTAGAATAACTTAATATATATTTATTTAGTAATAACTAGGTTATAGTAGGGTAGGATTTTATTAGTTAAGATAATATATTAGTTTATAGATACTTACTAAAATAAAGTAGTTTTAAACTAATTAGGTATATTAGATAATAAGTTATTACTATTTATAGTAGAAGATTATATAGTTATAAGTTTTACTAGTAAGCTTAAGGTATCTACTAATATAACTTATAATTATAAGCTATTTATATTTCTTATAACTTTAGTATATATCTATATATTAATAATAGTAACTATTAATAAAAGACTTTAAATAGAGTATATTCTACTAGTATTTATTTATTTTATTAAAGTAATATTATTATTATTATTATTTATATAGTTTAGGTTAAGAGTTCTTAGTCTTTTTATACTAATAAAGGGTAGGTTATTTATTAGGTAGATAGTTTCCTTATAACTAGTTAACCTTACTTTTATAATCCCTAACTATTTATTTAGTATTATTTATATTAGATAGTTATTTAGAGTTATATTTAAGTAGTAGTATAAGGTTAGGAAGATTAATAAACTACTTATAAGAGTATTTAAAGAGTAGGTTAAGTAGTAAGCTACTCTAAAGGTATATAGATAATTTTAACTTAAATAGTAAGCTTTTATTTTCTTCTATTTATATACTTTTAGACTATAAGGAAGACTAAGCTTAGGGAGTTTAGTTTAGTTATTACTTTAGTTATAAGGATAATTATATTAAGCTATTATTATAATTATTATAAAAAGTTAGATATAGTAGGTATTAGAAGATATATAGGGTTTACTTTTAGGTAAAAGAAGTTATTTAACTATTACTTATAAGGTTAGTTAATATATATAAGAGATAGAAAGTTAGGTAAGTACTATAATATTATAAAATTATATATTTACTTACCTATATATTTAAGTATAGTACTAGGTAGAACCTAGCTAAGGAAAAATAGTTTATTTAAAACTTTTAGCTATAATATAATTATAAAGCTTTAAGATTAAGATAGTAAACCTACTTTAAATAAATACTAAATTAATAGTAAGTATTAAGAGGCTAAAATAGTAAATATATATCTAATACTACTTTTATAAAAAAGTATATAGTAGTATTAAAGGTTATATAGTAATTAAAAGAGAAAAGCTTAAGGTATATTAGTAGGTTAATAACTTTACTTATACTAGTAGGACTAGTAGTATAGAACCTTAAGCTATTATTAGAATATTAGAGCTCTAGTAATAATATCTAAGAAATAGTAGAACCTTACTTACTTACCTAAATTAGCTTATAGGTAGGGTTAAAAGTTCCTTTTTAAAAGTTAGATTTTACTATATTATAGTATAAAGTAGATATATTTAAAGGCTATATAAGGGTAAATAATATTAGTTTTATAGACTAAGGTATTTAACTATTAAAAGAGGCTATAGTTAATAGTTTAAATAATAATATAAAGGTTAAGAATTTATTATATAGATTAGAAAGATATTTAAAAAGTAAAAATAGTTTTAGTATTAGGGTAGATAGCTATAAGTAGAGTATTTTAGTACTTTACTTAGAACTAGAATAGTAATAGTAAAGAATAATTACCTATATACCTAGTAGTTTAAATATAATAGTAAGAAGTTTTATATAATCTTTTAATTTTTTTTTTATAAATATAATAAGCCTTACTATATTAAGGCTTCGGCTATACTATATTTATCCTTTCAACTATCTATCTATTTACTCAGTCGCTCGTTTCTTCCTTAATAGCCTAGAGCCTATATATAAACGTTTCAACCTCTTTATATATATCCTAGTACTTCTCTTATAAATATACCTTAAAATTCTCCTTTATAATTAACTTTAGAAGGCCTTTATTATTTATAATAAGAGTATAGATATAGAGAAGTATAAGTTTATTCTAATCTCTCTTTATTAGCTTATAAACTTCTCTTAGTACCTCTTCTAAGAGGTTAAAGAGTTTATTATAGAAGTCTTAAGGGTAGGCTGTTTTGAATTATTTCTTTATCTTAACTTCTTTTAAAGTTAGTAGCTGTATACTAAGATAGGGGTTGTTGTATAATGTGTAGGCTTACCTAGCAAGGGTCTTCTTTCTTTAAGCTATGTTTTCGTTAAAGGTTCTCAGGATTACGTGTGTGTGTGTGTGTTAGTGGCGGAGGAATAAGTTTTTAGCTGGAATTTTCTTTATAGGACTGTGAGCTTATATAGGGACTATCTTAAGAGACTATTCTTACCTTACTATATAACTACTTTACTATTAACTAGCCCTTAGGTTATGTGTTAATGATTAACGGTGCTATTAGGAGCGGTTCTCCCTAGCCTTATCTATGTGTTATAAGGCTAAGGCTATATATATACTTATTATATCTAACTACTATTATTAGTAATATATATTTTTTAAATACTAGGTCTTAAGTGTTTATAACTATATAAAGGTGCTGTGTATAGCTATAGCTGTATATAGAATAGAAACGGAACTAGTTACTATATTAAGTAGATATTAAAATTATTAAGAACTTACCTAATAGTATAACTAACTTTCTAGCTATTTAAAGTAAATAAAAAGGTTAATTAAAAAGTTCTCTACCTTTTTTCTAGAAAAAATATTAGTTTCTTTAAAATTAATTACTTATAAAAAAGAACTAAAATAAAAAAAGACTAGCTATTTATAAAACTTAGTTTTATTATTAAATATATAGATTAGTAGTATATATTAAAGCTTATATTAATAAGAAAAGTAAGATAATATTAAAAATAATTTTAATAAAAATAGCTATAAAGCTAGGCTTCTTTTTTCCTACTTATAGTATATTTATAATAGCTAATATAAGATAATTACTTATTAGGGTAATAAGTATAGTTTAGGTAGAAAGACTATAGCTTTAATATATAAGTTACCCTTTTTAAAAAAAATAGCTAGATATTTTAAGAATACTTTAAATTCCTCCTCTCTCTTTTTTTCTAACTACTTTATACTATTTATTAACTCTTTAGTATTACTAACTACTAAAGTAGCTAGTAAGTTTAAAAGTTTTAACTATAATTATTTTATTTATAATAGTTAGCTTTTATTAAAGATAAATAATAAAGCTTAAACCTTACTTAATATATTATATATACTATACTTTACTTATTTATTTTTTATATTTATTATTAATTAGCTTAAGTCTTTTTAGATCTATTATAATACTATTATACTTTTTATAATAATAATAATAATAGCTAACTAATCCTTCTCTTTATCTAGTTTAAGTAGCCTATCTATTACTTTACTAAAACTATTTCCCTTTATATAAGTAAATAAGTTATATATCTACCCTCTCTATTATCTAAATATATTTATATTCTTACCCCCTTTATATTACCTAGTAAGAAGTATATATATATAGCTATATCTACTATACTATATTATATTCTATATTTATTAATATTACTTAGCTTTTTTACTATTATCTTTTACTTTTCTATATATAAGTAGAAATTTCTACTTAAGTAATTATAAGTTCTTCTAACTCTATACTATTATACTATTTTATTTACTTTTAGACTTTTAAATTATACTCCTTTAGCTTCTAATATAGTAGCTAAGCTTAAGAGAGTAAAACTATACTTTCTTTATTTAGGTTAAACTAGTATTATTAAAGTCTTTTATATCTTAATTACTAAATAATAAGGATAAAAAGCTAATATTATATTATTTTTAACTATAGCTTATAATATAAACTTAGTTAAACTATTAAGAAAGTATAGTATTACTTAAGATAATAAGTAATTAAAATATATTAAAACTTATAACTAGGCTTAAGTATTAAATAATAGTATTTATATTATATCTTTATAGGTCCTACTATATATAGTTTAATATAGCTAACTATTTATATTATAAATCTTAAGAATAAATTATTACTACTAGTAGCTATATATACCTAGAAACTAATATTAAGCTCTTTATTAAACTAGGTATAATAATAGTATAAAATATGCTTATAGTATTATTTAATAAGCTTTAACTTAGTACTAGAAAAACTAGTATTCTATATTTTAGCTATACTTATAGTTTATTTATTATTATAGAGTCTTATATAATATAATCTCTTAGTTTTAATCTAACTAATATTATAAATATTAATACCTATAAACTCTTACTTAACCTAGTAAAGACTTCTAAAGTTAAAGGTATAGAATATTCTTAGAGTTTATAACCTAGTTAAATTCCTTAAAATAGATATTAGAAATATTAGAGATTAAGTAAATATTAATATAATATAGTTAATATTCCCTTATAATATTTCTACTATAATAGTTACTAAGATATTTAAGAATCTTAGTAATAAGTATATTTAGTTAATTATATAAAACCTTATAATCCTCCTCTTACTTAATAGTTATCTTATCTTTAATATATATAAGGACTTAATAAGCTAAAGCTCTACTTATATAGTATTAAAGTCCTTTATATCTCCTTACCTTATAGATATTACTAATATTATCTTATATAAGTATAAGAGTAAGGTAGAGAAGTAAACCTATATACTTTATAAAAGAGTTAGTAATATTATATTTAGTAGTATAGAAGTTTATATTAGATATATAGAATATATTTAGCTATATTAAGTCTAGAAGAATTTCTTATACCTCTTAAGAAACCTAGAAGAACTTATATAAGGCTTAGTTATAGTATAGATAGAAGGAGATAATAACTATAATATATTTATTTATAATAAGACTATCTTTAACTCTAAGAGAAACTAGTTTTATAGAATATATAAGTATTTAATTTAGTACTTTAATAAGTTTAGTATATTTAGCTACTATCTAGCTAATATACTTTATATATTACTAGGTAGAGAAAAGATAGTAGAATTAATATATAATATATTATATCTATAAGTAATTAAAGAGTAAATAGCTTTTATAATATATAAACTTACTATTTTAATAATATAAGGAGATTTATTTAAAAACTCTAATTATATTAATAATATAAGTATATAGTAAGTAGTAGTAAAGATATTTAATAATAATTAGTATACCTACTAGATTATAGAGTTACTAATAATATAGTCTACTTATATTAACTCTTCCCTAGCTTTAATATTAGTAATCTTTTATTAAGTATAGCTAGATACTAGTAATATTAGTAGTCTAATAACTTATATATAATTAGCTAAATTCCTTATTTTAACTTATACTAGAAATAGTATTTATAATACTTTAGCCTAAATAGTTAGTAATTACCTTAGAATACCCTAGTCTTAACCTTAAAATATAATAGTAGTAGGAATAATATCCTTATTAGAGGGTTAGTTATAAATATAAGAATAATATAATAAGGTAGAGTATATATAGCTTTATTATATAACTTATTATAATAATTAGTTATTTTAATAAAAAGTTAACCTTTAGCTAAAACTTTACTTAGATATAATAAAGTAATACTAGTAGATATATATATTATATTTAAATTAATATTATTATATTTCTTTAGTTATAACTTTAGTAGCTTTTAAAGTTAGTAATACTTATTTATTATAAAAAAGTAGACTATCTAACCCTAGAGTTTTTTAATACCCTAGCTATTTATTATAACTACCTACTATATATATAAATCTAATAAATAAAAGTATTTCTTAAAGTATTTAAAATTATATTTTAGGAGTAGTATATAAAAGAATTATAGATTTAAAAGAAGAAAAGGTAAGTATATAAACCTATTATTTTACTTAATATCTACTTCTACTCTTATAATATCTCTATAATAAATATAAAAGTAGTTTGAAATATAAGTAAAGTAACTTATTTATATACTCTTAAATATACTTACTTACTTTAAAACTAGTTAGTTACTTTCTAAATAAGTAGTATATATAATAAAACCTTTTTTTTATTATATTACCCTATCTACTAAAACTACTATAGTAATCTAAGCTATATTATAAAGATATTAATAATAATAGTAGATATACTTACTTATTATAATAAGATTATTATTTAATTTACTTACTAGAGGTATCTTACTATTTTAAAGAGAAAGAAAGTAAGTAACTAGGTATATAGATAGTTTAGATATAAACTAAATATAGCTTTAATATTATAGGATAAGACTATAAAATAAAGAAAGAAGATTAGAATAGAAGATATAATAGTAATTAAGTTTAATAAAGTATATAATTTAGAAAAGTTATTCTTAATTTTAAAATATAAACCTATTATTTAAATTAAAAGGTAAAGGTATTTTAGAATTATATTAAAGTATTTAGATTATAGAACTAATTAAAGTTAACCTTTAAGTTTTAGATAGTAGTTAAGCTTAATTATATTCTTATTATAAGCTAAGGGAACCTATTAAGAAGATAGTTTTTAAAGGAAGAGTTTAAAAAAGAGACTATTTAAAGTTAGTAAAAAAGAGTTATATATTTTTAGAAACTAACTAAAAAGAGAGTATTAAAGGTTATTTATACTTAAAGCTTATAGTTAGCTTTATATTATATATTTACTTTATTATATATTATTAATAAAGAAATAAGAGAATAAAAAAATAGAATTAATTATTATTATAATAGTTTTTATTAAACTAGAAAGTAAAGACTATTATTTTAAAAATATAAAATTATTATAAAAGTTCCTTTTTCTTAACCTACTATCCTTATAAGTCTCTAATTACCCTCTTTTACTTATAGTAGTTTAATTTCTACTTTTATTCTTTATATTAATAATTTTATTTCTCTTTCTTTATTATATAGTTTTATTTTTTAAAATTATTATTATAATAAAGTTAAATAATTACCCTTTATATTTTAAATTATATATATTAATAATAAAAATCTTATAATAAAAAGAGTATAAATATTAATTTCTTTATTAAAGGTTTATTTCCTACTATATAAAGTAATTATAAGTTAGAATTTATAAGTATTAAGATTACTTAAGTTATATATAAGTCTATATATACTTTTAGCTAAAATTAGGTAGGGCTTATTTCTCTACTATCTTACTTTAAATAGTAGATAAATCTTTTAGATCTATATTTATCTCTAGCTAGAATTAGGTAAAGCTTATTTCTCTATTATTTTACTTTAAATAGTAAATAAATTTTTTAAATCTATATCTACCTTTTACTAGAAATAAGTAAGCTTTATTTTCCTATTATTTCCCTTAATAAATCTTATCTTATTAAAGTAAATACTTAATAATTTCTAAATTATTATTATAAAAATAATATATATATTTCTATTTATATTTTTATTTATATTTATATATTTTTATTATTTTTATCTTTATCTTTATTTTTATATTTTTTAATCTAATTATATAAGTCTTTAGTATAAATAATTATTCTTAGAATTTTAAAATTATAACTTAGTTTAAAGAGAAAAATATAGTTTTAAATAACTAATTAGTTTTTTAACTAAAACTCTATAATCTTAGTCTTCTACTTACTATATATAAAGTTAACTTCTAAATAAACTAATCTAATATTATAATCTAAAGATCTTTTAGAAACTCCTTATATCTAGCTACTTACTTAGTCTTATATAATAGGTAGATATAGCTAACTTCTAGAAGGTAACCTCCTCCTCCTCCTCCTCCTCCTTCTCCTTATTCTTATTTATATTATTATTATTATCTTTCTTATTCTCCTTATCTTTATATTCTTCCTTATCTTTATATTTTTCCTTATCTTTATATTCTTCCTTATCTTTATATTCTTTAAGCTATTTATATAAATCTTTAGTATAAATAATTATTTTTAAAATCTTAAAATTATAACTTAATTTAAAGAGAAAAATATAATTTTAAATAATAGACTAGCTTTCTAACTAAAACTCTATAAGTTTAGCTTTCTACTTATTATATATAAAGTTAACTACTAGGTAGACTAATCTAGTATTATAATCTATTACTATATACTCTTTCTTTTTACTCTTATTCTTAGGTAAATACTTAAATTTTCTACTATAAGAGATAAGAAGTTACTAGTAGAGTAATAGTTATTAGTTATTTATAATTATAATAAAATCTATAAAAGGGTAGTATTATATAGATTTTTAAATATTAGTATATATTATACTATAGTTTCTAGCTAACTTCTAAAAGATAGTCTTCTTTTTCTTTTTCTCCTTATTATTATTCTTATTTATATTATTATTATTATCTTCCTTATTCTTCTTATCTTTATATTCTTCCTTATTTTTATACTCTTCCTTATTTTTATATTCTTCCTTATCTTTATATTTTCTTTATCTTTATATTCTTTAGATATTCTAGTAATCTATTCCTTAATATTAATAAGATTAAAATTCTTAATATCTTATTACTAAATTATATTTTAAAAATAAGGATATAATTTATTATAACTAGTTTTAAGAAGTTAAAAAAATTATAACTAAATAATTAAATAGTATTAAAAAAGCTAGTATAAGATAAATAAGTAAGGTATATACTTAGTATAAGAGGCTTTATAGGTAGGAAATATTCTACTATTACTATTTATTATTATTTATATTATTATTATTATCTTCTTCCTCCTCCTCCTTCTCCTTCTCCTTCTCCTTATTCTTATTTATATTATTATTATTATCTTCCTAGTCCTTATTATCTTCCTCCTCCTTATTATCTTTATATTTTTCCTTATTTTTATATTCTTTCTTATATTTATATTCTTTCTTATCTTTATATTCTTTAGGTTATTTATATAAATCCTTAGTATAAATAATTATTCTTAGAATCTTAAAATTATAATCTAGTTTAAATAGAAGAATATAGTCTTAGATAATAAGCTAGTTTTTTAACTAAAACTTTATAAGTTTAGTTTTCTACTTATTATATATAAAGTTAACTTCTAAGTAGACTAATCTAGTATTATAATCTAGAGGTCTTTTAGAAACTCTTTATACCTAGTTATCTATTTAGCTTTATATAATAGATAGATATAGCTAAGTTTTAGAGAGTAGTCTTCTCCTCCTTCTTTTTCTTCTCCTTATTCTTATTTATATTATTATTATTATCTTCCTTATTCTCTTTATCTTTATATTCTTCCTTATCTTTATATTTTTTAGACTATTTATATAAGTCTTTAGTATAAATAATCTTCCTTAGGATTTTAAAATTATAGCTTAGCTTAAAGAGTAAAATATAGTTTTAGATAACTAGTTAGTTCTTTAACTAAAACTTTATAAACTTAGTCTTTTAATTACTATATATAAAGTTAACTACTAGGTAAACTAATCTAGTATTATAATCTATTACTATATACTTTTTTTTTTTACTTCTATCTTTAGATAACTAATAAATAGTTATAATATTAGTAATTTAGTAAGTATTTAAACTTTTAATACTAGAGATAAAAAGTTACTAGTAGAGTAATAGTTATTAGCTACTTATAATTATAATAAAATTAATAAAAAGATAGTATTATATAGATTTTTAAATATTAATATATATTATATTATAGCTTTTAGCTAACTTTTAAGGAGTAGTTTTTTCTCCTTCTTCTTCTTATTATTATTTATATTATTATTATTTTCCTTTTATTCTCCTTCTCTTTCTTATTCTTATTTATATCTTTATTCTTATCTTCTTTATCTTCCTTATTCTTATTATCTTCCTTATCTTCCTTATCTTTATATTCTTCTTTATCTTTATATTTTTTAGATACTCTAATAATCTATTTTATAATATTAATAAGATTAAGGTTCTTAATATCTTATTACTAAATTATACTTTAAAAATAAGGATATAATTTATTATAACTAGTTTTAAAAACTAAAAAGTTATAACTAAATAATTAAATAGTACTAAGAAAGCTAGTATAAGGTAAAATAAGTAAGGTATATACTTAGTATAAAAGGCTTTATAAGTAGAAAATATCCTATTATTACTATTTATTATTATTTATATTATTATTATTATCTTCTTTATTCTCCTTATTTTTATATTTTTTTATTTTTATATTCTTCCTTATCTTTATATTCTTCCTTATCTTTATATTCTTCCTTATCTTTATATTCTTCCTTATCTTTATATTCTTCCTTATCTTTATATTCTTTAGGTACCCTAGTAATTTATTCCTTAATATTAATAAAATTAAGGTTTTTAATATTTTACTACTAAATTATACCTTAAAATTAAAAATATAATTTATTATAACTAGTTTTAAAAAGTTAAAAAGTTATAACTAAATAATTAAATAGTACTAAAAAAGCTAATATAAGGTAAAATAAGTAAGATATATACTTAGTATAAGAGACTTTATAGGTAAGAAATATTCTATTATTACTATTTATTATTATTTATATTATTATTATTATCTTCCTCCTTTTTCTTCTCCTCCTCCTTCTTCTCCTCCTTATTCTTATTTATATTATTATTATTATCTTTCTAGTCCTTATTATCTTCCTCCTCCTTATTATCTTTATATTTTTTCTTATCTTTATATTCTTCCTTATATTTATATTTTTCCTTATCTTTATATTCTTTAAGCTATTTATATAGATTCTTAGTATAAATAATTATTTTTAAAATTTTAAAATTATAGTCTAGCTTAAATAGAAGAATATAGTTCTAAATAACTAGTTAGTTTTTTAACTAAAACTTTATAAGCTTAACCTTTTACTTACTATATATAAAGTTAACTACTAAGTAGACTAATCTAGTATTATAATCTATTACTATATATTTCTTTTTTTCTCTCTTATTTCTAGATAACTAATAAGTAAGTATAGTATTAGGGTTAGGGTTAGGGTTAGGGTTAGGGTTAGGTTAGGCTAGGTTGTGCTAGGTTAGGCTTCAGGTTGCGCCAGGCAAGGTTAGGGCCAGGGCCAGGCCAGTTGGGCCACTCCCGCCGCCGCTGCCCCAGGCCCCGCCACCGCACCTTCACCCACGTACCCTGCTGCCCTTCGACGGCAAGGACGGCCGCCCCATCTACTTCGCCGTGCGCGGACGCGTGTTTGATGTCTCCACTGGCCGCAACTTCTACGGTCCTGACGGGCCCTACCAGAATTTTGCCGGTCGTGACGCCTCACGTGGCCTGGCTTCTGGCTCTTTCGACGAGGACGTCTTGACCAAGGATCTCGACGGGCCGCTGGACTCACTAGAGAGCATGGGACCGGATGAGATGGAGGCCCTCCGGGACTGGGAGGAACAGTTCCTGAGCAAGTACCTAGTTGTCGGCAGGCTGGTCCCTGTTGGCCAGGAGGACAAACCGTTGCCCGATCGTGGCAGTGGCTTGTAAGTGATGGTGGCAAGAAGCAAGACAGCCATTACATTCAACCAGTCCCATTTGCAGAAATAAACAAGGTCCTTGCGATGCAATGCCCCAATTATCATCATCGCTCACAAGGTTCTATTTTCTCCTTGATGACTCTGGGGATGCACCTGATTACGCCGCTCCATTTCCATGGCTTTTCCGACACTCGCTCCAGGAGCCTCGGTCTGTCAGGTGGAGATGCCAGAGCACTGGCTAGAGTATCTATACACGCCTCGAGGCAACACTGTGTACTCGATCCCGCTAAACACATGAATTCCAACTTGATTGGACACAGGACAACGACGACTAGGCGGACTCGAACTACGGCGGGCGACATAACACGAGCGTCGCCTTGGCCTGGTCCGCCCTCCGTCTCCTCCTCTGCACGCCACTGGGCCTGTCCCCGTTGGAACATCACGCGGTCAGGCAGTGACATCTGCGACGAGGGTGGCTTCTTTGAGCTCGTAGTCAAAGTAGAAGCCTGGAGCAAGAATCGGTTCATATGCAGCATCCTTCTTTAGGTTCGGCATAATGGGGAATGGTTAGAGCCGTACGCGGGTGCCTTCAAGCTCGCCATATTGTGGTCTGACGACTACGAGTAGAGCAGGCAGCTGGCTTGTTGAAATAGCCTATTCGCTATACTGTAAGAACCAAATTAGCCGTTTTGCACTATTACACGTTGCTGAAGCCTGGCCGTCTCGGGTTCCTAGGGATACATTCTATTGCAGCGCACATGGCTCTGACAGCGATAAGAACAGCCTGTAACCTTGATGTCAGGCAAACCTTTACTGTACAGGAACTTTCCATTTGTTCTCAGAAAAACAGATCTACACCACGGCCCTGCACTGCACACAATGTTCGCACAAGCCGGTGGCGCCGAATCATGAGAAAGTAACTCAGCGGGGCGACTCTCAGCGAGATTTTATGTACGCTTTTACCTTACACCACCATATCTTCAAAAAAAATAATCTGGTACCATAAAAAAGCCCTTGTAGCTTGCCTGACTCTTGTAATTTTACTTTTAGAAAGCGATCCGGTGAGAGGTTAGAATGTTGTCTCACGGGAGGTTGTCTTGTAAGTGAGTGGCCACACAGGCAGAGATAACGCTTCCGGAGGCTCTATGAAGACGATCTTAATCCCAGCCATCAGAGGAAGCAATACTTCACCGATGCTGCCGGTGCCCTCGACTGTGTCTATCTACTAGGGCTTAGTGTCTGGTATGCTGGCAAGACCCTGCTCCGATAGAAGAAGCACCTAGCCCTTGTGCGGCTGCAGAACCTTTCTGTCCTTATCCAGGATCGTGTCATCTTTCACAGTCTTTTGGGTAAATTGCCATACCACATTGGCGTTGCTTGAGCCAGGTCTGCAAAGCAACCTATAGAGGCCAAGTGAGACTTTTCCGCTCGAGCTGACAGCCTCCATCCGCTTTCCGGGTCTCCAAGTGTCACGCTAGAAGAAAGGCTTTTAGAGTGGTGGGCTTTCATTCCTAATCACCAAAAATATAAAGAATGCACGATACCATTATGTAGTGGCCAATGCTCAAAGATCCAGTGTTTTAAAAACTATATAATACTGGTAATAGTATAGAACAAAATCACAATATTTCTGGAGCACAAGGCTTAAGCCTCATAATATCCCTACGGCTAAGGCTAGTGATCTAACGATTCTCTCATCTAGAAAGCCGAAGATAGTCTCTCAAGACGGCCTTTACACAATGTAAAAAAATTACACAGAGGAAGTCCCAGTCAAAAACTTAGCTTCTCCAGAGGCTTCAAGATCAAGTCAGGTTTGAAACAAACGTGGTTTTCTGTGATGTCATGACTCGCTGAAATATCTTTTACCTATTTTCTCATTACGTGCCGACATACGTCCCGAGGTCTAGAGTTTCACGGGGAAATGCTGCCTGATCGCTTGCCCAATGCTGCCATATGTCTCATGGGGCCCGCGAGATTCACGTACATCTCGGCACCTCGTGCATTTCAAGTCCTCAACCCTGCCACGTTATCCTTAACACATTGTTCCAGCCCTGTGAAGCGGAATTCATAAGCCCCTTTCAACAGCTTTTCTGCTCTCTCGATGGGCGCGATCTTCAATAGATCATGTCCTTGGTCTAGCATATCATCCCACACCTCACCTGGGTACTGGCTCCTCAGGATGCTTAGGATGTCATTGAAATTAAAGGTCCGTGAATGCAAACAAGCGCTACTCTTTGACAGACTGATTCGCCAGCGCGATCACGTGTAGCAGTGCCGTGTCCTGAATATTCACAAAACAATGGGGTGGAATGTGCTGGATCGAATCATAGTCACCATCCAAGACGGCCTTTGTCCAGCGTGCCGTCGACGGATAGCCTTGGTTCTGCGGCCTGAGTACGTCTCCGATGTTCGCATTGGGAAGGACTGTATATGAATGGTAAGCCAAACAGTGCATCAAGCCGTCCTGGTAATTGAGGGGAAAACCTCACCGGTGTTTATTACAAACCCATGCTCAACCTCCGCCGCCCACTTCCAGACCGCCCTCTCCGATTCCGTCTTGCTCGCAGCATATATGATGAAGGCCTTGTTCTTAAAGCTTTCTGCACGCTCTCGAACAAATCTTCCTTCCATGCCATCTCCACAGCCTCGTCATTCCAGGACTCCGCAGTGACACTGAACACCTCTCCCGACTTCGGCAAAGTCGCGACCGTCGAAAAGGACGTAAATACGAACCTCTTCATCGCTGCACCTTACTTATTGGCCGCTCGAAGGGCATTGAGAACGTTGACCGCGTTCCCAATGACGAGATCTGGATCGGCCGAGTTGCTCATGTCACTAGCGACGTGCAGAAACCCAGATACGCCTTCAAGGGCGGAGTCAAAGGCCCCGTCGACGGTCATATCCGGGACTTCAAAAAGCTCGAATACATCTGATCCGCATTGAAATACTCCTGCACCCAACCGCCTCTGCGGGGGCTGCGCTTTGTACCGCGGACTCTGAATCCGGCCACAACTTGAAGGGCCTGGTCGGCAACATGAGACCCAATGAAGCCATTGACACCGGACACGGCGACCAGGCTGCCGTAAGGTATGGCTTATAAGGAAATAACCTTCAAAGGCATATTCAGAAGAGTGGTCGCTGCAATCTAGTCTGTAAGCCGGGCAGGGTGACTGTCCGGGTACTCTATCCAAATGATTACCAGATTACAGGTTCGCACAGGAATTTATAATCATGCGTGGCATTCGACCTACAACCAACCTTGGTGGCATTTAGATCCACAATGGTCTTGTCCAATTCAGGTCAATGACGTAGCGCCTTCATGTATCTAATGCAGCTGTGCTGACAAAAGGAACAAATGGGTCAAGCGGAGAGTTCACCTGCCCGAAGGTCTGCGTTTCTGTTTCATACTATAGATACCTAGGTAATAAGAATAATGGCGTGCATATATTAGCATCGCTCTCCTTAAAGAAAGCGACCTGCGACTAAGCCAAGAGACATTTAGCAGATGCGACTCGTCAGGTGTCTTGCGTGTCTGACTTCAGGGCACAGCCAATGGGGATCAAGATACTATAAGACGGTACTTGAATAATGCGGCCAGATAAAACGCAGATAAACCATTTGTTTTACATTTATCTGCAAGAATTTGTAGAAAATGGGTACGCTTCAATTATACGAGTTCTCGAAAACGCTCTTCTACGAGGTCGCATGTGATTCAGAGACTGCCCTTTGAACAGCTACGCGCCTGACGACCTCGGAAGTTAGGTGGTTGCGCTCTTAATCCGTATACATCCCGAAGGCGTACGGTCCCTTCACACAGTAGTAAATGCTTAAAGACCCAGCATTAAAAAAAACACAATATCAATAACAGTACAGAAGTCTAGGCACATAGCCTCAGCCTCGTACCGCACAGACAAGGCTAGGAAGCATCACTCCCGACAGCACCGTAGACTAGATAGACAGCAAAGCAGTCATACGGCAAGACTATGAATAGTCTCAGAATGGTCCCTATATAAGCAGTGCCACAAAGGAAATAGCAGCTGACAACACAATCCTCCGCCACCAACACACATACACACACACACTCGCAAAGAAGACCCTCGCCTTGGAAGTTAAAGGATTTGATATCCCGAGCCTGTTGTCCACGGCCCCTACATCCACAGGGGTCTAATGTCGTCTCTTCGGTTGCTTATAGAGACTGCTGCGAGTTGCTCGCATCTTCAATACCTGACGGTGGATGGGTTCTTTGGGGTGTCGTGCCCAAAGTCTGCATGTGGTCTCCCCAGGCTTCATTTGGTATCCATGGTGATCTCATCCATTTCTTACCTCGTCGGCTTCGTACTAAGCAGAAAGACTGCAGATAAGTATTCATCGAAATATGAAAGACCTATGATGAGAATTTTGTATACTATTTCCCCCTCCTCCTTCTCCGCTCCCATATCTTTTTGCCAAACCTAGGAATGAGGACTTGTGCTTTTATACTACTGTCACCGGCATTGTTTTCGAAAGTATACAGGATAAGAACGAAAAAAGGTGTCGTTGTATGATTTTTTTTTTAAAAAAAAAGACAAAAACAAAAGGCTGGGTCTTTGAGCAACTGCCACTAGTATTATGAAGGGACCGCACACGCCTTCGGGATGTAGAGGTACAGACTAAGAACGAATGAAACCACCAATTACCCCAAGAACGAGACTACCTCAACACATTACAGAGATTTCTTGCTTACTCTGCTTCAATCTCATTAATTCTATTCAGTTTAACGTCAGGACTTCCTTCCGGTTCACAGGAAGCAGCCACCAGGGGCTCTTGACAGCCATGAATCTTCATGTTACGCATCCCTTGCAATAATGGAGTCCAAAATTAGCACCGACAGTCTCTCTGAGGACACTCAAATAAATCTCAGCCAAGGATTTTTGGTGTACAGTGCGGCCTCAAGGGCGGGAAGGATGCATGCCAAGTTGTGTTCAAGCTTTTCGGCAATCTGGGCGCCAATACTATGTTCAAGAAAAAACTTCCCGAAACCAAGGATGATGGCGAAGCCGCCAGAGTTGCGCATGCGGCTGACTATTTGGTTCAGGACCCGAGCACTCACTATTTCCGCCATGAATCTGACCAAGAATTGAGAATAAATCACTCGTGGGGTGGAAAGATTGCTAGGATACTCAAACTCTGCTCGGAAAATCAGTGTGCGGCCCTGACCAGGAAGGTACATAGGTCAAAGTTATCCAAGCCGTATGTTAACCCGTGTTATCGGCATTGGACGTTACCCAATTTTGAATCTTTTGGCATTTATAGCATATTGAAAGCGCCGTCTGAAGCTCGATACACCTATGCAAATGGATTGAAACAACGAGAATGCTTAGTGGTCAGATTCTTTGGCCCGGCATAATTAGATTGCTTCTCGCGCGACGTTTCAAGCGCTCCACTCGGAAACACCCGACCCGGTCTGTTCCTGTGATCCACAGGGGCTCAAAGCAGACACTGGCAAATGAAACAAGTTTTGGTTTTCCCATGCGCTGAAGTTTATGGGAATGACATACGGTGCTCTCTTCAATCTGATACTACATATGTGCTAGCATCAGTCCACAAACGCTTCCTGTCGAACCTCTTGGTTATCTAGGTACTCAACGAGCCCAGCACGTCTTGGAAATTAATCAGAATGGCTGACACGGTATCAGTACCACTTTGGGTGGATACGAATTCGCAAGCTTGATTATCAGAGAGCCAGTCTATCTCGGATCAGTTGATGTGATCGGTGAGTCGGAGTGTTCCGGATAGAAGATAGGAGATATGCACGACACCGGGAAGCTCGCTGATAAGAGCATGACAGCCGCAAATTGACTTAGAAAGGCAGGTCATAATGCAAGTGATCAGCCTGGGCTACAACCAAGTTAGCTCGGAACTAGCCTTTCGTAGCATGTGTAGAAAGCTGGGGAAAGCGATGCATAAATCAGAAAGCGTTGGTGTTCACAGAAGACTTTACAACAGTCGAGAGTGCGTTGATTGCAGGAGATTGCCGATTAAGATGCGATTGCGTGGTTTCGATAAGTGATAGAAAACATTCCAGCATGGTACCAAGTAAAGCAGGCAGTGTATTGGCCTATGAATATCTGGACCAACGGGCCGGCTTTGCAGTTACATGTCCCACCTGCCAGCGCTGATCAAAGCCGTGCCACCCCTCCGTGTGAGAAGCCTCCCATTCAATGAGCCTTATATTCCTGTACATGTATATGGGTACCTGTGTGTCAGTTCCCGGAATCCTTCTCTACATGGCGTCCTTGGCGGGCTCTGAGCCAGTAGGGCTGTCTCGGCCAAATCGGGAGCTTTCGACGGCGTTATTGCGAGGAATAAGTTCGTCAGTACCGCATGTTACCACCCGTTTGAAGTTGGTATGCATGAGCCAAATTGATGCCCCCCCCCCCCCCCCCGAAAGATTTATAGAACCAATCTATGTGTGCTCGAAAGCTTTGTCTGCTCATTGAGCTGGGGCATTTCCTCCTCGCGGATGGTACAAGGCCCATCTTCCTGAACAAGCACACTAGATTTTCTGCCGGCGACGCCGCGAAATGGTTAGAGATGGCTGCTTGGAACTGTTCGCTCGTACAGTACGGATGGACTGGCACTCATTCCCCATATCGCCGGCATCCTCCACATATGTCCTGATTGGCCCTGGGCTTCACAACATGCATGGTTTGCTATCTCCGCACCCACCCTGCGAGCACTATCTCATCCCATCCCCAGAAGGATGCGCTCATTCCATGGCTGACCTGCCTTGGTGGACCACTTTGAACCGAAGATGAGGCACCCATATCGGGCGATAATCCTCGGCCCTAATACGCGGTTGGGCACATCCCACGTCCACTGGATCCTTCACGGCTCGGTCGCCCGCTCGTGAGTTCCCATCAGAGGCGGAGACTCGATGTCACATTGGCGCTGGCCTTGACCAGGGGTTGATATTCACCTCTGTGTGTGTCATTCGTGGAACTTTGCGCCTGGGCTGACTTAAGGGGTTCACACGCCCCAAACGAATTTCCTGGCCACTTTATTTCGTCCTGCTCCTTGCCTTTGCATTCCTGCGTTCTCCTGTACAGATTCTCCACGCTGTGTTCGTGGCCAGTGTCTTGATTCTCCCCGGCCCTTTGATAAACCAAAAACATTTGCCTCGTTGCGACACGTTCACATTGAACGTCTCAGGTACCACAGAATGGGATCCAGCGACGAATATGGCCAAGAAAAGGCGGATCCATCATCGCCACATGGGCAGCCCGTGTTGGCCTCGGATGACATGGATCATGGCGCTGACAGTGAGCTTCAACGGCGTCTTAGCAGTCGGCACATCACCATGATTGCGCTAGGCTCATCCATCGGTATGGGCCTGTGGCTCGGCAGTGGAACAAGTCTCATCAACGGGGGGCCGGCTGCGCTCCTGATCGGATGTAAGTGTATCGTCGCTCTTTTTGTCCCGCGGGGTCATACTGCAGCAAACCACCTAGCAAGGACGTGCCAGAAGCTCACAGAGGCTCATATTTCAAGACTTGTTGTCCGGGACTATGATATGGTGTGTCTCGCAATCCATCGGCGAGATGGCTGTGATGTACCCTCTGCCATCAGCATTCGTGCAGTGGACAAACAAATTCGTCGACCCGGCCGCAGGTCTGACGCTTGGGTGGTGTTACTGGTTCCAATATTGGATCACCATCGCCAACGAGCCGGCCTCGTCACTGTGCTGGGCTTTTGGACGGATAAGGTCCCAACACCGGTTTGGATCAGCGTCTTCTTTTTGGTCATTGTGGGGATAAATGTCGTCGCGGTCAATTGGTTTGCCGAGGTCGAAGTAGTCTTTGCGAGCATCAAGTTCGGATGGATCTTCGTCGTTATCATAAGCATGATAGTCATCTCTGCCGGCGGTGCCCCAAAGGGAGGATCCATCGGGTTCAGGTATTGGAACACCACAGGCGGATTTACAAATGGGTTCAAGGGATTTTTGTCGATTATGCCTACGTGCATTTTTGCAATGTCTGGGTCCGAAAACTGTGGTCTCGTTGCAGCTGAGACAGGAAACCCGCGAAAGTCTGTGCCTAAGGCTGTCAGCTCCATTTGGATCCGGTTGGCTCTCTTCTGTAAGTAACACGAGGGCTGCTGCTACTCGAACATCCTCCCCTATCTTTGAAAAATTGGTTACGCGTTATGGCTGGGGTCAAGGCAATGGTCGCTGATACTTATTCCTAGACATCCTCGGCTCGCTCATGGTGACTATTACTGTCAGCCCTGATAACCCGGACCTGTTCGGCGGCGAAGGAACGAACGCCTCACCGTTTGTTGTAGCCTACAAAGACTCCGGATTGATGCCTCTCGCACACATTATGAATTTCATCATCTTCATATCCGTCTTGTCGACTGGCAGTATCTCAGGGTATGGGGGCTCGCGCACGTTGGTTGGTTTGGCTCAGATCGGAATGGCCCCCAAGGTTGGTCAAACCCACTCCTTCGCCATGGAAAAGGAGAAACTGATAGTAGAGGCGAGTTGCTAACCGTGGACTCAAAACTCTTAGCAAATGCTCAGGGCCGACAAGACCGGTCGTCCTTGGTTCGCCCTGGTCCCGACACTTGTCATTGGAGGCGGCCTGGCTTACCTGAATGTCAGCCAGAGCGGTGCCGAGGTGTTCACCTGGTTCTCTAATTTGACATCGTTATTTACGTTGTTCGGTTGGGCGATGATCTGTTTGTCACACATCCGCATGCGCCACGCTTGGAAGGTCCAGGGCCGCTCTGTCGATGAGCTCCCTTGGAAGACGTGGACATATCCCTGGGGAGCCTATTGGGGTCTTATCTGGTGCATACTCCTCATCATTGCTGAATTCTACCTGAGCGTCTGGCCCTTGAGCGAACCGATGAGTGCCAGGAATTTCTTCGCCAACTACATCTCTATTGTGGCTGGAATCGTCATATGGCTGATCACTCGTGGCTATTTCTATGCTAAAAAGAGACAGGGCTGGTGGGTCAACTCTCACACCATTGACCTTGACGAAGGTCGCAGGTTCTATTCCCGCGCGGCCGTAGAGGACGCAGAGAAAGGCGGCCTCACGAAGTCTACGTTTGGATGGATTCATCATATCTGATGTTGAAGGACGGCCCCTGGCGAGTTCCTCAGTTGGCGGGCCCCAGGCGCCACCTCCTTAGAGAATGGGATAAATGCGCACACGGCTGTTTAATTCCATTAGGCTGTTGAGTATACCTAGGTAGAATCAGCACTATACTAGTCCTCGGCACATACATGGCTGCTGCTTTCTCTCAAAGATTTCTTCGACATGTAACTGGCTCGACATGTAAGCTCTAGGGCTGAGGCCGATGTCAAGTCGTTGCTACTGCGCACTGCTCTATAAATTGGCCATCCTCCAGCGCTTCGGCTCACGGAGTTTTTATCAAGCCGGAATGAGACTATACCAAAGCATTTGCGCATTATGCAACACCAGCCGTACGCTCACGGCGGAGAGCACGAGCGCTGCAGGCAATACTGCAGCTACTGAGATGGATTTTGGATATTCAAAGGAGAGATGTAGTGGTGACAGCTGGCCTGGAAGACACGGATACGAATGCGCCGATCGGGACAAGCAAGCACAACAGGACAATGTTGGTGGTTATAGAACTGGAAGATGGCGGAAGCTGGGCTCATGCCATGGAGAACAACGACTGGGTTCGTCGTAAAGGTGAGCTCAGATATTCAGCAAGTCCAGTGTGAATCGAGGGTCAAGTGACTGGAGGGAGATCGAAACAGCCAATGTACCAGAATCAACGTTGTGCCACCCAGAATATCCATCAAATGCGCGCTGGGATTTGGTGACGAGGCAAACGTCACAGCTTAGCATTTAGAACTTGGCCCTTCAACTCCTCGGCGATGGCGACGCCTGCGGCCCTGCCAGAGAAGATACAGCCGCCGAGGAATGTGCCCTCGAGGGAGTTATAACCATGGACTCCACCCCCACCAAAGCCGGCTGCCTCGCCAGCAGCATATAACCCTGGGAAAGTCTCGCCGTTGGGCCTCATCACGTTGCTTGCAAGATTCGTTTCCAGCCCCCCCAGAGTCTTTCGTGTGAGAAGATTCATTCGCACCGCGATGAGCGGGCCATGTTTGGGGTCCAACAGCCGATGCGGCGGGGCAACCCGGCTTTTGCTGTCGGGCCAGTAATTCCTCGCGTTGTGAATCAGCATGGCCTGTACATCTTTGGAATAGGAATTATGGAACTGGCTGTCGCGGGTATCGACGACATCCTTGATCTGGCTGTATTCAAGGTGTGGCCCGTCGCGGTCTGCAGCAAGCTTGTTCATGGCGTCGACCAGATCTTGCAGATTGTCCTTGACGATGAAATCAACCCCATGTTTTTGAAAGTTTTGCACGGGTACCGTGCCTTTCTTTCCAAATACCCGCGTCAGAAGCTGCCACCAAGACTCTGTGGGGCTTTCGTTAGCAAACATGGCATGATACTTGTGGCAAGGGTTTCTTGAGGGCCAAATGGCTAAAGCGACCAGGGACAATTCACAGGGAAGCATGGAGGGGCGGGGTTTCACATACTGCCGGTGATGTCCGGGTTCTGCTCGGATCCGGACAGGGCAAACTCCCTGGCGATTATAGACTGTGTGAGGATGAACCAGGTGTAGTCATACCCGGTGCTGCAAATATATTTGAGAGTGGCGAGCGTGTCAGTCCCCGGGAACAGGAAGGGAGGCAGCCGCTTCCCGGTAGCATCAAGCCACAGAGATGAGGGCGAGGACGCGAATGCCGTGGTCTGGCCAAATTGGATCCCAATTGGCCAGACCCT
Source organism: Diaporthe vexans (assembly GCA_021188095.1). Classification (NCBI taxonomy): domain Eukaryota; kingdom Fungi; phylum Ascomycota; class Sordariomycetes; order Diaporthales; family Diaporthaceae; genus Diaporthe; species Diaporthe vexans. The sequence continues at coordinate 331,901 of JAJLLZ010000020.1, forward strand.
CGGTATGCCACATTCTGTCCCTGTTGACCACGTTGGCCCCAGCCGTCTCGGCAATGCCAATGATGCGACCGTCGACGTGAGCAGGAACCCCACGACGAAGTGCTCTGGGACCTTTGGGCCAAGTCGATCCTTGGGCCACGAGGCCTTGACTGCGTCGACGTTGCCCCCAATGCCGCCGGAGGACAGGACCACGGCAGAGCCATAGATCTCGAAGGAGCCCGACTCGTTCCTGTTAGACTTGACCCCACGAGGAGTCATCCGGGTCCAGGTGCTGCCCTTGACACCGACGGCCCTACCGGTGGCTTGGTCGATTATGAGCTCGTCGACCCTGTGGCGGAACCTGAAGTCGACGAAGCCCTCCTTGGCCTTGGCCTTGACGGGTTCAGCAAACACCCTCACGACCTCGGGCCCAGTGCCCCAGGTCAGGTGGAAGCGGGGACGGAATTGCCGTGGCCGCCAGCTGTGCCATCACCCCTCGGCCCACCCGACGTTTGGGAGGAAGCCCATGCCCCTGGCCAGATAAGCCTCCATGTGGTCGGTAGCAAAGTTGACAAAGGCCTCGGCCACTGGCGGGGCCAGAAGTCATCCTTGTCGCGATCGAAGCGGGCCGAGTTGAACCAGTCCCGCATTGCTAGCTCGCGCGAGTCCTTGATGCCCATCCTCCGCTGTTCTGTAGAGTCTACGCAGAAGATGCCGCCGAGAGACCAGAAAGCCTGCCCGCCGAGATTGCCCTCGTTCTCCTGGTCGACAAGGACAACCGGTACATGATTGCGCGTCAGCTCAAATGCAGTGACGAGCCCGGCAAGGCCGGCCCCGACGATGATGACGGGCTCTTGACCGTGACGGGGGGCCATGTTGCTGCTATCTCGTCTCTGTCGTGCCCCGGGGGGGGGTTGTAACTGATATGCTCGTTTTCTCAAGAGAGGTGGGCCCAAATAAAGGCAGGCAGAACAACTAACTCGCAAAGACAAGGTGAGACAAAGACGAGGTTGGCTCGCGAGGCAGTGGGACACACAGTCTTACCGAACAACGCTCGTTGTGGGCTTATGGTTTCCCCCAAAGGGAAACAATGGCAGGCCGTGCAAGTCAGCACTGCCTCGGCTTGTGACCCTGTCGGCCCCCGCGGGAGGGTTTGGGACCCGAATTCTGGGAGAGGCTGCATGCTTATTAGCAGCCACGTGCGTGCTGGGCGTCCAACCTTGGAAGACGACTCGGGTACCTGAATACTTAGGTGCGTAGGTAATATGCAGGTACCTAGGTAGTTGTGCTAGGTTGCACCGTACCGGCACCACAGAGTTGCAAACCCACTCACCTCATACATACCTAATAAGTGCTTCACACATACAGCAACACCAGTCTATGCCCCATCCACATCGCCGCCGCCGCCGCCGCCGTTTCCACCTCCTTGAGATGGTCGTCATAGGCAAATACCTACCAGACGTCCTTTCTCCTCCTCCTCCTCTTACAGCATCTGGGCCGTCTCGGCACAGATGTGTCTGTGTGTGTGTGTGTATGTCTGTTGCTGGCTGACAGAATGCAACAGACAGTCGGCGTCACGAGTTGCCTGCATGCGGAGGGGCGAAGATTGGAATGATTGACCCACCCGCGCAAGTACACGCAATCCCCTGTTGCCGCCCGCCGGAAATCACACCCTCAACAGCCATGCCGGCATCTGTCTCCTGCTGTGTGTCGACGGCGAGCGCCACGCCAAACCACACCCACGACCCCGGTCCAGCCCGTCATCTCCTGACCTGTATGGAGGGGTAGAGAGACGGTCCTCGCGAAGGAGGAAACATGCCAGCCAAAAGAGTATAACTATTAAACATCGCCAAAAAGATGGGATGCAAATTCTCTCTCGCCGGGAATTGAACCCGGGTCTCAAGCGTTGCTGCTTCCAAGGATGGCGATGACAAGCTTGCATACTAACCACTATACTACGAAAGAATTTTTCTTTGTTGCTCGGTGTGGGGCCGAGGTAGCTGGTGGGCTGGTCGTTGGGAACCCTCGGCACGCCGGCTACTTATATGTGTGGAAACGGTGACGTGCAAGTTTACGTCAGGGCCTGAACTCAATCCCGAATCCCTTGCCCAACTGCTCTTACCCAGTATACCTCTACGAATTAATTGACTGGAAGTATAGGGACCCCTTTGCAACATCTCTACTACCATGTAACTTGAGTGATCTGCGGCCCCGTTATCTGCCGCTTAACCTCCCACGGAATACCTCTTGTGGGACACCCTCCTATGGTGTACTCTCCTATGGTGTACTCTCCTGTAGGACACCCTCTTATGGGACATCTTCTCACAAGATGCCCTTTTAGGATAATATTTTATAGAGGAACCTCCTACCGAAGGCGTTCAGGTAAGAAGTAGTGAAGCCACTAGGCCTTTATAATAATGTATTGTCATTTGACTGTGTGACAGCAGTATGGCAATAGTACATGTGATAGTAAACTCAATGGCACGTTCGCTATTATGGACTGCCTGTACTGATATTCGTGTGATTGGTCTGACTCCATTCATTATTGCACGTGGCTACCTCCTATACATGATGGATTCTGTGGCTGTAGGGGCCTCGACTGAGTACCCAGATATTGTAACTCCTTTTCTTTCCAAGTAATTACGTTTCTACCATGTATACGAGCGTTCAAGTTGTTGGATTGGTTGCACAATCACGTGCTGTGGAAGCGCGCAATCCATATGCAGACTAGAGTGATAACGACTTGATAAATGACTTTGCACTCAAATGTTCTGCCTCCGCCGCTAACCGCCTCCATGGATACTGTTGACCTCGGAAACGAGGTTTCCCGGCTCTTTGGGGGCCCTGTCATAGATGTCATCAGAGTCGTAATGCCCGACTCGGATGCCGCAACCACGTTGACGGCAAGGGTCAGAGGCTGCAAAGGTGGCGCTGACGTCTGTAAATGGCTGTTGAACATAAAGTCTAGGATCGGTTGCGCCCCCCAATTCGATATTTCAGCCCTAGAGCTCTTATTGCCTGCCATTTGAACGTGCTGTGCTGGACACTGGATCACACAAGGCTCGATGTTGGCAGGCGGCCACAGCCGGGGGTGTTGATGTCCTTGGCTTTCAACTATGGGTGTGCACGTGCAGATAAGCAACGCAGTAAGCATAGCAGTTCTCATGGGTGGATTACGGCTTGGACTGGCTAGTTCCGCCATGATGTTCATATTGTGCCCAGCGGGCCAGTCAAAATATTCGTGTTTGATCCCATCCATTTTTTGGTGTATCCTGGGTGTACGGTTGTTCTAGAGCTGGGGAAACTACTGACAGCAATCACGAATCCTGATACTGTTCCTTCTGTCCTATTTATATGCTTTAGGAAAATCACTCACTGAGATGGCAAGCTACATGTGGCTTGTCGATACGCGGCGGGCATGTAAGTCCTGTCATGCTGTGACTCGACATGACGATAACTGCCAAAAACAGGACCAAGTGCAACCACTCATCTGCAACGAATCCATTGTAACCACACATTCCCCAAACAAAGCTTGTGACTAATTTGGCTACGTTGCTCAGTGAGGCTCGGCGGGACCTGTAAACATGGACCAGCCTTACGTACACCCTTGAGAGGCTAGTCTCTTGTTGGGTACCTCTTGTTGGGTATTATCGCATTTTATGATTCTCTATGGCACAACTTGAACATCCGGTAAAACAACTCGCTGAGGAACAGCCAAGTAGCGGTTGCATTTCCAATCCCCAATACATATAAAATGTACGTGGTGCCTTCATCCAGTGGTGCACAGCCAAGTAATCTCCTTTGGGAAGGACGTCTCAAGTCACACATCTGAGTCACGGGAAGGGCCAAACGTGTGACAAAAATAATGGAATGGTTGGCGGCCAAATGCATTTTCACGGGACAACTCGCATGAAATGAAGGTTTCTATTCTTCAGGTTCAAGTGATCAAATGAATCTGACCGCCAGATGCCGTGGCCTCGACTCTTGTGATTTGAAGCTTACTCACTGCGGTCGGACCTTGGCATTATCTCATTTATTTTCCCCCGTCGAGGTAATATGTCACGCTACTATTAAGATAGTCACACTGAGCTTGGTCCACGAAGCCAGAAGTGGCCGAGGGATAGTCGAATTTCTTGATAGGCCCCGTCGTCTCGCTCACTTCAGGCCAGGGCCCGGACTCGTCGATCGCATCCAACGTGCTCTGGTAGCCCCTAACTTGAAGATACGTCGGATCCGGGTTTGGCTGGCCGGTGCGGATGAAGCTGCCAAAGTAGCCACTAGTCAACTGCACAGTGAGCAAGTCATTGACGTCGCGGTAGCTAAACCGGGACACATTCAATTAGTATTCAAGAAATGGAAAACCAGGGTTGACGTCCTTCGCAGCTAGTGATGGAATAGATGTCCAGACAGGGCTTTGTCGGTCATCGGAAAATGAGGGAGTGATGCAGGGTTGACAAATGCTAACCTATGTAAGGCACCGAAGAAATTTGGTATGTCGGAGGAGTGGACCTTGTAGTAAAAGGTATTTGGATCGCCGAGAGGATACTCTGCACTGATGGCTCCTGTGATGTCGAGCCCAAGTGGGTTGTAGGCTTGCTCAGGATACGCACGAACCTGGAGAAAAAAATGAGCATTCTCTTCTCGAGTTTAATCTTATCCGTCTAATGAAGGGCCGCCGAACAACTTACAGACTCGTAAAAATACGCCGCAGGCACAGCACCAGACTCCGCACCAGCATACACGGTCGCTTCGCCCGCACATCGCCAGACAAGGTCGGTATTGATGCGGACAGAAACATTGACCGAATCGGCAGTTACGTTGCCAGTGTCGTACAGTGGAAAGAGAC